>OX578136.1:71721229-72083729 GCA_951213105.1 Amaurobius ferox
AACATTTTGTAAACTTCGTATTACAGTCAAACCTCGATTTTGCATTTTTCTGTGGACTTGGAAACGTTATATAAGAAAAGCACAATGCATAGGAAACACTATTTTATTTGTTCTTAACAATAAAGAAAACAAGTAAGATAATAAATATATCACTCACCAAGCTTCATCTTTTAACATAATAAAATTTTTATTTATGATTGAGTTTAATTCTGTTTTTTTTTCAAATATAAATTCATTAGGTTTAATTCCGTTGCTTAGCAACATGATATCATTTTTATCAAATTGTTTTCAATCAACTTTGCGGCAGCAATATCGTTTACTAATTCTATTTTAATAGAAGACTTAATAGTGCATTTTTATTAATACCTGACTAATCTCTGCTCCAAGAAACTCGAAAGAGGAACTAAATTTTAAGTGGGTCTATTCGAAATCTACTCCAAAAATTTCATCCAATTCGGTGCAGATATTCTTCCGTGATGATGAAACAAACACAAGCACATGCAAACAAATAAACAAGGGGATATCACTCATCAAGCTTTATTTTTTCACATAATTGTTTTTTATTTAAATTTATGGTTCAATTATGTCCTTCGGTTTTCTTTTGAAATATAAATTCATGGGTTTAATTCCATTGCTTAGCATTATGATATCATTTTATTCAAATTTTTTCAATCAACTTTGCGGTACAAATATCGTTTGCTTAATTCTATCTTAACGGAAGTATTAATATGGCACTCTTTATTAATATCGGTATAACATCTGGTCCTAAAAATTTGACACAGGAACAAAGTTTTAAGTAGGGCTATTCCAAATCTACTCCGAAAATTTCATCCGATTCGGGGCAGTTATTCTTCGGTGATGATGAAACAAACACAAGCACAGACAAACAAATAAACAGAGGGATTTTCAATTTTATTCATGAAAACTTCTCTTTTTCAGATATAGAGCTCGTAAGATCCAATCATTTTAAAAATGCGATCAAAATTCTATTTTATTTAAAAATAAACTAGAGAATACAAAAACTGGAAACTCATCCGTAAGTTTCAAATATTTTCGGATTACCCATAATCCCAGGAACATTGCCCTCGAAATATTCGCTCTTTGTCACACGCCTTTATATTTTTGGTGGTATGAGAAAATGTAGTCACGTTCACAAAAATAAATTTCTATTTCAGGGCGATGGAGCATTCCAGAATTGCTCCTAAATATATTTTGAATTCACGTTATCAACTTATAACTGTGTGAATGCAGATTTGAGGCAATCGGAATTGGCTGAAACATGAAATCAATGATGGGGTCTTCATATTGTGTCAAAAGATATGTTTACTTTATTTTCGACAGAACTATTAAGATTTTCTATTTTCTCTTTCACGCTTATTTTTGTACAGTTACGCGAATATTCGAAAAAATCAGAAACGTTATCTCCAGAGCTGAAATTGGAAATATTTAGTAACCTCCCCACCACCTTCAAAATTAATTTGATATTGAATTTATATCAGTCATTTTCTTAACTTTATCCGCCAATTCTGACAAATAGATTATAGTTAGATAGATATACATAGAATATAATTATAGCCAATTCTGAGAAATTCTGCAGGAAAATGTAATTTTGTTTTAGGAACTAACATCTCTAGAATCGAAAGTGTAAGTTCCTAGTGAGTCCTATAGTCCCACTAAAATTTAGGGCTGAATCCATATCAATAAACATTTAAGCTCTATCCATAACTAATTTTGAAAAATACTCTGCTTCATGAAAAATGCTAATTGGAAATTGAAAAGAACTGGAAGATAACGCATTTAAATAATCCTCCCACACCCTTAAAAGCTTTATGCTGAATCCATACCAGTCATCATCAAAGCTCTATATATAGCTGATTCTGAGAAATAGGTGTTTCATAGAAATTTGATCCTATTGTCTGAGCCTTTGTTTGATCGCAAGCACAAAATCTGAAATTCGTACCTTCTGGCCTCGTACTTCACTCACCACAAAGTCATTACCTGAGTTCTATCTGTAGCCAGTCATGGAAGACCGATATTTCGAAGAAAATTGTTGAAGCAAAAGTGTAAAAGAAAACCGGAAATAGAAATTCTTGGTAGACCACAGTACCCAATACAAAATTTAATGCAGAATCCATACTAGATTTTCTTATTTCTTCTCTTTGATATTCTTGTTTCTTTTATAATTAAACTAATAAAATCCACACTTTAAGTCGCCTTTATTTGCGAAAGATATAATTTTAATAATCTGATGTGGGCAGTACATGACTTTTCTTATATAATGCGATCTTGTACAGTAAAAAAAAATAATGTATAAGATGGTCGGTACTGTGGTTTTAACGTTGAACTGTACATTTGGCGACTACAATTTACATGCAACAATAATTACAATTAAAAATGTCAAATTAACTTATATTTCGCGCAACTCTAAATAAACAGTTATCAATATTGACAGAATCCTCAATAAACGACATAGTTCATATATTAAAATGTTTTAATAATTAATTCATCAATTGGGCTTCATTTTCATTAAATTACAGTCATTTTTAAAATTTTGACGAACTTTTTGTCATCTTGGAGTGAAATATCGCCAAATTGACGATACGTCACTAGATAATTCGCCAAATTCACCAAATGCATTAGAAAGTGTTACAGACAAACGGAGAGAAAAGCATTTATTGTATACTAGAAGGTATGCCTATCATATGACGGGAATCAGAATTTGCGAAACACTTCGCATTTGCCGCCGTTTTTATCAATTTGGCAACATTTTTCACTTAGGCAACATTTAAAATAGTCGTCAAGTTGGCATAATCCCTCTTAAGCGTTATGTACGGATGTTGAAATGGGTTTTTCTTACAGTTTACTCTTAAGTTCTTTCCATGAATCGTAATTTATTGATTTAGTGTTGATTTCATCAATTTGGCAAATTTTTATCAATTGGTTGACATTTCCGTCAATTTGGCAACATTTAAAAAGTCAGCAAGTTGGAGATATTTCGATAAATTCTTCATCGACATTTTGCTAAACGTTACGGACGGAAAAATAGGTTTTTCTTATAGTAGATACTTATATTGTTTCCAAGATTTTGAATTTTTGTCAATTTGTAGCAATTTTCATTGATTTAGCGTCATTTTTTTATCAATTTGGCGACAATTTCATTAATCTGGAAACATTTAAAAAGTTGCCAAGTTGGCGATATTTTGCCAAAATCGTTGTCAAAGTCTCGCCAAGCGTTATGGATGTAAAAATAAGTTATTCTTATAGCAGATAAATGGCTATTGGCTTTCAAATACAAAAGTAATACCCAAAGTATCTTTTCTTATGAATTGAACGGGCTAAATCCGCGAGAATGATGTCACCCAATTTATCGCATGGTATTACATATATAAAGTGAACATATTTCACAATAGTTAATATTTTTTATTTTATGTGATCTTTTGATACATTTATTTGAAAAATGTGTAATATCTCGAGAACGGTTTATGCTAGAGTTCGAAAGTGCATGTTAATCTTTTCTAGGGAAAATTTACATAAGAAAATGACTATTTGCGTAAGTTTATTCAAGGTTTTCATTTTTTGGTGATTTTTTAAAAATTTCACTCAAGCGGCCATAGATGCAAGATGCGACATCTCACTGAGGAGCCCCCGATATGAGCAAGGAGGACGTATCTGTTCCTCAGGCCAAATAACGTGGCCACTAGGAGAAGAAATCAACGAATTAAAGATTGGAATGAGAATTCAAGCAGTGTTGTTCATAAGCAGAATGATTATCCAAAAGCGATAAGAGAGAGTCGTGATTATGCAGAATGATTATGCAAAAGGTCAGAGAGTCACGTTTTCAAGAGCAGTGTAGTCAGTCGTTATTTTAAGTCAGTCGTTTTGCTTGTGTAATAGATGCATTTTTACGACATACAATTCGCCACTAATCACTTGTATATAAGAAAAGTTCTTCTATTCATCTGTGTGTAACGTTTGGCGATAAATTTGGCGAACATAGCACACGTGAAAAGGGTAAGCGTTGTAAATGGTATTCATTTTTTTATATTTCCTTTAATCTTTATATACAAATTAAAATGAAGTTTCCAGTGTATTGTGTTTTCCCGCATATGACGTTCCGTATCGGCTGCAGAAATGCAAATTTGGGGTTCCACTATAATAAAATTGCAAAATGGCATTAGTTTATTTTCATTGTAATTCAGCTATTAGAGTAAACTTCGGTTTATTCAACATCCGATATTTCGGATCAACATCCGATACGACGGATAACTGGACACGCCTCTCGAACCGCTCCCAGGTTCATTCGGCTGAATTGAGGTACATTTACTGTAATAGACAAAATGCTTTTATATGCAGATTTATGTTAATTAAAGGTTACGTGTTTTTTCCTGTGTTGTACAGCGTAGGTCGATCTGTGTAATACGCTAGACAAAAAATATCACATTTATTATCCGTTATTTTGTTTTAAATAAATTTTTCCCATTTTGTACCCTATTTCAGTTTCACATCCGATAATCCAATAACTAAATAAACATTGGCAAACTTTTAGAAACACTGCGTAGGAAATTCACGCGTAGCACGTTCTCATATAGCCAGTAAAACTAGGAAAATATATCGTCCGTGGTTATTTGCTTTGTCTATTTCGATGAACTGCTGCCATGTACGGCGCAGCTTTCTGGAGGATTTAAGAGGTAGTGACGCAATTAACACTATCGTCTAATCGAAAAATTTTTCTATATCAGTATTATTTTAAAAATATTATTGGAATATATATGATCGGTAGTTAAAATATTTAATTTTAGGTCGATCTGTGTAATACGCTAGACAAAAAATATCACATTTATTATCCGTTATTTTGTTTTAAATAAATTTTTCCCATTTTGTACCCTATTTCAGTTCCACCTCCGATAATCCAATAACTAAATAAACACTGGCAAACTTTTTGGAAACACTGCGTAGGAAATTCACTCGTAGCACGTTTTCATATAGCCAGTAAAACTAGAAAAATATATCGTCCGTGGTTATTTGCTTTGTCTATTTCGATCAACCGCTGCCATGTACGGCGAAGCTTTCTGGATTTAAGAGGTAGAGACGTAATTAACACTATCGTCTAATCGAAACCTTTGTCTATATCAGTATTCTTTTAGTAATATTATTGGAATATATATGATCGGTAGTTATAATATTTCATTTTAGGTCGATCTGTGTAATACGCTAGACAAAAAATATCACATTTACTATCCGTTATTTTGCTTTAAATAAATTTTTCCCGTTTTGTACCCTATTTCAGTTCCACCTCCGATAATCCAATAACTAAATAAACATTGGCAAACTTTTTGGAAACACTGCGTAGGGAATTCACTCGTAGCACGTTTTCATATAGCCAGTAAAACTAGAAAAATATATCGTCCGTGGTTATTTGCTTTGTCTATTTCGATCAACCGCTGCCATGTACGGCGCAGCTTTCTGGATTTAAGAGGTAGAGACGTAATTAACACTATCGTCTAATCGAAACCTTTTCTATATCAGTATTATTTCAGAAATATTATTGGAATATATATGATCGGTAGTTAAAATATTTCATTTCAGGTCGATCTGTGTAATACGCTAGACCAGGGGTCGGCAACCTATTGAAACGGAAGAGCCAAAAGTTACAATTTACAAAATTTCACAGTTTTTAAAGAGCCACTAAAAATTTTCGTTTCAATATTATAGTATTTGCTTATATATTTGATTTAAAATAAACGGCTTTAAATACGGAATAATATTTATTCATATAAAAACACAAATATAGATAGTTACATCAATGGGAGCATTGGCTTTTCATGCCTTTTGAAAGTTTGATTATATCTGGCTTATAACTTGTTGTTTTAAGTTTCAAGCACGACTCTAGATTTTTATTTGTTAGTTGACATCTAACTTTACTTTTTATTATATTCATGCAAGAGAACGCTTGCTCGCACGAATATGTCGACCCGAAGATCGTCTGTACTCCATATGCCAACTTCTTCACCTCACTGTAGCATTCTGGAAGACTATTCCATGCGCCGAATATGAGGGCCTCAACTCGCGGAATTTCTTTTAGAATTTATTTCCTTTTGTGCTGCGCGATGTGCATGCATTTCTGGACCTCCAACTCTTCCAACTGGCTCTTGAGTTCTGTGAACTTGCCACTCCTCAAGTCTTTGCTTTTCAAATCTAGCAATTGCATTTGGAGCGATCCAGCATCAATTCCAAATGGCTCGATGTTGATCTCATTTGTATTTGTGTTAAGAGGATTTACTATGAACGCGAGATACTTTTGTTTGTTTTGAATTGCTCGAATCTCTCAGCGAATCCATCCTTCATGTTTTTTAAAGCTATGCTGAAGTAATTCGTGTCAATAGTTGCATTGGTCTCATCGCGATATTGCTTCAGATTTTCAAAATGAAGTAATTTATCGCTCTCCAGTCTCCAACAAAAAAAAGTAATTTTTTTTTCGAAACAAACTATTTCTTCAAGCAAGGCGTAGGCTGGGTTGCCCTTTCCTTGCAGTTTTAGATTTAGTTCATTTAGTTTCATTGTGGTACCTACCATGAAGTTGAATTTTTGCAGCCATTTGTCTTCTTCCAATTCGGGATGGTCAATGCTTTTTTCATTGAGGAATGTTTTTATTTCACTCAAGCACAAAGCAAAACGTTGCAATACTTTACCTCTGGAAAGCCATCGCACTTTATTGTGCAGAAGTAGGTCAGGAAACTGGCTATCTATTTCTTCAAGGAAATCTTTAAACTGGCAATGGTAGAGTGCTTCTGCCAAGATGCTGTTAATAATCTTAATTACCAAGTTCATGACCTCAACTATTTCGGCCGGAAATGTTTGGGCACAAAGCGCTTCTTGATGAATTATGCAGTGAAACGTTAGAATTTCGTGGTTTATTTTTTTCTGAAGAATTGATGTTACCCCTCTGTATTCCTGTCATACTTCTGGCTCCATCAGTTGCTATAGAAACGATTTTATTTATATCGATTCCATTGTCTTCCAGGCATTTTTGCACAGCATTTGCTATATCTTCTCCACGAGTTTGCCCTGAGAGCGGTACCAATCCTAGCAGTTCTTCTTTTGGACCTTGGGACGACATATACCTGACGAAAAGGGTAACTTATGCCGTAAGGGTAACTTGTCTTTTATGTCGCAAGACTCATCTATAGCAAGTGATAAGGCAGAAGCCAGTTGAATGTCTTCCACTTGCATATGTGTTACATTTGAAGACATTTAAGCAGTTCTATCTTGTACTGTTTTAGCAGATAATGGCAAATCCTTGATTTTTTTCATGATTTCCGCTGTTTTTAAAATCACGAAACAGTTCTTCAGATGCATGTATAAAACAATCTTTGACGTACTCACCATCTGTGAATGGTTTTCCTCTTTTTGCAATTTCTAATGATACTGCAAAGCTTGCCAGATTTACATTATTGGAAGATTTCGCCCGGTTACTTATCATGGAACTTGACTTTTTTTTTCTTTTGAGCTCTTCAACAGCTTTTTTTCGTGCGTCACCGATTGGATATTTACCAACAAACTGGGTATGTTTTGTAGTGAAGTGTTTCTCCAAATTTGACTTCTTATTGTGTGCGAGTTTTTCGTGGTAAATGAGACAAGTCGGAAGGCCATCTGTGTTGCATATGAATGCAAACGACTCCGTCCAATCCTGATTGAATTCTCGGTTTTCTTCTTCAGTTCTTCTCTTTTTTTTACCAGATGCCATGCTGGCGGCGGAGCTGAAAAAATGATTTTTTAAAATTTTACTTAGCTATCTAAAACGGCAAACAATTTATTTACCATTATTACTTCGTTAACACGATCCTCAGATATGTAATCCAATTCTGTTACTGATTTTATTATATTATACGCGTACATACCTTTGAGAAGATAATTCGCTTCTAAATCGTATTCTTCTTGAAACAACAAGTGAATAGACACGCAAAAACCGCAAGCGATTAAATTAACACATATGCAAGGTATCGTCGACCGCGCTATCCGAGGATGACTGACTGACAACACGTCTAGAGTCTAGCTAGACGTGTTGTTTAGACTCTAGAGGTGGCTGTTTGGGTGAGACGAAAATGGAATGCAATTGGCTGAAAGATAAACATGGTCACGGAGTCTCATCTCTAAGAACAAAACAATAGTTCAAATTTATCTCATTACGGTCATGTTAAGCGTAGCGATTTGTAATTAACGATTATGAAAATAGAAGCTATTGAGAAATTAGGTATTTAAAAATATATTTTCTTATTTTTTAAGGGTTTTGATAATAAATTATTAATTTTTTCGTATGGAACTGGAGAGCCGCAGCTTTACATCAAAAGAGTCGCATGCGGCTCGCGAGCCGCAGGTTGCCGACCCCTGCGCTAGACGAAAAATATTACATTTATTATCCGTTATTTTGTTTTAAATAAATTTTTCCCGTTTTGTACCCTATTTCAGTTTCACCTCCGATAATCCAATAACTAAATAAACATTGGCAAACTTTTTGGAAACACTGCGTAGGAAATTCACTCGTAGCACGTTTTCATATAGCCAGTAAAACTAGAAAAATATATCGTCCGTGGTTATTTGCTTTGTCTATTTCGATCAACCGCTGCCATGTACGGCGCAGCTTTCTGGATTTAAGAGGTAGAGACGTAATTAACACTATCGTCTAATCGAAACCTTTTTCTATATCAGTATTATTTTAGAAATATTATTGGAATATATATGATCAGTGGGTAAAATATTTCATTTGAGGTCGATCTGTGTAATACGCTAGACAGAAAATATCACATGTATTATCGGTTATTTTGTTTTAAATAAATTTTTCCCGTTTTGTACCCTATTTCAGTTCCACCTCCGATAATCCAATAACTAAATAAACATTGGCAAACTTTTTGGAAACACAGAGTAGGAAATTAACTCGTAGCACGTTTTCATATAGCCAGTAAAACTAGAAAAATATATCCTTCGTGGTTATTTGCTTTGTCTATTTCGATCAACCGCTGCCATGTACGGCGCAGCTTTCTGGATTTAAGAGGTAGAGACGTAATTAACACTATCGTCTAATCGAAACCTTTTTCTATATCAGTACTATTTTAGAAATATTATTGGAATATATATGATCGGTAGTTAAAATATTTCATTTTAGGTCGATCTGTGTAATACGCTAGACAAAAAATATCACATTTACTATCCGTTATTTTGTTTTAAATAAATTTTTCCCGTTCTGTACCCTATTTCAGTTCCACCTCAGATAATCCAATAACTAAATAAACATTGGCAAACTTTTTGGAAACACTGCGTAAGAAATTCACTCGTAGCACGTTTTCATATAGCCAGTAAAACTAGAAAAATATATCGTCCGTGGTTATTTGCTTTGTCTATTTCGATCAACCGCTGCCATGTACGGCGCAGCTTTCTGGATTTAAGAGGTAGAGACGTAATTAACACTATCGTCTAATTGAAACCTTTTTCTATATCAGTATTATTTTAGAAATATTATTGGAATATATATGATCGGTAGTTAAAATATTTCATTTAGGTCGATCTGTGTAATACGATAGACAAAAAATATCACATTTATTATCCGTTATTTTGTTTTAAATAAATTTTTCCCGTTTTGTACCCTACTTCAGTTTCACCTCCGATAATCCAATAACTAAATAAACATTGGCAAACTTTTTGGAAACACTGCGTAGGAAATTCACTCGTAGCACGTTTTCATATAGCCAGTAAAACTAGAAAAATATATCGTCCGTGGTTATTTGCTTTGTCTATTTCGATCAAGCGCTGCCATGTACGGCGCAGCTTTCAGGTTTTAAAAGGTGGAGACATATTTAACACTGTCATCTAATCGAAACCGTTTTCTATATCAGTATTATTTTAGAAATATTATCGGAATATATATGTTCGGTAGTTAAAATATTTCATTTTTAAATTATCTTAGGGTCATTCCATCTAAATCACCCCAATAACTAATATTTGACTGCACGACCGTTTTTGAAAATTTTTATATTTTGCACAAATGTTCCCACATATTTCAGCAGATGAAAAACGATTTTTAAAATTTTTTCATCTAGCTCGTTTATTTGGTATAGCCATTTTTTTATCTTAGCGGGTTCCAAATTCCATGAATTTTGATGCTCAAACAAATTTAAATATCTTGGAACTCAAAACTATTAGATACTTGGAATAAAAACTGGTTTAGTGGCCTTAAGGTAGTTTACATTTCATGCTATGTTTGTGTAATTGTCCTTCTTGCTTCTAAGTTTGTGTAATTGTTACCTGAGTGGCTGAAATTTAGCGTTGAAATTTAGCATCAGTTTAGCTAAAAATGAAGTTTTTAAGCTTTTTAAAAATAATGAAAGAAACAATTTTTAATCTTTAAATTTTCACCATAACTTATGCTACTTCCAGCGTCTTAGGTGGAGAAATTTCAAAACTGAGAACTTTCTCCTTCTTATTTTATCAAGTCCCAAACATGGCGTCTGCTTTATACTTACAAATATTTATGCCTTAATATCTCTGATGAGGGAACCGAGAAAAATCTGAAACTTGCAAAGAACCAAGTACTACATATTAATTAACTGTAGAACAAATTTGGAGTTCGAGACTGTTCGGGTTTTATTGATATGGAGCGATGCGTACGTCCTAAGAGAAACAAATCTTAATTTCCCTTATCCATAAAGTTTAATATATTTTATTAAAATAGTCATTATTCAGTCGCGATATTTCATTGCAGAAATTCTCAGTAATCTGATAGCTTTGTTCTGTATATAAATGAAGTTCCAAACGCGTGTGTTTTCTTAGTACTTTTGATGAAGGAACCCATTATGCAGTTTATGCCTTTTTTCTTGGACCTGGTGGCTAAAAGATTGCAGATATAGGTCTTCATTTCCGAAATATATTTTTAAAATTCCAGTACGCGCTATTGTTTATCATAAATACAAGTTACTACTGGGACAGCTGCATATTCTAAAGATATAGATGTTTGGTAACATCTTATGGCTGATTTGCTGAGAGGTAAAAATCTGCTCTTTTCTAGTTTTAGGTACAGATTTACATTTTTCAAATCTAGATTTCAACACATTCTCATTTAATTTCACTTTCTCCGTTGAAACAAAAATGTTGGATATTCCTTTGATATAAGGTTAAGTAAGATTCTTTGATCCTAACTAAGTATTTAGAAACCTGCAGTTCTTCGCATATTTTTTATTTAGTCCACAGTTAGGCATTAAACTGATAATATTTACATTTTGTTCATTACTGGCTATCCTGCATTTTTCTTATAGTCTGTTCTTTAAATTAGCATATTCATTACACAAAATAGATGAACCTTCTTCATTATCTACGTGATCTTCTGTAAATGAATGTTCTAATTTCTTACACAGCACCTTTGAAAATTCTATGTTTTGCAAAAAGCTCTCGATTTTTTTTCTGACCATACTCATCTAATTTTTGATACTGGTGAAATATCCACTACAAAACAAACGGCAGAAACTTCATTTAAACTAACCTCTTCTGGAACAAACCCTTCTTCAGATTTTGCATGAATGTCTATTCTTTAGTTAGCTAAACATGTATTTTTATAACACGTAAGGCATAAAGATTTTCATGGAACAAGGTGAACATGATGCTGCCTGTTTCTTTTTAAATGTTTCAACCCAATTTTACAACAACCTTTGTAGCCCTATTTCTTTGATCTAGTGTGTTCGCTAATAGGATCACAACACATCTGTCCAAAAAGATGATTATACTTATTAATGAACTTTTGCTCCCGATATTTACAACCTGTTTTTAAGTGATATGTATCTAATCTTAATTTTAGTGGTGTTTTATCAACTTCGCTGAAATTCCCAAAATTAGTAAAATCCTTGCTGACGTTACTATAAATATGCTAATGGCAATCTTTTTTGACAAATTTATCAATTGGACATTCCATTTCAATGAACTTCATAATTTTTTTATATAATTAAACAGCATAAGACATCGAATACATCTACTCACCACTCGAAACTGTGTAGAACTGGGAGAAATGATATAAGCTGATTCATGTTTCTCAGTTCAGAATTATCATCTCATTCTGTAACAAGTAGTAGTATTAATTTGGAAATAGCTCTCTTTTATATATGCATGTTATATTTTCTTCTTTCGGATACAAACCAGGGTTGTCAGTTTGGATTCTTCTAGCAATTTGGCTACTTTTGATCATGATTGGTTAATTTTTTTTAACTTTGAAATTGAAAGCTAAAATATTAATTAATTTTCCTTATTAACAATAAATTATGATTTTCAGTTATTTATAATTAATAATTTTCATGATTTGGAGGATTAATAATAAGATTAAATAGAAAATGTGTAACAAAGTTATGCAAGTTTGATAAATAAATCAGCAAGATTTTAGGACTTGCTCATAACTCCATATCAATAAAACCAAAGTCTCAAACTCCAAATTTTACTACAATTAGTTATTATGTAGTACTTGATTCTCTGAAAGTTTCAAATGTTTCCCAGTTCTCCATCACAGATATTAAGGCTTAAATATTTGTAAATTTGAAAAAGTCGTCATGTTTCGAACTTAATAAAATTAAAAATATAAAGCTCGCAGTCTTAAAATTTCTCCCACTAAGACATCGGGAGTAGGGGGACATATGGTGAAAATTTTAAAATTTAAAATTGTTTCGTTCATTAATTTAAAAAAGCTCAAAACTGCATTTTCAGCTAAACTGATGATAAATTTCAACGCTAAATTTAAACTACTCAGGTTGTAGTTACACAAAGTTTACAATATCATGAAATGTAGACCACTTTCAGGTCAGTAAAATAGTTTTTATTTCAAGTATCTAACCCTTTTAAGTTCTAATATACTTAAATTTGCTTATATATCAGCCATGTTGGAGTCTGCCATGTTGAAAAAATGACTGTACCAAATAAACGAGCTAGATAAAAAAAAAATTTAAATAGTTTTTCATCTTCTGAAATATGTAGAAACATTTGTGCAAAACACAAACATTTTCAAAAACGTTCATGCAACTACCACTGGGTGTTTCTATATGGAATGACCCGATAGAATAATGTTATCTGCTTTGGACTTAATTAAGTACTTCGCAAATGGCTGCAGTTAAAGAAATTTAACTATGACCTTTCGGGCTGTAAATGAAATAATATGAAATTTAGACTTTGTGTCAATATGCATGCCAATATGAAACTACACGGAACGCCAATATGAAATCCAAACATATATTTCAATTTCCGTATTTTTTTTCGGTCATTTTAACACCTTAGGAAAAAGCTATTTGGAAGAATACCATTTGCTTAAATAAAAATCCCGTTCCGGCAATTCATGTTCATTGAAATAAACACTATTTCAGTTGCTCAATTAAACTTCGAAGCTAAAAATTAGAGTGTACAAATGCTGGCGTAACACCATATTATAATTGTTACGCGATCCGTAACAGTATATGTGTTAACTATGTTTATTTCATGCATAGATCCAGAGGGAATTCAGCGTAGCGGAAATTTGATCTCTGGGGTATTTTGATGCGAGTATATATATATATATATATATATATATATATATATTCTATATATTCAGTATTATTAGAGTAAGCTGCTGATAGCGCTATTCTATTAAATACGTTTGACTTTTATATTTTTAAATTGATTTTCCTTCTGGACATTATATATATCGGGTAATTCAAAAGTTCGGAGCAAGAGTGAAACGCTATAAAACATATCTATGTGTCAAAGAGACATGCGGTTTGCAGATTAATATTCACCGTGGTGAGGGATTTTGTATGGCATGAAAAAAAATAGTAAAAAAATCTTGACACTAGGGGAGCGCTGCTGCGAAGAAAACAATGCGAGGTAATAATTGTGAAATGAGATATTTTATTTCAGTATGATTTACAGCTGCAAGTGTTCAATGTGTCCACCACCATATTCCTGTACTGAGTGCAGTCGCGGTATTACGGCTGATACAGCATGAAACAGCGTATTAACGGGAATGGCTGCTACCTCCTGACGTAAGGCGCCTTTCAGTGCTAGTGTGGACTGGGGTTTTCCTCTATAGACTAATGAGTTTAGGTATCCCCACAGCTAGAAATCACAGGGTGTGAGATCTAGGGATCTCGCAGGCCAGTCATTTGTGCAATCACCTCCATGCATAAGTCACATTCATGGCTTTATCTGCCGCAACCCCCCGAGTGTCGAGAGTTTGAACTAATTTTTTTTTTCATGCCACTAAAAATCCCCCACCACGTAGAATATTAATCTGCAAACCGTATGTCTCTCCGACACACAGATATTTTTATAGCGATTGACTTTTGCTCCGACCTTTAATACGAGCTTTAATAAAGAGCTTTAATTCTTCGCCTGCTGGAAATAAGTGGGCATTGTAAATTGCAAAAATATTGAAAGTCAAGTAGGAAATAGGACTACGTTAATGAAATAATCCCCCATTAATTTTAAAATGTTACACTTTTTAAATTTTTATACGATCCTCTTAGACAAATTTGGTCAATCAGAAATTTTTTATTTTTAATACAACATGATCATTAAAATATCGATTATCTATATCTTTAAAATTGAGCAAGTTATATTCTATTAAAAATTGAGCATTGTGAATGGGGACCGTATATCAAATTAGAAATGTAAATTTGTGATATAGTGTCACAAAACAGATCAATATATACATATTTTAATTATGTGCCCCAACCGCGTAGTGAGTAAGTACCACCGCTTTATATGATCTCTGTCTGTGCAATGCTTTATTTAGATGCATTTGTGATAAAAATTTTGACACATATTAACGTATTTTTGATCTAAACAATTTCCATCGTCTATTTATTTATGATCTCTATTTTCACTGATGAAACAACCTTTCACATGGTACGGAAAAGTGGCATAAGTCATATTTTTTCCTTTATCATAATTCACTTGATTTTAAAGATACAGATATGTGGTTTTTTAATGATCTTGTTGCATTAAAAATAAAAGTGTTCTGATTGACCAAATTTGTCTAATGGGGTCGTATAAAAATTTAAAAAGTGTAACTTTTTGAAAATTAGTGGGAGAACTATTTCATTAACAAAGTCTTATTTCCTACCTTACTTTCAACATGTTTGCTATTTACTTTGCCCACTTATCTCCAATAGGTAAAGAATTAAAGCTCGTTTCAATCTTTTTGGGACACCCGGTATATATATATTTAGATAGCTTTTGATAGATTTAGATAGCTTCGGTGATTCATTTGAATAAGAAGAGAGTGGCGGGGATAATATTCAAGATCCTAACATTGAAACCACTAGTGAATCGGAAAGTGATGACGCTAGTGACCATTAATTAATCTCCTCCTCGTATACACCAATGTCAATCTGTTGGATCAAATGCAAATTTTTGAATTACGGTCAAGGCGTAAGTAGACCATCAAAGAAGATAATGCTGCTCAAACTCTAGCCACTATTATTTTACGACAGACACGCGGATTAGCAGGGAATGCCAAGAATGTGTCTAATAAATCCATTGCATTAAAACCGTTCATAACCTTTGAAATATCAAAGTTATTGCCCGGGAGACCAACGAAAGGGATAAACAATTGATCGCAACTTGGAATGAAGAATATCCAAAAAATGGGGAGAAGTGGACTGAAACAGATGAAATAAAACGATTTTATTTTTTATTATTATGACTACGCTCCTACTTGCTGGAGTATACACTCTAAGACAAAAAATCAACGCAGCAAGAAAGGATTATCCAAAGAGACAAAATTTAGTACGTGTAATGTGGATGTACAGAAAAAGAAATTATTAGAATATCAAAACTATTGGATGAATTATTGCACTAAACGGTCTACATAAAGTGAGCACGTCATTATTGCGTTGGTCCACCTCTGGCTTTGATACAATATGTTACTCAAAGTGACGTTGATGCATAAAGTTGATGGATGGTGTTCTGAGGGAAGTCGTTCCAAATAGTCTCCAATTGAAGCGCTAATTCTTCTACACTCTGGGATGGTCACAGACGACGCCCATTCTCAGCCCATATGTGCTCAATAAGCAAGTGATCGAGTGATCTAGCCAGCCAAGGAAGTGTTGAAGACCCTGACCACTCGACTAACCCAAGAGTATATAGCAACTGATTGAGTGGCAGGGAAAGGAAACCGGCCGAAACCGACTTCCACGGTCATCGAATTACCATAACATTATTAAAGATTTCAAAAATGCACATCTGATGAATATATTTGAAAAAAGAGACTGTATTACATAGTGTAGAAAAAAGGAGAATGAATTTTTAATTTTTTTTAGAATTTGGAGATGAGAAGTTAAAAGGAAGAAGAAACCAAAAAGAGAAAAGGAGAAGGTAAAAGGAAAATATAAATTCGAAAAAGCAAGAAATTATTACTAAGAATTTAGAATTAAGAATTAAGAACAAGATGACAAGGGAAAAAAAGTGGCCAAAAAAGGAAAGAAATATAATATACATCATATAAAAGACACACAATAAATATACAAAAAATAAAAGAAGCAGTGCAAGATTTGAAAGGCATCTGTGCTCAAGAAAATAAAGAAGAAACAATTAAAGAAAAATAGTTATTATAAAGAATAAAGAAAACAAGCTGGATAAATTAATAGTTAGATGAAAAAATTCTCAATAAAACTGAGAAATCATGGATGCTTAGATTAAATTAAAAGAGAGCAGTTAATACCAAGGGAGGATAAGTAATTAAAACACAAAAAAAAATCCTGAGCATAGATTCACAGTAACATAAAAGAAGAAAAATACAAGCAGTATTCAGTTCAAGGAAATAAAAAGAATAATTAAGAACACTTTTGAAAGGATTTAATTTAAGTAAGTTCGACTTGTAAAAATTTACAAAAACCCCGGTCATGTGTGTGAAAGTCAGTTTTATATCAGGTTTTGGTCCTACTCAGGTTTTTGTGCTAATTCACTGTTGTCCGGCCATGTGGCGTGTGACAGTAAGAGTAGAATCCTGACGATGTCCGGACTGTCTCCAGATTCGTCTGCGCTGGTCGTCGGGACTCATCACTGAAGACAACTCGTTTCCAATCCGAACACGTTGATCGGGCTCGGCACCATTGCAATCGCTGTCGACGGTGCTTACTGGTCAGTGATAGGCAGCGCAATGGGTGCCGCGAGTCTAGATTCCGCTCCCGTAGTCTTCTGTTAATGGTCCAGGTGGCCACATTCGTGCTTGTCACACGTTGGATGGTTAATAACGTATCTCGTGCTATTACAGCTGATCTGCCAATCGCTCTATCTTCCCCTTCTGTCGTCGCTCTAGGCCGCCGCACTGAAATGTGTCATTCCGGACCCATTCCTGTCAACATAGTCTAATTGCTGCATCGCTCCTACCCAAATGCCGAGAGATTCATCGGTGTTCCCATCCAGCCTCATGCAGTCCGATCGCGCGCCCTTTTTCAAACTCCTTCATATGCTCGTAGTAGCCGCGAATTCGCCGGCGAGGCATTGTTGCAATCAGGGCACGTAAACGCAATCGAAATCCATTGCATATTTTGTTCCTGAAAGCGAAGTTCGCTCCTTATATACACCACCATGGTTCTCAGTTTCAATGCGCTGTAGTTCCAACTCATTCATTGGCTGTGAAATTTTGCTCATTTGCATATGTAGTCGAAAGGTGTTTGCATGTAAAGTTTCATTACTATTGGATTATTTTGCGGGGTTAGTAGGTTTTTTTTGTCTGAGAGTGTATAAATATGTGAATGAAAGCTTAGATGAAATGAGATCCTGGCCAATATTTCATTCCAAGGAAGTATTTCATTCCGCGAATTCGCCGGCGAGGCATTGTTGCAATCAGGGCACGTAAACGCAATCGAAATCCATTGTACATTTTGTTCCTGAAAGCGAAGTTCGCTCCTTATATACACCACCATGGTGCTCAGTTTCAATGCGCTGTAGTTCCAACTCATTCATTGCCTGTGAAATTTTGCTCATTTGCATATGTAGTCGAAAGGTGTTTGCATGTAAAATTTCATTACTATTGGATTATTTTGCGGGGTTAGTAGATTTTTTTTTGTCTGAGAGTGTATAAATATGTGAATAAAAGTTTAGATGAAATGAGATCCAGGCCAATATTTCATTCCAAGGAAATCCGGAAAATAAGGAATCATATTATTTTAGTAATACGATGCCGATACCTCATTTCCTTTGACAGCAGAATTGTACATCGGACGGCAACCTGGGGCGGAAATTGAAACAATTAACAATTTGGACCTCGTCAAGCGATTGATTGTTCTTTGGGCAAACAAAGGACGCAGCATTACTATGGACAATTTCTTCACCAGTGCTCAGTTATCACTATCTGTGAAATCCACAGTGGTTTGAACAATTCGAAACAACCCGATATATGTCCCAAAAGAAGCTAATTATTTTATGTTGAAGCTCAATTTTGAGCAATTTTCCCACAAACATTTTTATTCGAGTGTATTTTCCTTCGAGTTTTTATAATTATTTTTTAAATATATTGAAATACTCATGTTTTATTTTTGTCGTATTCAAATAAGGAATATTTGCACAATTCTGGAGTTTGGCAAATATATGGGTGTATATCTTCGCATGCTAACAAAATATTTAATTACTCTATTTTCTGATCATTTTCCAAACAAAATATTTTTTCAAAACATTCTTTCTCAGATCTGCTGGGTGTTTATATAGGAAGAAATGGACTTTTGTGTCCATTTTGTATCCATTCCCAAGAAATGGACTGTTGCGTGAAAAATAGTTTCGATTAAAGATTAGAACTAAAGGATTCCAAATGAAACGGAAGGGGAAATTTTTTTTTTCAAAACAGACGATTTAGAAACTGAGTGGAGTTGTTTGTATTATTTCCATATCCGGTGCTTATTTCCGACCCGGGTAACGGCGGGTAATTCATTCTAGTATAACATATCTAAAAGTTTTTTACAAAATAAGTAAGTAGTGCTTAGTTGCTTTAAATTGGATATTGGCAAACTTTTAGGCCATCTTACACAGGAAAATTTCATCTTATATAGCACGGTTTCACATAGACAGTCAAACTGGCGAAGGTAGCTATCGGCTTTGCCTATTTCAATCAACTGCGGCCTTGTTCAGCGGATATTTCTGGATTTGGTGTGGGGGGGACATATAACAATACACATTAAGCGTAATCATTTTTATGTATTTCATATTTTTAAATTATTATCGCAATTTATGAACGGTAGTTAAATGTATTCCATATTTAATTTTTCTTTATCTTATATTATGATAAAATAATTTTATTTGGGAGAGGGAGACACATATAATATTACACATTAAGCGTAATTATCTTTATGTATTTAATATTTTTTAATTATTATCGCAATTTATGAACGGTAGTTAAAAGTATTCCATCTTTAATTTTTCTTTATATTATATTATGTTAGGATATAAAATAATTTTATTTGCTTTAGACATAATTAAGTGCTTCACAAATGGCTGCCATGGAATGTTGGGCTGTAAATATGATCTGCCAGGCTGTTATAAAGCGTCTAATCTGTGTTTCTTTTTTTAATGAAAATTTCGAGTTTTATTGTTTGTTAAACGCTTTTTTATGACGTTTATGCTGAAAATTGCATTCTTTAACTACAATTTAAAACTAGAAATTTTTATCTAATATTTTGCGTAATACATATATAGCTGAAGTAACTTATTGATTGATTGAGTGAGGCGCTGAGGGATGTATCAAGATTTTCGAGCAATTCCGAAGAGCAAAATTATAGAGATATTGACTGTGCAAAGGAATAAGTAAAAAGCTCAAAATATATTTGCTTAATTACCGAGCACTTCCACTCTAGCCAGAATCTTGGGTTTGATGTCATTAGGTCCGTGTCAGCTTCCAGGTTAACGAAAAAATATTGTAATTTGAAATCGAGAAGACGATTTCGAATTTATATCACGATTGAAAAAGAGAATTAAAAAACTTATACCGCATTTCCTTTAAAATATATGTGCAATTCCGATTTTATGTTTAAATGTGAAACGCGGTTTGATGTTTAGAATATTTATTAAAAGTGTTGGTGTCCCATATAGTGACTACTAGCCTATTAGAATGAGGTGAAATGGTCTATCTGGATGGAATTGCTAGTTATTTAGATATATATCATATCTTGGCAAGCCGACATTTGTTAAATATTGACCTATCTTATGAACCAATATTAGAGCAGTATCAACAAAATATCTGCATCTTATTATTGTACCAATAATGGCCTAATATTATCTTACTGCAAGTGGACACAATTGAAGAATTATGTCGGCATGACATCAATTACATCTTACTGGATTAAGTGCAAGTGGGAAAGAAGTAAGAGAAGTTAAGAAAGAGAAGTCATAATGTTTCTAGTTACTTAAAAGGCTATCTTCTTTGGTATTAAAAAATCCGGAATCGGGATTAAATTGAAATACCCGAATATTAAAAAAAATATGCACGTAGTTCTTGGTATTTAAAAACACTATATAATTATCTCGATTTTAATAATTCAATGTAAAATGAGTATAAAATATTTCTTTACATTTAAAGTAAATAGTTCATTTTTTCGGATCGTATAGAACATGGAATGATAAAAAGAATAGTAAAATTTGCATGAATGAACGTCTTTGTAAATTCCACTGTTGACATAAGCGAAACGCATAATAGCTTCCTATTTAATCAAGTTTTAAAAATATCTACACATTTCATAAATCAAATAAATAAAATCTATTCGCAAGAGAGTGGTGTTTAGATGTCATTCTTATCAAAGAATTTTCAATTGGTTTCACATGTAATATTTATTTCAATATAATACCCAATTTCTGCTGCCGACGTGTGATTCACATTTACCCATGAATAAATTTAGAAACACGCTAATAGTATTGAGTCATGTGTCCCATAGGGACTTAGACGGCATCTGGTTAAGAATGATATTTGTGGGACTTATATATGTTTAGATTTTAATATCATACCTAAAGAGAAATATTATTTTTGAAATATCCTTCTTATTTAGTTTTTTTTAACATCTTCAAGATCATTTGTTTTCAAATATACAATGGTGTTTGTCAAATATTTAAAGTAAACAAATTTCATTACAATGGTTGAAGAAGTTGCATAAAAGAATCTCAAACGGAAATAGTAAAGGATTTAATACTAAATATGTATTTATTCATAATAAAATAAAGAGAAAATATTATTTCCTTGAACATTTTCGAATTCAAAATGTGATGAAAATATAGCTTTCACGCATACTATAATTACTTTTCAAACACTTTTTGAATTGTTTGCTTTTCTCCGTGTGTATGAAAATATGTGTTAACTAGTAAGTAGCTTGTCAAAGAAATTCCTAAACAATGTGGTAATTAGAGTCGATAAAAGTTTTCTCAATTGTAAATTAGCCCAGTTACGTTCAGTGATATGGCGATTTTATAAGTGTATAAAAATTCAGAATTCTAAGTCACCAGGCAGGCTTCTGGAAGGTCTGAAAATAGTTTTCTGGTTTCTACCCCCGTTGTATTTGTCCTCGGGAGAGGAAAATCGAAAAGTTGGATACGTTACATTATGTATAGTACTCGATATCATAGGCCAGCAAAAATTCAATCCTCTAGATTTTCAGGGTCGTCTGGGGAATCTGGAAAGACAAAACACGCTAGACAGTTATATATTGTGTTGTGTGCATGTTTGCAATGTGTGTAGGCGTCAGTTTAGGAACGAATGCATATCTGGGCATAACATTTAACATTTAGAAAATTACTAGCAGGCTTCACTCTCTAGCGATCACTAAATATAGCAACCAGGTTTTATAGAAATCCTTTTATTTCGCACGTTCTGCGCCTGTTGCGCCCACTGCTCGAGGGAAATTTGCATAAACATTGGAACAAATGTCACTTAGATAAATAGAAATGTATATTTTTTAAGGGAACTGCCCTCTCGACCAAGAGTAATGTAACGAAAATTCCCGCAATACAAAATTATTTTTAGATGTGTGATACAATACTTAGAAACTAAAATTATTGAACAATTAGTATAATTGTAAAACATTAATAAATAAAGTAAGAATGAAAACAATAGACGTTTTTTAGAGCTAATGAATGTTGGTTTACGATAATAAATTTTGAAGCTCGTATTTCTCTCGAAAAGTCTTACTATACCTACCGTGACAGAATGAGTAACACGGAGAATACTCAGAAATTGAAATGAAAGTAAATAAATCCTTAATTTAGTAAAAAATTGTCAAATAAATTGATAACAAAAACTATTAAAATTTTCTAGAGTTAAGGACTGAGGGTTCAGGATAAAAAATGTTGAAGATCATACCATGAAAATTATTTCTCCGAAATACCTTTTATTAAGAGAAATTCGAAGAATACAGGAAAAAAGAATACACGAAGATCAATCACATGAAAGAATATACGGAAAAATCAAAATTTGAAGAATACACGAAAAATGCGTCGAAAAGCTGAGAACAACCTGAGTCAGGATTCAATTCATACGTTTGTTGAAATGTAATAACAAATGTTGATACACATCAAATTAATTATAAATCTTACAAAATCATCAAAAGTTTTATAAAATTCTGAACAGCGTGCTCGCACCAGAATTCGAAATAAAGACGTACGTTCGATTTAGGCACATGGCACATGATGTATAAAGGGATACATAGGGATGTTGCAGAGACTATATGCACAAGCAGAATTAAAATCTTTGAATTTCGAGGAGAGATATAAAATTGTGGGGTGGTTTAAACTAAAATTTACGACCCACAAAAATATTTATATACATGTGAGACGTACATATTGCATAGATAACAAATGTTGAAGGCCATACCTTGAAAATAAGCCATAGCTACCAGCAGAATAAAAGACTCAATTAGGAGCTTACATGTGAAATTGGGGCTACTTGAAATTGTGCCTATGGAATTAATATATACATATATATATATATATATATATATTATGTACCAGGATCACATTACATTCAATATATATGACAAATGAAAAAATTTTGATATAAAAATCAATTATCTGACGCATTGGAATAGCAATATACATCTTAACATATTCCGTAATGTTATTATACAACATCTAAAAAGACATCAATGAATCATCAACAATGAAAAGGAAAGAATAGATAGAGATATATTTGTGATAAGGGAAGCAATGCAACAAAAGTATCCCAAGGCCTTTTTAAAACGTCAACTAAATGGTCATTACAATAAATAAATATTCACAAATACAAAACATCATGGAAGTTTGTAATGACGAAATGGCAACAAAAAGAAATAGAGATTTGGATCACGATTTTATGACAACTACTTTCACTCATGACGAAAGAAGAAACAACAGAATGTTCTAATGATTTGATATGGGAAAGAGAAACATGGTAAGGTTTATGACTGTTTATAATTTTATATTAATGAGGGGGAAGAATGAATTCTTCTTATATTGTCTTTGGATTTTAACAACGTTCTATAGGAATTAGGTATCATTTCATCTTTACTCCTTTGAAAAATCAAGGTCTATTCATTCGAGCTACAGGCATTGGAGAAGTGCTACGGGAATTGTGGCCATACCGGGAGTGTACCGTGGCCTAGCACCATGCAGTACCCGGCAATTTAAGGGGTCACAATCCCCCCTTTGGCTTTTTTCAGCATATTGCCTGTTAGCCTTCCCATCCATTTTTTATTCCATTTGTATCCTATTTCTATCTTATTTTATTATATATATATATATATATATATATCCATGTGGCAAGTGCAGATGGAGTACAGACTACAACCATCACTAGAATCCAAATCTCTAAAATGTTTAATATCATACATAAACATACTTTACTTTTGAAATTAATTTTGGTGAACATTTTTGAATTGTGGGAACCGTATATTTCCATTGAATACTCTATAAAAATATTCATCCATCTGCCTAATAAGAAAGATAAATTCAGCTCTCCGTTAGGAGTCAGAAAAAAGTCTTGAAGCATACAGAATTACGCTAAAAACTTTGTTCCATTAATATTTTCAATTGGATTTCTGTATCTTTCAACCGATCCTCTTACGCACACTGGAACTTTGACTTGGATGTAAACTGTAGTTGATTCTGAACAACTGCGGGCATGTATGCTTATGCAGAGTACTTAGAATCAACCTGTATGCGTACTTCACCTGTATACAGAATCTACACCCAGTTCTTGTGGATCTGAACTTCAGAGAGCGAACCGTTTGACCACGTGTCTTAATGCTTGTTGTAAATCCCTTGCGGATTGAATATCTGAATGTACGATTTTGTACAATATTTTAAGAGTTTTCATTGCTTGGAACTCATTGTATTTCTTAAATTAAATTATTGATATTTCACACCTTCATTATTTTGATGTAAATGAATCTAAACAAAATGCGACATAAATATATGACATTAGATAGAGGTTTCTGATTTTAGATGTTTCATTTTGAATTTATTACTAGTGAAAATATAAAATGAGTATAAAAACCATTTCAAATCAAAGCTGTAATGCAATACGTGGTCGTAACTATTAAGAAAGTACATTTTCTAAAACAGATTAGAAATAAATTGCGTGCAAATTTTGATTTAAAGTATCGTAAAACTGCATTAATGCATATAAAAGAATGCAGTCTCTTGCATAATCCTTATTTTATTCAATTTTTGTAAAACATAGACTCCAAAATTCAATAATAAAAGCCTGTAATACATTTTTCTTGAAATATATATTACCATTTTCCCTTCTTTTATAGTTTCCATTTCAAAATGTATGGTGATCATGTAGGCGATATTTTAATAGCAGTGAAAATGCGTTTTGCTAATGGAATTCATATTTTACGACTGAACTCTGCTTGTTTCTAATAAAATATATAATGATGGATAAGAAGAAAGATGGTGTTTGTAGAACACCATTTTTCACTGTTTAAATGCCTTCACTATTTAAATGCCTTCAATATTTGTAAATCCATAAAAATACCATGGAATTGATAACATTGCGCTTAATAAATGAAATCAATTGTGTTTTATTAGGGGATAGTATTGTAGAAGACCCAGACCGTCCGACTCGTCCAGGGGACTAAGAGCACCTATTTGGACGGCCGGGAGGGGATAGTATTGTGATGATGTTCCGTCAATTTGTCGCAAAATGGGACTATCAGTTCAACTGTCCCACTTGGCGATAAATTTGGCGATTTTTTAAGTTATCGCTAAATTGACAAAAATGTTACTAAACCTTCCATGGAGATAGCGACCTTCGATGGAGATTCAGACGATATGATTTCCATTAATTTATTTGAAGCAAATGATATCATGTCGCTAAGCAACGGATCCAATGTGTTATGTGCCATACGATTTTTATTTCCGACTAGCAGCATACCCGTTCTTCGTACGGATTATACAATATAAAGAAACTTGTAATTCACAATCATATGCAAATTCTTATATTATACTGAAAGATATTTTTAATCCAAATATTCTGTTAAAATATTTAATATAATGCTCCTAAAAAGAAGTTTAAGAATCTCTATTCTCGCTATACAAAATTATCTTCACGGGCAGATCTGAAGAATAAAACATCCTGTACCCCTTATGTAAGCAAATTTATAAGAAAAATATGGAATTGAATCATATATGCAAAATAAAAGCGTTAAAATTATAGGGGACCCGTACTAATTATATACGCGCATATTAGAAGATATAACCTTTATTAGTAGATTACATGTATAAATTGAAACTATCAATAAACCCACAACCTATAAATCTGAATGCAGTCATTTATTCCAATATATGTTAAAATGAATGTGCTAAAATTATATGGGAAGATATGCCCGTACTACATATAATGTCGTAGATTAGAAGATATGTCCGATTATTAGTAGAAGATTACCGTATTACAATATGAGTCTCAAATATATTTACCAATATACGACGTAATAAATTGAGAATATCAATAATCCCCTTCTTCATAACAGAAGGCCGTACTTGATTCCAATATATATGCCGATATACCTGTACTACTTATATTCTCGTAGGTTAGAAGATATACCAGTGCATTACTCATACATACTCATTACTCAAGATTACTCATACAACGTACTATATGCGAGTGTCAGCAATTTTTGCAGCAATAAAACAATGACGTAATAACTTAAAAATATCGATAATCCCTGAATCAATAATCCCGGAAAATATCAATAATAATAATGTTTAAACCCGAACACCGTAATTAATATTATCTAGTCAAAAATGAAATGGCAATGGAATTTATTTAATATACATATCTTCATTATTCAAATCGGAAAAGATTTATTAAAAATCGTCATAAACACATTGAATTTAAATCCGTTGCTAAGCGACATATCATTTGCTTCAAATAAATTGGTGGAAAAAATTTCGTCTAAATAATGATATCTCTATGGAACCTTTGGCGACATTTTCGTCAATTTAGCGACATTTTAAAAAATCGCCAAATTTATCGTCAAGGGGGACTGTAGAACTGACAGTCCCATTTTGCGACAAATTGAAGAAACATCATAACAATACTATCCCCTAACAAAACACAATAAATTTCATTTATTATTCAATTTTATCAGTTTCGTGATATTTTTATGGATTTACAAACATTTTTATCAATTTGGTGACATTTTAAAAATTCGCCAAATGTGTTACTAAGTAGGATGGATGGACTGGCCGACAAATGCTACCTAAACATCGCTTCAGTACTCTCTTCTAAAAAAACAAATTTAATTTTATTGATTTGCGTCGTTTTTATCAATTTGGCGACATTTCCGTCAATTAGGCAACGTTTAAGAAAAGTTCCCAAGTTAACGATATTCTGCGAAATTAATTCGTAGCTATGAATTTGCAGATCTGAAGAATATAACAGCCTAATCCCGTTTGTATATACTAAATGAAAACACTAAATGTGTATTAGAAGATATACCCCTTCTACTCTTTTTCTCTTTCAACAATCGGCTAAATGAATTTATTGAGTAAACACAATATATGAGTTTATCAGCTAAACACAATACATGAGCCTGAAAACTTTTTGCCAAAATAAATGAAAGTGATGTACGTAGTCAGCAATTAATGTAATTAAAAGAAAAATCAAAGAGTTCATTCATAAGATATACTTTTATCCATTTATTTATTATTCAGATCGAAAAAATAGTAATAAAGACATTAACAAACACATTTAATTTAATTGCGTTGCCGAGCAGCATAATATATCCTCATAAAATGCTAAAATTAATTAACCATTTTAATTCCTTAATACTTTTCATCGATGCGTAAAAGTTTGTGAAAAATAAACCATGCTGATAGATTTTCCATTTAAATTCATGTTTCAAACAATTCATGCTTTCAGATAGTGACTAATTAGTGCAAAAATCCTGCACCAAATTCAGAAATAAAGTTTTAAATCTCTTTGACGTTTTAAACAAACGATTTTCATCCTTTCCGTTTGGATAAACCACGGAGTTAGAGGGTAGAACTCCTAGGAAAATGTTCCGTTTTTAAATAAAATCTCGACAACCCCTGGTCTTAGAAACTTGAAACGTAGTCTAAATTTATGAGGGACTATTTCAAGGCTATCTACGAAATTTCATTAAATTCGTTTTAGCCTTTCTTCCTTGATGATGAGACAAACGAATATTTCGTTTTTTACTAATATCTAGAGAACCACTGGTCGTAGAAACTCAAAACATGGACTGAATTTTAAGTGGGGCTATTTCCAGGCTATCCACAAAATGTCATCAAATTCGGTTCATCTGTTCTCCCGTGATGATGGGACAAACAGACAGACAGACAGACAGACATATAGACAGACAGACAGGCAGACAGATTTTCAATTTTATATATATAGATTTGAATAATAAAGATATGTATATAAAATAAATTTCATTGACATTGGATTTTTGACTGGATAATATCAATTACCGTCTTCAGGTTTAAACATTATTATCATTGATATTTTCGGGGACTGTTGATTCAGGAATTATTGATATTTTCAAGTTATTATGCCATTGTTTATTTATGACGAAAAGTGTTGAAACTCATATATAGTACGTTGTACGAATAATCTTCTACAACTGCACAGATATATCTTCTAATCTACGAGAATATAAGTAGTACAAGTATATTGGCATATACTTTGATATATATTGGCATATATTGGAATCAATTACGACCTCCTGGTATAAAGATTACGGGGATTATTGATATTTTCAATTTATTACGTCATCTCTTTTATTTTGGCAAATATTTTTGAGACACATATTGTAATACGGGTAATCTTCTACTAACACACTGGCATATTTTCTAATCTGCGACAATATAAGTAGTACGGGGTTGCATATATTGATTCCATTCCTTTTTTTTTAAAATTTGCTTACAAAAGGGGCCAGGATGTTTTATTCTTCAGATCTGCCAGTGAAGATAATTTTGCATAGTGAGAACAGATATTCTAAAATTTCCCTTTAGGAGCAATAAATTTAATATTTTAACAGAATTTGCATATGATTGCGAATTATAAGTTTCGTTATATTATATATTCCGTACGAAGAACGGGTATGCTGCTAGCACATAAATATAATTAATTATTGAGAAGGCCAAACACTTGACAGCCTTAAATTGTTCCAGTTATATATAAATATATTTCATGAGTTGCTCCACTGGATATCATTGCTTTGAATTTCTTCATTAAGCATTTGAGAGTCTGAAACATTGAATTAAAAGGGCGTTTCTTGGGATTTAATAAATATATTTTAAACAGCATTCAGATTACTACGTAAAGTCATACAATAAGATATTCCTCTTGGTTGTATAATAATATGTAGTGGAAATCTGACCAGTTTACGCAATGATACGTTTAATTACATTTTTGAGGTTGTTATTAAAATGTTGTATATTTTCTAAATGCTGTATCTTTTCTAAAATCATAAAAATGGCAACAATGAGATTCTAAGAAAGCATCAGATACTGAGAGTTATGTCAAAGCTATTTACAGTTTTTGGAAGAACAATTTGTAAAGGAGCATCTGTAAAGAGCTTTTCTGCCCCAACCCAGAATCGAAACACGGATCTGGATACTGGTCAGCCGACGCTTTACTGTTGAGATACTGGAGCGGAATTGCCAGCTCTTATCGTCGAAGTAGGCTCTGTATTATCCACCTTCTAATTTCAGTTTGCTGTTCAACTGATAATGTTATTTACCAGCTCCTGCTATTTTTTGTGCAAGTTAGAATCTTAATGCTACTTTTAGCCACCAAGTTGGCTTCCTGTGTGGTCATTGTCCTTCCGACTTGAATTAGCGCTCAATATCCCAGAGATCACTGACTTCGAACTAGACGTACTAGGGTCACTCCTAGACCTCTGACATTTTTGCACTAATCTAATGGGTTGATTTGTTCGGGTGACATTCCATAGAACCTAGTTGCCCCTCCCGGGACTTGAAACATGGATCTACGTGCTGGACAACTTTCGCTTTACCGTCCAATTGTCGTGTTGGAATTTCAATCTCTTATCGTTAAAGTGGATTCTGCACATCACTATAGCAGTAACTTGCGTGCTTAAACAAAGCGGATGTCTTCAAATAGTTACGTTTGTATCGAATGACTATTACTTGGAGAGTAGAAGAGTTGTCATATAATATTGAAGAGACATTGAAACCAAAGTTGCGAGCATATGAATTTTACTCGCATTCATTGGATGAAAACACGGATTTAATTGTTACAAATCAGTTGTGTATTTCTATTCGTAAGATCAATGAGGGACTGAACATATGTTGATTTTATGTCTCTTGAAAGGCACAACGAAAGGAACTAACATTAAAAAATATATGGAAATTTACTCTTTGAACCCATTGAACAGGAAACATTTTGTACCAAATCAATGGGTTTTGAAAATGTCATAAAAATTATCACAGACATTTCATAATTTCTTCCGATCAGCAACTTTGAATCATGGGCAGTTTTCAACATTTTCTATATACTACATATGATGCTGAATGTCGCAACGTTTTTTGTTAAGCATTTCAAAAGTATCCACAGGATTTTCTGAGTTGAATTATATATATATATATATATATATATATATATATATATATATATATATACAGTGACCGCCGGTTATAAGATTCAGTGGTTATAAGAAACAGCCGTTTATAAGACCCAAAACGACAGAAACAAATACAAACTTCATTTTAACATTAAAATTGTGTCGCTTATAAGAAACACGATTCCGCTTATAAGAAACAGTTTTCTACAGAAAATTTGTTGATTTCCTTGCGACGCGGGTGTAAAAAAGAAAAAAATCCATTTGTTTAAGGTTAACTGAAGGACGAGTTGTTATCTCTTGTCTCTGGGCGTACGGGGAGGGGGTGGGAGTTTGCTATGTAACAAAGGATGACAGAGAATTTCTCCGTAGAAAGGCTTAGGGGGAACAACCCCAAACCAGTAAGAAACGAGTTTTAATCTTTTGGCAGTTAAGGAAACATACTGATAAGGAAAGGCATCTCTGCTTATGCACTCAAATAAGATTCGTACAGCTTTAGTTAGTCATTTTATGTTTTGCTAGTGGAAGCATGTCGCAAAAGAGAAAAACCCTTACTTTGCTTGAAAAGCAAAGTTTACTTAAAAAGTATGATTCTCTACCTCTGTGTAGTCAAAGAGAAGCTGCTTCTGCATTAGAAATTCCGCACTCAACATTATGTAAAATCCTGAAAGGCAGAAATGAAATTTTGACGCCAAATTGTAATCTTCAAAGAAAACGGAAACGAGAAGGAAAGGCAGCTGCTATAGAGGAAGCACTCTTACAATGGTTTTCTAACGCCAGATTAAAGAACGCTCCTATCAGTAGGGCAATTTTACTGAAAAAAGCAGAAAATTTTGCGGAAAAATTAGGAGAAAAAGAGTTCCGTGCGACTGATGGTTGGTTAAGCCGCTGGAAAGAACGAAATAACATTGTGTACAAAAAAAATTATGGAGAGAAGCAGGACGCGGACTCCGAGTCGGCATCTTCATGGATTACGCAAAGCTTACCACCTCTATTAGAAAAATACGCTCCTCATCAAATTTTTAACACTGACGAGACTGGGCTCTATTTTAGAGCGATGCCCGAGTATACAATGATGTTCAAAAATGATCTATCCTCCGTTGGAAAAAAACAAAAAGATCGAGTTACAGTTCTGTTAACAACAAATATGACGGGAACTGTAAAAAAGAGCCCTTTAGTTATAGGCAAAAGCAAACGTCCGCGCTGTTTAAGTGGAATAAAAAAATTGCCAGTGATCTACGAAAATTCAAAGAATGCCTGGATGACAAGTAGAATTTTTGAAGACTTTTTGTTAAAGTGGGACAGGGAACTGATGGGAAGAGAAAAAATTCTTTTAATCCTTGACAACTGTTCGGCTCATCCTGTAGTACAGCTGACAAACATTGAACTTTGTTTTTTGCCACCCAATACAACTTCCATCATACAGCCTCTTGACCAAGGAATTATTAAAGCTTTTAAAACCCTGTATCGGTCAAATTTGCGACAGAAAATAGTAGATGCAATTGATGAAGAGAAAGGATCGGCTTGCGAAATAAGCAAGAAAATAACCTTGCTTGATGCTATCCATATGATCGCAGGCGCATGGAAAAATGTTTCTGACATATGCATTTTTAATTGCTTCCGTAAAGCAGGATTTTTGAAAATAATGTTGACATACCAGCAGAAGATGTAGAAGAATTAGAAGCACATTTCGAAGAATGGATTCACATCGATGAAAATTTACAAACATCTGAAGAAAAAAGTGATGATGACATAGTGGCGGAAATTCAGAATGTTTGCAATGAAGAAGAAAATGAAGACGACGTTCCACAAGAAGAAAATTTTCCTACAGCCAAACAGTCGCGAGAAGCCCTAACTATAATTAGAAAAACTCTTGAACATAGAGGGGCATCAGAAAAAGTTTATGGACTATTTTATGATTTAGAAATGGATGTACGTAAACTAATCACAGACTCATTAGCACAAACAACACTGGATAAATTTTTTGCTGTTCCTCAGTAATAGATTACGGTATGTATGAAAATGTACTATGCTCTTATACATAAATGAACGACCTATGAGTTTTACTTTTTATTCTTATTTAATTACATACTAGTATATGCATACATATAGATAATATTTTAAGTTGTAAGGCTTAATTCGTAAAATAAGAAATATTTTTGAATGCAAAACTCAATTTACAAATGTATTATGTATGTACTAATATTTTACTTATATACATTTATCTTTTAAATTATGTAAAATTGTGTTCAATAGTTAGTATTTACAATGGAAGAACGATATTTAAAAAATTTCCGGATTTAAGAAACAACTGCTTATAAGAAACAAAACGAGCGAAACGAACGTGTTTCTTATAAGCGGCGGTCACTGTATATCCTTTTTTCATTTTTTGTTGCCTGTAGTCTGAGTTTAAGTATTTATAGTAATGTACTATTGCTTAATCTGAAACAGGCATTTGTTTGGGTTAATTGGAATTAAATACTCAGACCTGACGATGAATTTAATTATAATTAATCATCGAATTTGGGATGGTGCTGTTCTTTTCTCTTATCGGCATTATGGCTTTGAATTTGCTTCTATGGTGATGTTAATATCACTTGAATTGTATTTTTTTATTTTTACATAATTCTTATTATTGCATTTCAAATATATATATATATATATATATATATATATATACCTTCTATGTAGGTTTGGTTTTAAAATTGAAGTTCCGAACAACTCTCAAGGGAAATGAAAATATCTTAAAATCCTCGAACTAAAAGAATCGTTTTATACTAAACTCCATGGAAGCATGGAATAACACTGTAATTTATTTCATTGAATTCAATCCTGAAAACGATGTATATACACTCACTTCCAAAAGTTCAGCACGGAATGCAAATTTTCATTTTTCGAAAACGCATTTGAATTTGAATGGCTGAAAATCCCTGCGGATGTAGATAGTAGTATACAATATCATTTGTTGCAGCCAATCACGATTAATTGTCCGGATGTATGCTAATTAGGAAGTTGTTGAAGACGCCAGCAGTCTGAAGGGTTTGAGGGGGTTCATTTAAATGCTGATACGAAGAGTTTATAACTTTTGTATGATTTTTTTATGATATTCGTGTTTTTATGGCTGAAAAAAGACGAATAACAGATAGTGAGCGCTGTCGTGCTATCGTACTCATTGAAGCAGGACAATCAATCAAAGATGTTGTTATTTTCCTTGGAGTTGATCATTCGGTAATTTTTCGACTATGGAAATAATTCCATACAAGTCAAACAGTTGTCCGGAGACCTGTGTCCGGTCTTCCAATGATTACCACCCCCTTGATCAGTATAGTAGCCAAGCGAACTCGACGAGCCACCTCCAAAACTGTTACATGCATAGTTGCAGCTGCACTTGGTAAGACAATATCTGCCAGTACTGTGCTCCGAAGGTTCTATGAGTAGGGAATGTGCGCCCGAGTACCAGTGTTTGTGTTCCACTAATCCTCCAAACCAGAGGGGCAAGATAAAAATGGTGTCGTCAATATATCAATTGAACTTTCTAAGATTGGGGCAACGTCTTGTTCATAGGACGAGCCCAGATTTGCCCTGGAATCAGATGATGAGCGTGAAGTACCCTGGAGAGAACGAGGCACACGCAATCAAGTGAAGAACATCATCAAACAGCACGCATTCAGATGTGGCAGCGTCATGGTGTGAGCTGGAATTTCAATGGGATATCGCACACAGCTGCATATCTTTAAAGGCGGTTCTGTGATGGCTGCGCGGTATCGGGATGAAGTCTTGACTGCGCACTCTACAGCAATTGGTCCTGATTTGCTCGTTATGGACTATAATGGCCGTCCCCATCGAAGTAACATCATTGACGAATACATGGAAAGTGAGGGCATTTCTCGTATGGAGTAGCCGGTGTATTCCCTCGATCTTACTCCCATTGAAAACTTTTGGGATGGTCTCGAACATGCTGTCTCTGCACGTTTGCCTCCTCCAGCCAGTCTCAGAGAATTGGAAAGTGCCCTATTAGAGGAATGGCCATCGCTCCCATCTGCGATAGTTGATCTCTTCATTGAAAGCATAAATCGTTGTAAAGTCTGTGTGAAGATCTGGGGTGGTCACATACCATACTAATGTAAGTTCTGTTTGGTTTGGTTGCCTTTAAACATCATTTTGTTAATGACCTAAATGTGACGTCATCATATAACTTTTGAAAAGTGCATAGCTATTTGATCTTTGTACATAATTCTTGTTTTCTTTAATGCATAAACACATTTGCTACCTTCATGTACAATTTTGAGTTAATCAAAGTTTTATTTTTCCATTTTTGTTGATTTTACCGTCCGTACTTAACTTTTGGAAGACAGCGTATTACTGATCTATTGTCTGACCCGCGATGTGTACCAAATATTTAAATTAGCCCGTGACTTCCAAAAGTTTGAGCTCCCCTGCCATAAAATATATATTTGTAAGGTGGGCATTTAAACGTTATAATAAGATATATTTTTACAGCTTGTAGTCCCACTCACAGCTTCAATAGATTGCTGCAAGTTTTGTGTGAGTCACTGTTGTATATTTACTCCGTTTTATACTATAGCTCCAGTAGCGAACTCAATAAAGATGGAACAAACAAATATTATTTCTCAAAGAATATAAAAAAACATAGCAATTGTAAAAAGGCTATATTTCACGTTTGGCACCAAGTATCTTGATAAAGTAAACGTGCGGTCCCATTACTTACTTTAGCGGTCCCATTACTTACTCCAAGCAAGGACATGAAGATACATTTTCAAACATAAATGTTTCAGTGAACTAAATAAATTTACGAATAGTAATACGAACTTTTTTTACATTGATTTGACATTTACAAAATTAGATATTGTGGTACAGATTTCCATGAGTGGAGTACGAAAGTATGTGCAAATACCGTAATCAGCTGCAATTAGGATTCCATTCAAACTTATTCAGAACTTATTTAGAACTGCAATGTATCTTGAGAAGGATTGCGTAAGCTTCTGCCCACTTTGTGAAGTATTTCGTTAGTACTAGATGTATTTGTATTGTCTAAAGTTCGTGGTAGTGACCCCAAAACCTCGAGTGTAATCCTCTCGAAAGGAGCTCTGAAATATAACACTGAAGAGGTCAAAATGTTTTCTTCTCCTTTTCCTTCCGAGACCTGCATTCAGTGTATTCTTTGACCAGCGCTCAACATTGGATCTCGCATTGCACCAAAAGAAGAGTACACGAATTTTATTCAGAGTATTATTAATGCCAAAATATCCTCCAGTGGGGCTGTCATGTATCTAATTTAGTGCGCTATACACCCTGGAACGAGAAAGCAATAACTATCATCACTCTCCCATTTGCGGTATACTACACCATTCCTCAAGTGCAGAGAATCTCACAGTGCCCAGTGCCGTTTTGTTTTAGGTGAGAAGCAAGGAATTTCTTGCCAAGTTGGACTCTCATTAGCTTATTATTTGCGAATCAGGATTGGCTCGATATCTCTGTCTTCTCTGTGGGCTAGAGAATTTTTCATCACTTCAGGTATCTGGTGGAGCATTTAAACTATTGTCTGTGATAACTTGACTGATGGTCACTGAATATGGCTTCCACACTTCATTTTAGCACGAGAGTTATGTCCACAGTTCAAGAAATAAGATCTCCTCGAGAGTGCATCAGTGTTGACATGAAACGATTCGTTCCGGTGTCGACACCTCTTCATGTCGTACTCTTGAAGTCACTGAATCAATCTTGCGACCTGCCCCTTAGAGTTCTTCAATCTGAGGAGCCAGCTCAGAGCAGCATGATACAGTCAGTAAGAAGCATTTTCTTTCGTAGAGTGACAACATTTTCTTACGACTTATTCTCCGGATTCTTGAGTGTACGTTCAGGATAAAAGAATGATTCGAAATTTCTATATAAGTGTGGTGCACGTTTAAAAAAGAAACTCAATCTTGGCGTTTTTATTTATGAAATTACCCAGAATTAACATGATCGTAAATCGTATACATTGCATTGTGCGGCATTCAAACCCACCAAATATTCATTGTGCGAGTTCCTGGACTAGAATATATTAGCATCATACTACATAATTACATTCACGCATTTTAACTTTAAAATAGCATTATTTATTAAGAAAATAAACATAATTAAATTACAATAACTATATATACATAAGGAAGCGATTGAGTATGTGAGACCAAGCATACAAATATTTCTAAACTGACTATGACCTTTTATAATCTGATTTGCACGAACCTCCAATTGTATTTAGACGTTTGTGGGTCATTGGTTGTTGCACCACCTTATATATATGCATACTAACTGCTAACGCACACTCCTGGCATGTATTGGATTGATAATCAAATCGTGTTTGTTTTACCACCTACATGTGAACACGGACTGTTATTGATGCATATCCGCTTAAAGCATATCGTCTCGTGTCCATATCTTAACTTTTCTGAATTATATTCTTACGGATTTTTTTCACGGATTTTTGCTGAAGTCTAGATACGCCTACCTTATCTCATTTGTTGATCTCAGGCCGATGCAATAACACTTCCTCATTGGTTAAACATTTAACCAATATCATGACGTCATCTGGACTGACCTCCAGTAACTGATCTGTCTCGGCCACATCTGTATCTGAAACCTCCTTATTTAAGACTTTCCTGACCTCTCGAGTCAGGGCTGGTGTAAATTGGCGTCAGCCAGTCTAGACCATTTATAAAGCTTGTCAGAGATCATAAATCATCACATATTGCATAGCTTAACTGTACCGTCCAAACTGATACCTTGCACCTTTCTGGTAGGTCGGACGATCTGAGTCTCAACAACAACAATCTAACTGTACCGGCCGTCCAAAAAGTTGTTCTATATCCTAGGATGGGTCGGACGGTCTGGGTTTTCGACAGCCTAACTGTATCAGGTCTCCCAATAAGTAACATATTTTTTACAAGTACATAGCAAATAGGAACAACATACAATAAATAGTTCAATAACTACCCGAAAAAATCACTAAACAATTGCCAGGTTCAGTAAAACATCTCTACTAATTTCACAAAAGAGCAGATGCTATTCTCAAAACATTGACTCATACCACAGTTCAATGTAGTTTGTATCATGCCAACTGCCTTCTAACTGAGTGATGCCTTCTTTTATATACTATCTATTGAAGATTCTAGAAGGGCCTTGTATTTCGTAGAATATTCGCTATTTTGAGGTGTTTCTTAAACCTTCAAAAAGTCGCCAAATCTGGCCATCCACTCTGAACTTCAGCATATGGCAACTCTAGATTCACGCCATATGAATGGTTGAATGTGTATGGGTGATTTCTCAGTCCGGTTATTAAAAGAGACTCCAATGAGAGTATTTTAAACATTCATATACGTATGCCTTGTGATAATATGGGTGTTCATACGTATATAGAATAAATACCTACCTTATGTCATTTGCACAAACTGTGTATTAATTTACACTGTGAAACATTGTCGTGAGATTTCTTTACTGAAATGGTAAATATTGAAAAGTCAGGAAACACAAAGTTTTCTGTACCAAAAGAGCTTTTAACATTACAATTCTTGAGTTCAAAACCCTGTGGGCCAGTGGATCGATCTCTCTCGCTTTCGCTGTGTTTTTTAGATCCATCAGATCGAATTTAAATCCCAGGTTCGAAGTGTCAAAATAATTCAATCCAATGGCTGAAAGCACTGATCAAATAAAGCGTTCATATTAAAATATTTCTGTAACAAGCAAACATTCGGTCTTCTGCAGGGCAGATAGATGTATGTTTCCTACTGGACAGATAACTGCATGCCTTTTTACAGTGTATATCGCATTCCTATTTCAGATAACAGCAACTATGGATCGATTTTGCAGTTAATAAGACTTGTCAGCATGACGCAGCCAATACCCGGAGTAATGGAAAACGATTCTTGCCAAGTATCTCAATATTCTGGACTTTTAAAAACACCGACAGATTCAGTATTACCATGTAGATGTCTTAAAATTCCATAAGGATTGAGTTAAGGCTATAACATTACTTCTATGTTTAGCTTAATATCCACAGAATTCGCCTATAGTGGATAACCTGATATATGGACAGGTTTCACGTTGATTATGTCCACGTACTTATGGTGTGTTCGTTATCTGTAATACCAGCAAGAAAATTGGGATGTACAGCAAGTGTTTCTCTTGTCATTCCAGGTATTCATGCAGATAATAGCCCGAATCATAAGAGCGAATGTCACCAGGGGATGCTAGTATCTGCAATGTGTGCATGATCTTAACACAACAAAACACTTCCTCTAGGCGGGTTCTACAGGTGGTATGTACCACTATATTTTATTCCTCGTCATTTACTCTGAGAGTTTCTATGGATCATTCATTATTCTGCATTGGGTCAGTGATGCAGATATTTTCGGTATATTTGTAACTTTAGAACATTTTTGGTAAACGTCAATCTGAGGAATATATGTTTGCTCATTCAGATGCAATTGCTTCGTTACTGGATATTATACACAGGATATTTTATTGGATAATAGAAACATTTTTCATTGGATAACAGTAGTTATGTTCTATAATAATACCCTTACACTTAAATAATCGCTAACTGCAAAAGTAATTTAACACAGGTATATATTTTTTACTATATTTCATAGAACGAATTCATTACTATAATTCATGACCATTTCTAATAATAAATTTTTATGTTACGATAATATAGATAAATATTTAAGGTAGGATTAATTTAAAATCTAACGGTATATTGAAGTGTGAAATTACTGCTAAATCTGAAAATTATATATATTTTGGATTTATTACTTTGAATTAATGTACATTATTAATTAAAATATCGCATCTTTAATTCCATGTTAAATATGTGTTTAGATATGTATTTTATTTTTCGATCTAATAATGCATTTTATTTGATGAACTATCCAAATCCATTTAAGAATATGTAAAGTTTAACAATGCCATTAATTGCTCTTATTTGATGAAGAATCCAAATCCATTTATGAATATGTAAAGTTCAACCATGCATTTATTGCTCTTATTTGCCGAAATCTGAAAATTAAGCTCATGAGGTTTTTATTTGCAATGATATTTTCTTTTTTAATAAACAAACTAGATCCGGAATTAATATATTTCGATTTTATTTGTATTTGACGTATTTCATAAGTGGAAGATATTTGTTATAATTAAGCTTGCCCAAATAAATCATTTTTTTCCAGATTCATTTCAAATTAAATTTATTTATTTAGAATATGTAATAACTTTCTCAAAAGTATTAATTTTCTCAAATTGTTCTAAATGAGTAGGCATTATACAAATGTTTACACATTTAACTATGTGTAATCTGCACAAAAAGCAAATTAAAGTGAATCTTAAATATTATGCTATTTGATTTAGATAAATTGTTTAATCTGTTTATAAAACAAATACGCATTCATATATTATTTTCATTTAAAGAAGATTGACTTGTGTGAAAAGCAATTTAAGAGCTGTTTAAACTTTCTTGACATTTGAGAATTAGAAGATGAATATATTTTACTCATAATATTAATTAACTCATTAATATTAATATTAATTAACTCATTTATCTAACAAGGACAACAGAAGTAAAAATAATTTTATTTTGTTTTATTATGGAATCATTTTTAAGCCATCCACCAATCTTTGGACCACATTTTTTATAAACAATTATTTATTTATTTTTAATTCTTTTAATTAATTGTTATATAAAAACATGAAAATGTCTGAAAGTTCAGTTATATGTATCATATTGTATCATATCTTATTATACATATCATATATAGATTGGATAATTTCCAGAAAATTTGGGGAAATTTAACCAAAAGGGCTTTACATAAGATTGCACTGCAATAATCTCAATTTATTTTAGACACAACGTATATATGTTAATAAACTTTAAAATGAACTTAAATAAAACTTAAATCAAAGAGAAATTTCAAACTGCAAGAAAAATGCAGGCAAAGATATGCGCTAATATGGACATTTTTCGAAATTTTGCAACAAATTTGCTATCAAAGTATTTGTTTACAAAAAAGAGTTTCACCCATATCAAAACTTTTGGTTCATTTCAAAGCCTTGTATCATATATACTTTACATCCAAAGTAAATTAAGGCTGTTGCATTACAATTTTGTGTAAAGTGTTAGCCGTTATGATTAAATGTCATTAAATTTGTTTGAAATTATCCAATGTATAAATACATGTGTTTTGGGCAGCACATGACCTTCCTCATATAAGGCAAATTTATGTATTTCACAGTAAAAAAAGTGATGTACAAGATGCACTGCACATTGAATTGTAAATTTGATGCTTTTCTGAATGACAACAGTTATTTCTAAGTAAACAATTAACTAAACTTTTGCAAAACTTAAGTTGACAATTGCCAATATAGGAAGCATCCGCAATCAGCAGTCCATACATTAAAATGTTTTAATAATTAATTATTAAATTTAGCGTCATTTTCGTTAACTTAGAACATTTTTTTTTTCAATTTTGACGATATTTTTGTCGATCTGTGAGAAATGTTGCCAAGTTAGCGATATTCTGTTAAATCAGTCGCCGACTTTGACTATTTTATCAACAAGCGTTACAGACAAACGAAGAGAAGACTATTTTTTATACATGACTTCTTTCCATTTTTTATACATTGGATAATTTCAAGCAAATTTAGTGACATTTATTCATAACGGCTAACACTCTACACAAAATTGTAATGCAAGAGCCTTAATTTACTTAGGATGTAAAGTGTATAGGATACAAAGCTTTGAAATGAACCAAAAGTTTTGATGTGGGTGAAAATCTTTTTCATAAACAAATACTTTGATAGCACATCTGTTGCAAAATTTCGAAAAATGTCCATATTAGCGCATATCATAGCCTGCATTTTTCTTGCAGTTTGAAATTTCTCTTTGATTAAAGTTTGATTTAAGTTCATTTTAAAGTTTATTAACATATATACGTTGGGTCAAAAATAAATTGAGATTATTGCAGTGCAATCTTATGTAAAGCCATTTTGGTTAAATTTCTCCAAATTTTCTGGGAATTATCCAATTTACATATGATACATATAATAAGATATGATACAATATGATGCATATAACTGAAGGCAAGGTGTTACGCCTCAAAATTACCTAAAGTATTTTCTCTAGTAAATGAAACTCTCCTCCACTAGAATAACGTTAAGCCATTTATACCATAATGCTGCATATGACAAGTGAATATACTTCACAATAGTTGACATTTTTGTAATGTTATGTGATTTTTTTATAAATGTATTTGAAAATTGTGTAATATCTGGAGAGCAGCTCATGCATCTAAAATTTGAGTCAATCGATTTTTAATGAAAAATTACATTAAAATAACATTATTGAAAGTTCTGATTTTTTCAAAATTTCATTCAAAATTTTTTCAAATTTTTTCAAAGATTTTTTCAAAATTTCATCTTCCTATTATTCAATTACATTTAAATCAAAAGACTTCCAGTATTCACTGATTGTGATTTTAGTACCAAATACCTTTCGACACGCTGCATTTATTCGTCACATATCGCTTCCATAGACTTATGGGCACGCACACACACAGACAGACACTTCACCTCAAAATCTTAAACATTCCATTTGAGTCCAGGAATGCATGAAACGGGCTCTTCTGTCCAAAACTAGAATTCGAATTTTGGACCACGTCACAATACTTTTCCTATACATTACATTACGTATATAGGGAAAGTAGAAATATGATAATTATAACTACACTTTGAGGCATTTTTATGTTTTTATTTCACAATTTACTTCAAAATAGTAAAAACTAATGAAAAAATAACTGATTTTAAAAATTTTGTTCGAACTGAGGCCGTCGCTTGAATAAAAATACCTTAAATCCAAGACATATGCTGTACTGACTAAACTTCTTGTTGGGATCAGGGATGTCTTCCTCCTGATTTGAAACCTGAACTTCTTCACCTACAAAAATTCATCATATTCCCTTTTTAATTTAACATTTGTTACACACAAACTTCATTTCCCAAGAATCAAAGAATCCTTGGAGCACCGAAACCAGAACTATGCTAAATCATCGCATAGAAAACATTATATTCTCCTCCCCGACACATCAGAGAAATATTTCGAATGAATTTACTTTTCTTCAGTACTGATTCGTTATCTCTTTTTTACACATATATTTATTTCGTTTATCAACATAGCACAATTTCTTAAGCTCCGTGCGCAAAGCTTTGATATAATGAGACCTTAAAAGTCTGACCTCTAGATCTTGAGACTAATACTCCAACTACTGAGGGAAGGACGAATTAATGCTTCAAAACTGTTTCTAATGTCATAATAACATACCAAGTATAAATTTAACCAAATGAATCAAATGCATATATTAAAATAGACAAAAATCCAAAGTATTATTTGTTAAAAATAATTTTTATAAAAAATAAATTTGAAATGTGTCTTATATCGCAATTTATTTATATAAATATCATTTTTGATAAAAAAAAATTAATGTTTTTAATTTCAAATCCTTATCTACTAAATACAACTGTAAATCGCATTGGTGCAAAATTTACAATATCACATCTGTGCATTATTAATATTATGCCTTTAATAATATATATCATTATAAAAAGGCTGCTTCTAGAAGACCTAAAAACTGAAATTTATAAAGAATGACAGAATCTCAGATATCGATTCAGACATTTGACTTTTGCAACTTTCTCAAACTTTAAGTGTATTGATTCCTGTGAACTCCGTTTTGGTTTCTAAGATCTTCAAAAAGTAATGGGGGAGATAGATGCGAAAATACAGACGGCGTAAACTATAAGACATGTATTAGAACTCATGAAGCATATTCATTCATTTTCTTAAATAGATGCATATTTATTTCTGAGCAACACTAATGATCGACATAATCTAGATTTTCTATATGTTATTGAACATCTTGCAGGATTTATATTTTAGCATATTCTCTTGAATCCTTTGGATTTTATCACATTTCACCCGAATACGGTCAGGATTATGTTGGTCAAACATAAAGGGCTCTTACATTATTTCGTATTAAAGAACATATGATTTATGTTTCATGCACAAGAAGTATATAAGTCTTCAATTGCTGAATATTTTTGAGATCGTAATCATATTTTGAATTTCTGAAAGCCAAGGTCATTAACTGCGCAAAGTATTTTTGCATGAAGATATAGTTACATCAGGAAAAAATTGTTACCTCAGAAAGAAGTGTCATTATGAGCTTCACTATGAACATTTTATATCATTACCATCTTTAAGTTTAATCGTTTTAACTCTATTCGGGATATTTCAGAAATACAGATTAGGGTAATAATTGTTGAACTGTTAGTGCTGGATACATACTCCAGAAGGGAAAATTGTTTGGAATAGTAGAAAAGTAAAAATAAAGTATCTTCAAAACCGTGAGACATACAAAACAAATATACAAAACAAATCTTTTGTATAGCCCCTTAAGAGAGGAAAATCCGATTAGTCGCAAAAATTGCATGGAATCTATAGTCCGATTAAATTAAATGAAGTGTGGCTCAACTCGACTTTCTGATACCAGAATCCATTTTTAGTAGCTATTATTTCCAAATTTTACAAGAAAATCTTCGAAAAATCGGTATCTTGGGTCCAAATGACTACAATTATAACATGTAACCCTTCACTTTAAAGGACTTTAAAAAATCTATCGATTGATACAATACATGATAATGTACTCCCCGGGGAGGGAGTAACTCGCTCCTCGATGACGCTAATGACGTAACGAACAAAACAAATTGTATCGGGGTTATCTTTCACAAAAATGGTTGAAACTATTACGTTTCGTGATAATTGAGTCATGAATAAGCCTCATTATGCATAATTATGTCAAATTTAGCCCTATGCTGCCATGTTAAAAAAATGTTAAATTTCGAAGTTTTCGCTAGTTCTATCTAGTTCTAGTTTATTTTATAACAAAGCCGGATGTAAAGTTTCGTGAAACTCCATTAATATTTATAGCCGCTATCGTATACACAAGTAATCGACTACATACATATAGACATGCAGACAGACAGCTGGAGGAACATCACTCCATAAATAATCAAAACGTGGTCAGAAGGTCGTGTTAAGAACATGTATTGGCAACAAAATCTCGAATTCTAAAATTCTAAAATTAAAAATTAACAGTTCTGAGTAAAAAGATAGAAAGAGATAGTCATAGGACATATTTTTGGGAATTGATCATCAATTAAATAAAGGTTTTCAACAAAAATGAGTATACAATGTACACTACAGCCTTATATTGTGGAAAGTCCCTATATTCGTTACAAAATTGCCTCATACAGAGCGTGGGTATTTTTGTGTAAGACAGGGACTAAGTTTCATTTCCCACATTTTGACTTAACTATTACATAAAATATCTATACACATTTCTCGAGTACGTAGACATTTTCTCTAAAAAGAGCTATGTGAAATTTTGATTTCGTATTTATATGCAACTCCCTCACCCAATTTTAAAAATATTTTTGGCAAACGTTTCTTACGATTAAAAATAATTCTCCAGTAATATGTGTCTACTTCGACAATGAGAGTTTGTAATTTCGACCCAGTAGCTCAAGGGTAGTGCGTTCAGATCAGTATGAAGAACTGTGGCTCGATTTCCGGCTTTGGTTAGGGCAGAAAAATTCTCTACAATTGAGCGCCAACAAATAATCTATGAAGATTAGTGCAATGATGGCAGTAGTCTAAACGTTACATTAACACGATTAGCATGGATTCGGCGAACTCTGTTATATTAAACATGAAAGATCAATCATGATTAAAGCAATGATTATGAAACACTTTCCAACTTCAATGCCATTTTATTTAAACATGTCTAGAATGCAATACATTCCTCGGTAATATTTTAAAACTTATCACAATACTACGTCAATTTATAATATTTGAAAACTTATCACAATACTACGTCAATTTATAATATTTGAAAACTTAAACTTTCATCGAAACAAATGACCTTCATTCAAATGGCGGCATTGAAATATAAATTGTCTGGTTTAAACATCTCTAAAATATGATACATTCCTCGGTAATAATTATAGAATTATCATAATACTACGATAATTTATTATATTTGAGAACTTCATCGAAAACAACTGAAATTCTTTCAAATGACGTCATAGAAAAAATAACACGCCTGGCTCTCTCTATAAAAGCATCATTTCATTCATGAATAATTTCCCATTCATGTCATTCATCACAATACTATAATAATTTATTTTATTTAAAAATTAAGACCATGTAGCTACAAGTAATTAAACTCTATGCGTAAAACTTCATCAAAACAAATCGTCCTTCTCTTTGTAAAATCAATGAATATTTCATTCATATCAGCTATGCAGACTCCATGAACTAAATGATTTTGTGTTAAAGAAATACAGCAATTCTAATACAACTCATTCTACATATTTTGCTGTTTACATTTTACATAGGTGAAAAATAGTCTTCGTTGTAGAAATAATCAAATTTGGATGAGTATTTAAATTCAAATATATTGTAATTGCGTTGTTTTAGTATGTAGATGCACAGAATTTAAGAAAATATGAAGTGGTTTTAGGACGGATACAACACTCAATATGAATTAAAAAGAACTTAAATGATGATTAAAAATGATGATTAAAATTATGAATTAAAAAGAACCGGTTGGGCAGAAAAGTTCTTTGCAATGGAATTCGAACAAATCAACTACGAACGTTAATGCAATGATGCTGAAAGTGACGTTAGTACGATTAGAATGAATTCAGTGAACTCTGTTATATTAAGAACCAATTTCAAGTCGGGAGTTCCAAGGCCACGAAGGACGCAAACTTTGGGGATAAAATTAACAGCAGGAAGCAAACCGGAGAGAAAATAGCAGGAGGTGGTTAATCAGATTGTTAGTAGCACGCCAATTTGTCATTTGAAGTTGAGACTGCAGAGTTCACTTCGGCGATAAAAGCTTGCAATTCCATCCCAATAGCTCAATGGTAGAGCCTCAGCTGCCCCACTACAAAGATTCGTATTTTGATTATCAGTTGGGCAGCAAGATTATGTGAACCGCTGAAAAGTTGATAGCCTAATCAGTCATTTTTCAACCGCCTGTATACAAAAAGACATAAGTCAGTCATAATACTTCCTTGGTTACCAGACTCTCCTTTATTGTATCTAAACACTTCGACTCTGCTACTGATAATATAAAAGATAATCTTAATCTATGGAATGCGCAATATGTTTAAAGTAAACGCATAAAATTAATATGGATACAATTCTTACAATTTGGGGAAACTTAATTAGTAAATCATATCAATGTTTCAAATAATTTAATTAACTGTCATACACATTTTAATGGAACATACTATGTAGATTCAAATATTCTTTATATTTACTTACAAAATTTATTGGGAGGACGATTAAAAAACATTATGAATAATTGAATATGTCATAAGTGAATAGTAATCGCTCTTAAACCTAGAAATTAAATTATTATATTTTAGTTTATCCAGAAATTTTGATTTTTATCCCTCAAATCTACAGAGTGCAACCAAAATAATAACGTTTTCATTTCAGTTATATGCGACGCATTACAAACTAAAATACGAAATTTGATGTCAACAAAACTTTCGAAAATTAATTAACTTTCTCAGTGCAAACCTTAACCAAAACCTTTAACTATTAATAAATATTGATTGATTCTAGGAATTGAAAATACATAAATGTTTGAACATTACCCAGACATTATTTATCAAGTGCATTCAAAATGAAATATACGATTTAAAAATTTCACTTTAATTCTTTGCGAGAAGTATTTTAAAGCATTAAATTAAAACAAGAAAGTTCAATCACGCATAAAACATTGATTATGAAACACTTTCCAACATCAATTCAATTTTATATAAATATCTCTAAAATGCGATACATTCCTCGGTAATGGTTTTAAAATTATCACAATACATTATGTAATTTAGTATATTTGAAAACTTAAAACTTCATCGAGAAAAATGAACTTCATTCAAATGACCGCATTGAAATATAAATTGTCTGGTTTCAGCACCTCTAAAATGGGATACATTTCTCGGTAATATTTTTAAAACTATCGTAATACTACAATAATTTATTATATTTGAAAACTTCATTGAAAACAAATGAACTTTATTCAAATGACGTCATCAAAATGTAAATCGACTGGCTCTCTCTATAAAAGCAGCATTTCATTCATAAACGTTTTTCCATTCCCTTCATTCATCACAATACCATAATAATTTATTTTATATAGAAACTTAAAACCATGGAGGTACAAGTAATTTAACTCTATTCTTAAAACCGGACGACCAGATGAACCAACCAGACGATCGAAAAGATCGTCTGGTTGGTTCTCTGGGTAAAATCATTGAATATTTCATTCAAATCAGCTATATTGCAGACTCCATGAGCTCAATCATTTTGCGTTAAAGAAATGCAGCAATTCTTATACAACTCATTCTATATATTTTGCGGTTTACATTCTCCATAAGTGAAAATTAGGCTTCGTTGTAGAAATAATCAAAGTTAGATGATCATTTAAACTCCAATATATTGTAATTGCGTTGTTTCAGTATGTAGATGCACAGAATTTAAGCAAAAATAAAGCGGTTTTAGAACGGATACAACACTCAATATGAATAAAAAACAACTTTAAAAATCACGATTTTTGCACAAGATGGATGCCATATTTTATTTTGAAGTGCGTCACGTGATCTCTTCATATAATGGTCACGTGATCTCTACATATATGAAGGGGCAATTATTATTTTAATTTTTATTTAAAAAACTACTGAATATATATTGCTGAAATTTTTTTGATATATTTTATGAGATAATTTGAATATTTCCTAAAACTTTCGAAGCAATTTGTGAATTTTAAATTCGCTTAAAAAATGTTTGAAAAATTAAGCCCCATAGAGTTCAATGAATTTCATTTCTTCTACCCGGGTTCAATCCAAAACTTATTGCGTGATATTATTCATTTATGTTCCCATAGATCCCACAGACAATCTGAACAACATACTAAAATTTCAATTCGATAAAGTCAATTTTACGGCAGTTATCGTGCTAACGGACAGACAGAGAGACAGACAGAATGAACAAAGTCATAAACACTTTTCAACTATGTTGTAAAGTGTTAAAAAATATAAAGTCAATGTTATTCTTTAGAAGTTTGGGGTGATAATTCATTGGATTCCCGTAGATTTAACCTTGAACTTTAAACTGTCATTCATGAATTTGAAAATTAGGTAATTGGGTTATTACTATTTTACTTTATTTGCGGTATAGTATATATATAAAGGGAAAGTATTACGCTGGGTAAACAATGTGACTCTCAAATTTTAATGAATCTACACATGATAAACACCGATGATTACAAAACTATAAATACATATTTTACGTTTTATTTGTATATTTTGGCACATATAACTACGAATATACAAGAATATTTTGATTATTTGCAATACCAATAATATATTTCTGTAAATAATAAATATATTCAAGCTTACCATTGTACAATTCACAAATTGTTTTTACATTAAACAAGATACCTTGACCAAAACGAAGAATTATTTCAAACTTAACAATGTTTTTAAATTACAACCATAAGGATACTCATGGAATTTCTATGATATGCTATTAGGATATAAATGAACGAGATACTATTTATACTGTGAATCAGTAACTTATAATATCATAAGCGAAGTGTACTTTGGCCATTCCTGCAGGTCCTTTTATGCCATTAATTTGCATACAAATACAACCAATAACGCGACTAGGTAACTGACTTACATGGTACCAGTTAACCTAGCGCAGTTTTGTAACTTAATTACCATTATAAGTAGCACCAGAGTTAGATATACAATAAACCCCCATTATTAGTTTGTTTGAACATGATTTTCAAAGGAAATTTCTGCTATGATTAGTGGGGGTCTTCAGATTGATATCAGTGTTCCTACCGACCAGTATATTCTGAGATAATTTCCATGATTTTTGCTTTACAGTATAAAATGATATATGACAATTTTCTAGTCATATTACAACTAATAGTTGATAATTCTATAAAACAGATAAATTCTATAAGACAGTTTTTCATATTAGATTTAGACACGATATTTTCTTGATACTGTATATATATATTTAAACGGTATTTAGAGGTTTATGGCGACTTTGGATTGAAGAAACTGCAGACATTAAATTAATTAAACTTCTATTTATTTACTCTAAGCATGTTTACGTGAGGGGATTTCTAAAATTTTGTGCATGGTACCAGCTATATGCTTTGATTTTCATGCAGCACCTTATTTTTAGTTGAATGCAAATCACATGATGGCGTACGTGAATTACTGCTGCTGGTTTGTATGTGTATTATCCATATGCCTTCACGTAATAATTAGCACATCACGTGATGGTATGCAGTAAAAAATGACTTGGAAGTTTTTAACAGACGAAATGGGAATCAACAAAATCATTTCAAGTTTTGTTGTCCAAAATTCCAATAGTATGAGAACTAGATTTCTCAGAATATTTTTTGTCGGCGTGCCTACGAATATTGCCGAATTTAATGTTACAAATTCCACAATTGTTTTCTGACTTGGGCTTCTGAATAGGAAAGCACCGCATGGAAAGCCGCATTACACGTAACAACATCCCCATGTACTCTGCCCAGGGTGGATTTGTCCGTATAACATGTGCTACTTCCTCATATGGAAGTCCACGTTAGGAAGCACATGGGGAAGTCGTTACGTGTAACGCGGTCCGTACGTCTCGCCAGACATATGGACTTCTAAATATGGACTAATCTTACTAATGGATGGGCCAATCTTACAAAGGAATGTAATAATCTTACCAATCCTTTTATATATTTAAGTTCAAGTTTTGTTACAAGAGGGGGACACTAGCTAAATGTAATTTACATAGAATGGTTAAAATCCTACACAGCATAATCCTACCGAGCAATTTCTAGTTCATAGTCAAGCAGACAACGTGTTATCTTTTCATCGATTGGACATCACATTCCAGAGGTCAACGGTCCGACAGTCGCCAAAATTTGTTAGCATCAAAATGCAATAGAAGCAATTCCGTAAATAAAACATGCTAGTTTCACGAGAGTGGTTTAATGACTTTATTACATAATAAATCTTAATACTTTTCTTTAAATTTATATAATTTTTGAAAATTTTTATTGAAAAAATGCAATGTCTCGAAAGTGGAGTATAAATCGTTCTAAAATGAGTGGCATTCCATTTCTGATGAATCATTACATATAAAGTGATTATTTTGCATTTCCGCTTGTGGCATTTAATAAAATTGTTGCCACATCAATCCCAGGAATAAATACGTCGTCCAATCAAAATACGGATCGTACATTTGTAGGTGAGTTTTTTATGAGAAAAACGTTTCCAGCTTTGTTGTTCAAAATTTCTCTACAACTAAAACTCAGTAAAGAAAGTTTTAGAGAATTATTGCCTTTCCTATATGAAACTGATTGCTGAACGGCGAATAACTTTGAGAGAGGATATGTCTACTCTAGCTCAAAAATCGTTGCTTATAGTGGAATATTCAAAATGTTATGGTGCTGTCATTATTTTTTCAAATGAAATCAATATTTTTAAGCATTGTTTTATTATTTTTCTAATAATATAGGAAAACACATTTAATGAAAATTTCGTAAAATAATTTGTGTCGTTGTGGCAACACCAGTAATGATATATTGTAAATTTTTATGCCTACGATGTTATTACTGAATTATGAGTTTGATTTGTAATAACAGAATACAATGATATGACTATACTTTATGTAGCATAAATTAAACATATCATAGTTTAAAAGATAAAAGTAGAATTACCTTAAAGTAATGAAGTCGATTTTATTTGTTTATGCATCAAAAGTTGGCCACCTAAAATTAAAGTATTTAATTAATGCAATTAAAATTATTTCAACTTCAATTTCAGATTTTGTGGATATGTGACTGGCAATTCTGAAACAACAAAAGGTCAATTGTTGCAATTAGTACTAAAATAATAAAAGTTAGAATAACAAATAAGTGGTTATTATTGCAACATTTCATAATATTTTCATCTGATAGATTTTCAGCAGCATTAGATTCAGAAAACGTTCTGATACAGTCTAGAGTACTCAAAAGGGTTTAAAACTTCCTCGTATTGCCGATTGTACAAATTCTGTAAATCTATCGAAAACATTACTTCTAGTTTTCAACACCAATACGATACTGTCCTCGTGCATTATCATGCATTACGTTGAAAGTAAGAATTACCAAGAAGAGATAAAATGTGCCCATCGTGGAGCCCAAGAGGTGGTTAGATCTGAACAAAAGAAACCTGTCTTTTAGCTTGCATGCGGAAATTCATGCCCAAGAAACACTATAGAATTAAACATTATTTTAGCAGATTCTCTTATTATTCTTGCCAGATATGTGAAAGAATGAAAAGCTGGTATCAATTTCTTGGTATATAAGCTCACAATTGCCCAAAGAGCCATTTTTGATCTTGCCACTAAATTATTTCATCGTTGTAGAAATGAAAATAGCAAGAGTATCTATGTACAATCGAGTTTTAATATTTAAGGAATTATCATAAATTTATTTCATTTGTAAACAAATAGAAAAATGTTGATTGTCACCATTCAATGTTTAGGAAGAAAATTGCTCGAAGCACTCACTCAGTGATCAAAACTACTTGAATCTATAGCGGACTTTCATAAGGTAGTATTAAATGCTGTGATTTTGAGATGACTGTAGCGCAACGCTATGATTCTGGCCTACCATGCATTGGTCCTGGGATCAATTTCCGGCACGAAGAAGTTGGTTGTTATTTTACGTTTACTCTACACTGGTGACTTTGGACAAACACATAGTTTCCTTAGTTGTAATATTTTTAGGTAGTCAGCTCTTTGAGAATAAGTGTACAAATGTACTTTTTGTAATCCCCGTGAGATGGCTCCTGGATGCATTTAAACGACAAAGAATTCAAACAGTGCAGCCCTGTTTTACTCGTTGCATGATTTGCAATATAATTCTCGCAACTGGCTTCATCATGGTCTTATGAACGATACATTTCTTCAACTGCAACCCAAAACAGCTTTGTTAAGTAATCGGCAACTCACTGGGAGGAGGAAGTACTGTGGCGTACGCTCATATGACAATATAAAATGTATTGAGCTGGAGACGGATTTAGCTGAAAGCTGTAATTCTCGCCCATCATGCTTTGACCCCTTAATCTAACCCCACCACTTTCATGTCAGTTATTTCGTTTTCTCGCAGCACAAGATAAGTTCTTCAGCGGAAATTTATTTTTGCTGGATGATCATGTTTTATCTGCAACAGTAAATAGCTCATATTACTTCTTACTTTTGCGAAAAAAGGGGAGAACAGATTTCCTGTCCAAGGAACCACAATTATGGATAGCATGAAGAAATAAACACCTCAACACCGAGGACTGACAAATACATAATATGGCTTAAAGGTACAAGAAAACAATTACATGGAGCACCTAGGAAGCTCAAAAGACCTTTCATCTCCTGCTTTTAAGAGGAAATTAATTTATGATTGATGATTCTGTGTCATGCAATACAATCAGTTAAAGGAGCATATAACCTGCCATCAGTCTTATAATATCAAGTTTTACATGTTTTTTCTATGTAAAAATCCTCAACTATAGAACAAGGTATCAATTTTAGTACTGAAAAATGGCGCCAGATGGTTGTGCAAAGTCTGGTACAAATGCACAAAGTCTGTAATGGTGAGTCTGATAGTCGTCACAGTTTCCGTATACTTCAGATCGTACCTGTGTAATTATTGGTTGCTTTAATGCGTGAAAATACATCTGAAACAATTATTCATAGCCTGGTTTAAAATGCGCAATGTCTGTAGTAATGGTTGTCATGAAAGTTATTGCAACATATTCCCTATACTCTTCACCAGAACATATCCGTGTATTATTGATTACTTTCATGTGTGCATAAAAGGACAAATCAACATTGCTTCATTAAATCATCTCAGCAAGGATACATAACTGCAATTGGTAATTTATCACTTAGATCTTTTAAGTATATGCGCAAAACTGCTAATTGAGTTGAATAGAGAACGCGTTTAGCAGCAATGAGGAATATCTTTGCTATGCATTTGGTATTTATTGTTTGAATAATAGTATGTTTTTAGTGGTATATATATTTAAAAAAAATAATAAACAAATAAATTAAAACCTCATTTTTTAAAATACATATTTTACGTAGATATTTTACAAAGCACATCGTTTTCACATACACGGCATGTATGAGACATGTGTTCACAATAAGACTATACTACAGATTAAAATAAAAGTTAGATGTTTATTTATAATATATACACAATATTTCTTTTAAATATCATACTATAAAATAACCCAAAATTTAATATTGAAAATCGTAATTAATATAAGCAGAAAGTCATATATTGTTATTAAAAATGTAAAATATGAAAGCTACTTATAATTTGGTTCGCGAAAACAACATTTGAGCAACGCACGGCAGATAAACAAAATAATTCTTCCACATAAATAGCACAAGGCAGCACATTCCGATGCATAAACAAATAACTCTGAACAAATATCCGTAATTTCCTTAGCAGAACGGAATTTTAAATATTAATAAAGTTAATTATGATTTAAGATAAACATTGATCACGATAATTTAGATGTGCGTACTTGCTATTTATTACCCGAACGATCTGTGGAAAATGTATTTCTATAATTCTCCTCGTAGTTCAGGGATAGGAATTAATTTTGATCGTCAATGTGACGTCTTTTCTCAGCATGTTGTATACTCGGGAATGTTGTTCTATTGATTATGATATTACATACATTGAATTAATTTCATTTTAATTTTCCGTGATTTCCCCTACTTTTGCAGAAGATTTATACGATTTATACGTATATTAGAAAGTGTTGGGTATGAATTAAGATCAAACAATATATGAATATACAATATAAAACATGAAAAAATGCTACAATTTTGAGTGAATTGATTAAAAAGCTAAAAGCAAAAAAATAATTTTTAATACAACTTGTAAAGCGCTATGCTGCAATTTTACATGTGTATACCTATATAAATTCCCAAATAGGACAAGTAGCAATGTACTCGTAAAATTTCTAGATAAGTGACGGAAGTAACGGCCGGGGGGAGTTGCGACCCCCAACACTCCGGTTAAAGCTTTTTTCCGCCATGGCAAACGCTCCCGGTAGCCGATACTCCCTACACTATTTTCTTCATGACTCTTATAAAACCGTAAAAAATTACATACATACATATACACTTTCAATAACATGTAAAAATCCAAATGTTTACTATAATACGCTAAAACAAACCAAAAAGGACACACTATAAAAATATAACAATTAATTTAAAATACTAATGTATGAAATCACTTCACACGTGGTTATTTAATATCCCAATATCAATATATTCAAAAATAATGTTTGAAATCCAAGTCAGAGAGGTTATATTTAAAAATTCGGATACAAGACCAATTGGCAACACTATCGCCATATAAATACAATTGTATGAATTTACTTCACTCGTGGTTATTTAATACTTTAAAATCAATATATTCAAGACTAATGAAATCCAAGTCCGAGAGGTTATTTTAAAATTGGATATAAGACCTATTAACAACATTATTGCCATAAAATATATATATATATATATATATATATATATATTAAGTAAACTAGTTGAACCCAATTAGTGGGTTTATCAACTTGGAAAATGTAATTTATTTATCAGATTAAATTTTTATGTGCCACAACTATGCACTAAAATGGAAATGAAAATTATTATAAGATAATAATTAAATAAAAATTATTATGATTATATATATATATATACAGGGTGTCCAGTGCTATCGGTGCCCAATGACTATTTCCTCAACCGTTAGTCACAGAGATATAATTCCAATTGCAAAAATTTTTTAAATTTTAAAATATATTATCATAGAAACAGTTTAAATCAATAAAAGCATTTCTGTAAGAAATACGAAACATAAATTTTTATATGGTCCCCCGGTCCTACCAATTATATTTCCACTTTCAATTGCAAAAACGTTTTAAATTTTAAAATCCATTATCTTAGAAACATTTGAAATCAATAAATGCATTTCTGAAAGAAATAGGAAATATAAATTTATATAGTCCCCCGGTCCTACCAATTATATTTAGGAAAATCATCCTCATACAATTTTATGCAAAATAAAAAAAAAATCATCCTTTTACGACAAAAATTGACCGACTTATAGCTGTTTAAAGTTGGAACACGTTTTGTGCTGTGAAATGGTCAATACGGTCCCTGATTGGTTGGCTGCCTGAAACGGGACATTTTTATGCGTGGAAAAGCGACTTAGGTCATAAAGTTTAATGCTTCATAACTCAGTGAATTTTTATCGTAAAAGGAAGATTTTTTTTATTTTGCATGAAACTGTATGAGGATGATTTTCTTAAATATAATTGGTAGGACCGGGGGACTATATAAATTTGTATTTCGTATTTCTTTCGGAAATGCATTTATTGATTTCAAATGTTTCTAAGAAAATAGATTTTAAAATTTAAAACATTTTTGCAATTGAAAGTGGAAATATAATTGGTAGGACCGGGGGACCATATAAAAATTTATATTTCGTATTTCTTTCAGAAATGTTTTTATTGATTTAAACTGTTTCTAAGATAATAGATTTTAAAATTTAAAAAACATTTTGCAATTGGAATTATATCTCTGTGACTAACGGTTGAGGAAATAGCCATTGGGCACCGATAGCACTGGACACCCTGTATATAAAATCATAATCATTTTTATTTAATTATTATCTTATAATAATTTTCATTTCCATTTTAGTGCACAGTTGTGGCACATAAAAATTTAATCTGATAAATAAATTACACTTTCCAAGTTGATAAACCCACTAATTCAGTTCAGCTAGTTTACTTAATATATATATATAAAAATTCATATTTGGTATTTCTTACAGAAATGTTTTTATTGATTTAAACTGTTTCTAAGATAATAGATTTTAAAATTTAAAATATTTTTGCAATTGGAATTATATCTCTGTGACTAACGGTTGAGGAATATATATATATATATATATATATATATATATATATATATATATATATAAGATTTAAAATGAAAAAAGAAAATATATAGGTGGAATGAATGATTTCATACTTTTAGGGATTGTATTTCTTTATATATATATATATATATATATATATATATATATATGTAATTTCAATACAAATGATACACAATATGTGACAAAAACAGGCATAGTGTCAATACATATCAAGATTTTATTCTAAAATTAATAAATGAAAAAAAAATATAGTTACCATCAGATATTGTTGTTATTATCAGACGAGTAGATGATAACTGCGGTTTTTAATAGTCGAGAATCGAAATCATCCCATAGTGGTCACAAAACGATTTGAAGCTATTTATTATGTTATAAACACTTCTTTTCCAATAGTGAGTACAATATTTCTCAAAATTATTGTGCAATTCGGATATAAATTGATTTGTTTGTTTTTATTAAATGTGGGGAGCTGGATGTACAAGGGCGATGTGTATGTTTAGCAGGATCAAATCATAAATGAATATTATATTTACTTCTGTACAATACATGGTGATGTATAAGGAAAGTTTTTGTAGCGGAGTCAAAAAGAATTTAAGTTTTTGATCGATTGTACGTTTACAGACCTCTATAATACGAATAAATTGTTTTCAAATAACAACGGGTGCAATAAAACACGTCTTAAGATGAACAAGTACAGCGTTTATGATCGACAGTGCGTGGTCCCCATTACGATCGACGACAGCGAATGGTCCTCATCATAATCGACAGTGCATGGTCGATTATGCATGGCCGATAATTCCTCGCATGAAAGAAAAAATATCAATCTATCCCAGTATGATATTTTGCATTTTTATTTATTTATTTAATTATTGAATGGAATGAAAGCTATAGGAGGAAGTTCCAATAGTAGTTTGTAAGATAACATACAATGCAAAATATTTCCAGATACTATATTGTAATATAAAATAAAATAAAAATATTTCCATATACTATATTGCATTATAAAATAAAATACAGAACATTTAAAACTAATAAAGCACTAGCAGATTAATGAAACACTTTTATAAACGTTATATAACATTTTTATTATTTCCTCTCAAAATGGAACACATATTGCGAATATTATATGTTCTGTATAGATACTAACACTAGTAGTGAAAAACATATCTTTCATTTGAGAACTATATATTTTCAATAAAACTTTTTCATTAGACAGAACACTTTATTTAATACATTTCAAAGGAATTTTTCCCAATCCTGATTATTCCTTGCAACATTAAAAAAATATGTAGAACGGAAACTATATCGGGAGGGATTTAGTTCGGATTATAAATAATCCGATAATATTCAAAATCTAAACATGTGTTTTCCTTTTATGCCCGACCTTAATTTCAAATAAAGTAGATTTTATGAAGATTTTTAGTTTTTATGAAAATTAAATAAACATTATGTATTTCAAGGAGTTATGCTTATTTTATTAAATGAATTTCTTGAAGTACTGGCATATTTATAAACAAATAAAAGTCAGTCATGTTTAATCAAGTAGTTATTCGATGTTTTGTTTTTGCAATGATTTTTGAACATTTTAAGTCTGTCGTTGGCCATAGCAAGACCAAGGCCACGAGACCATGCAGGTTTAAAAAATCGTACAGAATATTTGATGCTGGACAAGAATTGGCAAACGGCAGCCTGTGAACCACATACTGCCATCACAAGAGTTATATTCGCCCCTTAATACCCCAGTTATTCGGATTTTATTTGGACTAAGATACTTTTGAATTTTAAAAAACATTTGAAATTTTAAAATAAAAATCAGGTTCTTTTGAATCGTTTAATGTAAAGTAGCGGGTTGCGCCTATTAGCGGCCTCTAAATATAGCAAACAGTTTTGTAGCAAATAAGTTCGGCTGTAAAGGTACAAAAGTCTTCGATCCCTCTGACAGCTCCAGTGCCCCATCTTGCGTGGAAGCAAACGTCGCAAAGGAGTAAAATAGAATCCAAATTTAGTGACGGCAAATTATTACAGAGTCAAAGATATAATGTGAAAATCTCATTAAAATCAGAACAAGTGTGGCCTAACAAATAACTTTCGTCCCCTTCAGCCGTTTCAATATAAATTGATCCTTATTAAAATAAAATTTAATCTTAATTGCTAACGTTTAAGTTAATATCGTAGAAACGAAATTTTTCCAGGAAATGATTATACTAATGGGGCAAACTTATATTTTAGGAACCAAATCTCAATGTGTTAAATTCGTAAAATTAGGTATTTGTATTTTAATCGATTCTTCAGAAGACCAGCTAAAAGTGCTACTCCATATATTAAAAATTCTTGTATCACTCACCCATACTTCCCGGTAAGCAGTGTTAAGTGATTCCCAGTCTCCGCTGAAGAGTGTAAAGATATCTGTGTAAAGTCACAGCAACTTTCCGAATGAAAGTTATCAAATAATGTTTTTAATTGTAAAAATTAACAAATCAAGTTACAACAAAAGGAATTCAAGTCTCGTGGAGCTAAGATAAGACAATTCAAGATATCAAAATTTGACGATACTACCAGTAATATTATTGCTTCACGCCATTTTGAAATGAAAATAATATCGTAGAAACGAGATTTTTCCAGGAAATGATTATACTAATGGGGCAAACTTATATTTTAGGAACCAAATCTCAATGTGTTAAATTCGTAAAATTAGGTATTTGTATTTTAATCGATTCTTCAGAAGACCAGAAAAAAGTGCTACTCCATATATTAAAAATTCTTGTATCACTCACCCATACTTCCCGGTAAGCAGTGTTAAGTGATTCCCAGTCTCCGCTGAAGAGTGCAAAGATATCTGTGTAAAGTCACAGCAACTTTCCGAATGAAAGTTATCAAATAATGTTTTTAATTGTAAAAATTAACAAATCAAGTTACAACAAAAGGAATTCAAGTCTCGTGGAGCTAAGATAAGAAAATTCAAGATATCAAAATTTGATGATACTACCAGTAACATTATTGCTTCACGCCATTTTGAAATGAAAATAATATCGTAGAAACGAGATTTTTCCAGGAAATGATTATACTAATGGGGCAAACTTATATTTTAGGAACCAAATCTCAATGTGTTAAATTCGTAAAATTAGGTATTTGTATTTTAATCGATTCTTCAGAAGACCAGCTAAAAGTGCTACTCCATATATTAAAAATTCTTGTATCACTCACCCATACTTCCCGGTAAGCAGTGTTAAGTGATTCCCAGTCTCCGCTGAAGAGTGCAAAGATATCTGTGTAAAGTCACAGCAACTTTCCGAATGAAAGTTATCAAATAATGTTTTTAATTGTAAAAATTAACAAATCAAGTTACAACAAAAGGAATTCAAGTCTCGTGGAGCTAAGATAAGACAATTCAAGATATCAAAATTTGACGATACTACCAGTAACATTATTGCTTCACGCCATTTTGAAATGAAAATTATAATATCGTTATTTTAATTTTTAAAGCATAATAAATAAAGTAATGGCCAAAAGAGTAGAAGCGGCGCCACTATAGTAGCCGCCAAAAGAGTAGAATTTCACAATAGTAGTCACCAAAAGAGTAGAAGACAACACATGACACTCCGCGATGAGAAATATTGAAAGTCGTACCTGGAAAATATATATTTTATTCTTAATATTAATTTGGAACAGTACGTCGAAAAAATCGTAATTTTTCATCAGGGCATCCTGATTTTTTAGGGAATGATTATGATAACGTTAGAATTTTATATTTCAAATTTCAAATTTGCATCTGTGAAACTGGGGTTTTTACGTAATTCCATACGTTCGTAGATATTTATATTTTTATTTGTACTTTGGCCGGGACCTGCTGGGTGGCGTTCGGAATTCCGAACGCAAATAAGATAAACAAGTGAGGTAAATTGTTTTTCTTTCTAAAAGAGTTCATTCGTGTTTTTCGGTGTGTTTAAAAATCCTAATAAAAACTATCGACTTTATCGAAAATCTTGCTTCTAGTGGCCTTTCGAAATTCATTTATAAAAAATATCTATACTAAATTATTTATATCATTATCTATAAATCTATCTTTAAAAACCGAGATTGTAATTTTATCTTTGAATGAGAAGATAGATTTTACGCACAACATTTTCTTTAAACCCCAAAATGAGGTAAAATGAGACTTTTTACTTATATTTAAATATCTGTCAAATTTCTCGATTTATTGAAAGTCCATGTATCTATTTTGGTTCGATACCTATGTTAAAAACGCAGCTGATAGGCCGAGTAGGGAGCTTCGCAATGCCATTAACATACAAACGGGATTTTATTTTAAAAGTAAGATTATTTTTAATACTTTTCATGTATTGCGAATACTAGGCATATAAAATAAGATGAGCAGCTTGCGGTATAAATTTGCAGAAATTATTCTTGCATTCGTTACAGAATACTATACTAATATTTCTTTTATTTCATAACTTAAAATTGCAGTGCACATGTGAAAATAAATATATATTTCATAAATGTAAATATTAATATTGCTAGTTAATCGTTTGGTTGATTTAAAATGTTTCAAATACTGTATGTTGTTAATAATGATTTCCAGAAAATGCCATTTCGTTAATCTCGAGTATTATAAACCTTAAACCAAAAAATTTTCCTCTGAATTTTCAACCAAAGCGCTGATCAATCGAATTTTGTAAAAATACGTTATTACACTTAAAACTGCGTTTGTATATTACTGTTGAAAACTAAACGATTAAAGACGAAAAGTTGCACTTTATACCGTACATGTCCATTGAAAAACCATACATGTCTATTGACTTAATTTTTCAACTGTGGAAATCCAAAAATGCTTTATATATATATATACACAATATACGACAAGTGCTATACGCACTCACAAAGATGTAAATTAATATAACCAAGGATCAGGCGCAAATGCTGCTCTTTAATCCGAAGTAAATATACAATTGAAATCAATATTAGAATCATTAAGAAAGAATTACCCATTTAATTTCCTGAAGAAATATTATAATTCATTTTTTAACAATAAAAATGAAGCAAATTCATTCAAAAGGGATTTTGCTGAATTGGGATATTTTCTGCATATCACTTGAAGACTTGCACATGCGCATAGTTACTTATATAATAGGAGATTTTGTGTTTCTTCATTTGTGCGTTTCTTGACTTCCATTCTCGGTGGTCTGTTTCTCCATGTTTGGGTGCTTCTGACTAGGCACGTATGGGGGATCAACCTTTGCAATGCATTGGATCCGTGAGCTTTTGCCCGGGCTGGAAAAGCAGCTTTAAACGCGATTGAGGAGTCGCAATCCTCCTCTGCTATTGTATGTATTGTATTTGGTTTCCCCTCCATTGAACTTTATCCTCTTTTTTGATTTCAATTATATATATATATACACACACACACACACATATATATATATATATATATATATATATATCATATAAAAAACAGTAATCAAATTCAAATAGAATTCCTATGCATATCCACAAAAAGCAAAATCACTACTCAGGAAAAGGCGCCAAGCCGCTCTATACTCCGAAGCAGATAATAATCCAAGAAAAAGAAGATTTAAAGGTATATGGGATAACTAAATGCTTTTTATTTTATGGTTGGGGAGGATTGTCACTCCCCCTCCCGTTTAAAGCTGCTTTTCTAGTCTAGGCAAACGCTCACGGTACCAATACAAAGCAAAGGTTGGTCCCCAATGCGTGCTAATACGAAGGCACCCGGATACGGAAGAACAAGACCAACCAACTATATATATATATATATATATATATATATAATAAAAATAAATATAAGTATATGAAAGGAAATATCTAACAAAAGGACACCATTACTACCATATAATGCAAATTGATCATAATTTTAAATTATTAGGTAATATTTATAATACACATGAATTTATCAACATTCAAGAGCAATATATAGAAATCAAGATCAAACCTCATATATATATATATATATATATATATATATATATATATATATATATATATATATATATATATATATACATATATATATATATATATATATATATATATACATATATATATATATATATCAATGGTAATATTGTTAAGAATAATTTTGTAGATAATAAATATTCTATTTTTAATCACCATTTTTTTAATCCTATTTTACATAATAGTAAATTGGCTAAACTCAAAAGATTTAAACACGGTAAAGGAAGCTCCTCCCAACATGATTTTAAAGCGGAGATTAAAAGTATGCATCAACAATTCAATAACACATATCAATGGAAATTTATTAAATCATGGGTATTTGCAGTTAAGAAAAAACTATTAAACACAGTTTATGCTATTTTCTTAAAGTTAAATCCTACTAATGAACATTTTAATCATATTTTCTATGATTTGCTCATTACTAGATCAAAATATTTAAAAATAAAACTTAATCAATTTCATAATAATAACTGTTCTAATTCTTATTGTGTAATATCATTTAAGCATCCTATTTATAATTCCATAAACTTTAAGAATTTATTTAATCAATTTCATCATTTATTGCCTGTAAAGGATTTGAATGTTACTAAAACTTTTAAATATAACAAGCCTATTGGAAGAACCATTTTTAATTACAATGCAATTTCAAAATCTCTCTCAGTCGACATAGATTCCTCAACAAATTTAGATGGTGATTGTATTTGTAGCGTTGATAATTATGCTGAATTTATAAATCCACACTTGGGTCATATAGTTACTGGAGACTTAGCCATTGTAAAAGATAAATCTTTAAGAACTATAATGTCATTTGGCACTAAATTCAGGTTACCTTCATGTAATAATTCTAAACAAGTGTTAAAGTCAATCAATCTGGACCTTGATAAATTTATTTATGGATTAGTTTCTAAATATGCTCAGCCTTTAGAGGCATTTAATATGTGGAAATTTACTATTTTAAGATCTATTAAAAATACCATTTGTAGTATTAATTTATCTAGATCTATATATAAAATGGATAATATAAAGCACTCTGTTATCGATTTACATAGATCTTTTGTTATTACTTATGTAGATAAAGCCTCTAATAATTATGCTATTATTTGTAAAAAATTCTATATTCAATATCTGCTAGATTATTTAAAAAATAATAGTCTATTTAAAATTGATTCACACTCTCTTAATAGTATCAAATTGAAAAGTATCAATATGTATAGTGATTTAGATATTAATAATAAATTTTTGACATTTCCATATATTGTGCTTATACCTAAATTTCATAAAAATCCTATTAAATTTAGAACTGTTACAAGTGGTCATAATTCATACTCTACTACTGCTAGTAAATTATTACTAAATTATTTAAATGTACTAAATAGTAATTTACGAGATTCTGGTGATAGCTACATTATTCTAAATAACAGTAAAGAATTAAAAAATAAATTAAAAACGCTTGGTAAAATAATAGGATTTCAAACTTTTGATTTTAAAGATCTATTTAATAATATTAAGATCACTGATCTATATGATGTCATTTTAACTTTATATAATGCTTATATTACTAATCATTCTAATCTTACTAAATTTACCAATTTTCCTAAGCTTCTCCATTTTGTTCTTTTCAATAATTGTATCTTTCAAGGTAATAAATTATACTTACAAGTCTCAGGTGTTCCACAAGGTGACTGTAGTAGCAGTATGTTAGCTAATTTATACCTATATCAATATGAAAAATTCTTTACTTCAACAGATTATAAAATTTATAGATATGTAGATGATCTGATTTGTCTTGTATTTACTGATAACTATGTCATAGATATAGATTTCTATCCGGATAATTTGGAATTAATACCTAATGAAATTTCTATTAGTAATAATATTTATTATTTGGATTTAAATCTAATTATAGAACCTGCTCATGGGATAGTTACTAATTTATATGATAAAAAAGATTTTTTTTAATTTAATATTAATAAATTATTACCTTTTAATTCCTGCAACTCGATTCAATTGTTTAGAAATATTATACTTAATCAGCTTTTTAGAATTTATAGATTATCAGATAAAAAATTTCATGTTTTGTACATTAATAACCTCAAAATTACCAGTAAAATGTATCAATATCCTGCATATTTAGTAAATAGTATAGTTAATAAGTTTCGATTAGCCTAAAATTCTCATATTCTCCCCTTATTATCTTATTTTAGCCGTACTTCTTCATTCTCTTGAAATTATATTTTCATCTTTTTATCTTGAAGCTTTAACTGTTGAATAACTCATTTTATTGCTTTTGCGCAGTACAGTTTTTATTTCTCTCTTTGGCAACAGCAAATCACATCTTTTCATTTTGGCATATGGTAACATTGGTCTAGTCATATTTTGCTCGTCATGGTTGCGCTGATGAGGTGTGTTTTGAGGTATTTATGTTTCCTTTATTGTTCCAATCTTTATGCTTGTCGTCCATATAACACAAGTTTATAGATAAAATCTATCTTGTTTTTCAGAAACAAGCATTTTTGTGTTCATTTCGAAGGGATATATGGACCCGAAGAGAATTTTTTCGAAATGAACTTTTCGTAAGCGTAAATCTCTTCCATGTGCAAGCTTTTTTGCTTGATTTTTTTGTTTCCTTATTTGCATTCCTCATTTTTGAAATTTGTTGATTGTCTTTGTCTTTATGACCTGCATTACGCTTTAGTATTTCCTCTTTATGTCTTAATTTCTTTTATTTCTTTGTATTTTGTAGAGAATTTTGGAATAGTGTATTATGAGTTACTTCATACATTCTAACTTTGGATTTACTAATTTATATATATATATATATATATATATATGCATATACAAGACACTTACACTTGAAAACGAGTTTTGAAGAAGTGAACAAATCCTGATTTGGACCTAGAACCTTATCTACGTGTATAGCGTTTGTGCTTGGGTTATGGATTTCGTCTGTTTTTCTTTCATCGAGCCTGTTAGAAAGTTAGGCTTTTCGAGTTACAGCTTCTCACTTTTCTTTCATTGGACCTTCAAAACTTTTTTTTTATTATATATGCATATATATATATATATATATATATATATATATATATATATATATATATATACAGTTTTCCTATTATATACGTTCGATAAAACTTACTTCACGGTAGTAAATTTAATTCTTTACACATTCATTTCCCAAGACCTGATATTTCTTCCGTAATATTTAAAAGAAGTTGCGTGATAGAGAAATAATGTTTCAAAAGGGATTTCGATGGATTTTAAGTAATCCAAAAATATTCGAAATCAAGAGATGCATTTACGTTCTATTGTCGAGCTCATTTCTAAATAAAGTGAATTTTACGGATGTCTTTGAAGTGATAAGAGATTTTGGGTAATTTCTTTTCAAAATAGAAACGTGTAGAAGACCGTTATGGATGCAGTTAAATGTAACAAAGTTGAAATTTTCCATATTTTGATTTCGATAATTTTGTATGAATCACGTAAATGGGCAAAGATATAATCGTCTCCGTTTGACAGTGGTCAAAGTGTGATAAAACAATTTGGGTAAAATAACTGAATTAGAAAAAAAAATATGTTAATGGTGGGCATTCTGTAATTTTGTTATTACAGTGAAACCAAGGTTTTGCGTTTTTTTAAGCTATTCAAGAAAGTTATATGAGGGATGCACAATGCATTAGAAACTCCAATTTAACTTCGTTACAGCAATCAAGAAAACAAGTAAAACAATAAAGGTATCACTTATCAAACTTTATTTTTTCACACAGTAAAATGTTATTTATGATTGGGTTTCATTCTGTTGCTTGCTTTTTTATTTCAAATAGAAATTTATTGGATTTAATTACGCTGCTTAGCAACATGATATAATTTTTTGTCAAAATTTTCCCATCAACTTTGCGGCACAAATATCGTTTGCTTAATTCTATCTTAACGGAAATCTTAATAGTTCATGTTTTATTAATATCTGTATAAGCCCTGGTCCTAAAAACTTGAAACAGCGACGAAGTTTTAAGTAGGACTATTTCAGATCTACTCCGAAAATTTCATCCAATTCGGTGCAGATATTCTTTCGTGATGATGAAACAAATGCAAGCACACGCAAACAAATAAACATGCGAATTTTCATTTTTATTTATATAAACTTCTCTTTTACAGACATAGGGCTTGTGAGATCCAATCATTTTAAAAATATGATCAAAATTCTACTTTATTTAAAAATAAACTACAAAATATTAAAACCTGAAACCCATCAGTAGGCTTCAAATATTTCCGGATTACCCGTAATCTCACGAACATTTCCCTCGAGATATTCGCTCTTTGTCACACTCCTTTATATTTTTGGTGTTATGAGAAAATGTAGTCACGTTCTCTAAAAGAAATTTCTATTACAGGGCTATGAATCATTTCCGTAAGTAGTATTTTCTCCTAAACAGAGTATTTTGAATTCACGTTATCAACTTATAACTGCTTGAGTGCAGATTTGAGGCGATCGGAATTGACTAAAACTAGAAATCTATGCTGAAGTCTTCATATTGTGACTTAGTCAAATGGTATGTACGCTTTACTTTAAACAGAACTATTAAGAAATTTTATTCTGTTTTGCAAGCTTATTTTTGCGCAGTGTTGCTAATTTTCAGAAAAACCAGAAGTAAAATCTCCAGAGCTGAAATTTAAAATCTTTAGTAACTTCCCTACCCCCCTTAAAAATTAGTTTGATATTGAATTTATATCAGTCATTGTCTAAACGTTATCCTTCATTTCTGATAAATATATTATAGTAAGATATATATAGATTAGAATTATAGACAATTCTAAGAAATATTGCAAGAAAATGTAATTTTATTTTAGGAACTAACATCTCTAGAACCGAAAGTGTAAATTCCTAATGAGACCAATAATCCCATTGTAATTTAGGGCTGAATCCATATCAACAAACATCTAAGCTACATATTTATAGACAATTTTGAAAAATATTCTGTTGCATGGTAAAATGCTAACCGGAAGATTGTAGACCTAAGTGGAAAAGAACTGGAAGATAACACTTTTAGAGAATCCTCCCACACCCTTAAAAGCTTTATGGTTAATCCATGCCAGTCATCACCAAAGCTCAATCTATAGTCGATTCCGAAACATAGAACGGAAGTGAAAAGGAACGTTAGGAAGTGAAAATCCTAATTCAAACCCTTCCTGAATCTGCATCAGTTGTCATTTAAACTCTTTCTATGGCCAATCCTGAAAAATAGATGTTACAAATAAAAATACATAATAAAATTTACTCGGAAGTTACATCACGAGAACCGGAAATGTAAATCCTTAGTAAGTCATTCCATCCCTTTCAAAATCTAATGCTGAATCCATATGAGTCTGTGATGAGTAAAACTTGGATTAGATTATTTTTAACGAATGGATATAACTCACAAGTCTTTATACCGCATAACCCAAAAGTATTTCTTAATACAATCCCACTTACCAAAATTTATAAATCAAAAATATTACTCATAAATATAAACAATTTTAACTCTAAAAATTAACATTTATTTATATTAATCTTGAGCATAATTAACATTATACAAAAGCTTATTACAACATTTTACTCAAGGAGGAGAAAGCACCCGTGTGAGATAATATCATTTACAGCTCTGACCATAATCTCTCTTCTTCTCTCCAAACGTAAATCACCCCACTCGTTGTTTGCGCCTTTGTTTAATTGAAAGCATCAAAACATGAAATTGGTGCCCACTGGTCCACACACACACACACACACACACACATATATATATATATATATATATATATATATATATATATATATACATTTATAGATATACATACATACATATATATATATGTATATATATATATATATATATATATATATATATATATATATATATACATATATAGATATACATATATACATATATATATATATATATATGTATATATATATGTGTGTGTGTGTGTGTGCGTGTTTGCAAATATTTGAAAATCAAATAGTAGATAGTTGAACCCAAAAGCAAATAATAAATGTAAATGTACAGAATATAAAACAAAACAGAATATAAAACTTTCATCATGATATTGAGCAAAGCAGCTAATAACATAATGGATTTTTAAATAAAAATTGAAATTTTTAATCGAAAACTATGCATAAACTACGGTAAGTACAAAAAAACCCATCTCTAGCATATCTCTTACAAATAAGTAACTATTGACCAAGACTAAGGAAAAAAATAGAAGATAGCTTATCACTATATTGGAAAGGGGGTGCGGGAAGATGAGTATACAAAAATTATAATTGAAAAGGTTTATATTTGTAAATACATATAAAATAAAAAAGCAAGCACGAAAAAAATGAGAAAAGGCAATAATAAATAGCTCAAGATTAAAGATCAAGACATGGAGAACAATCAACTGAAACTACACAAAAAACGGCCGTTAGTTCGAAATTACATTCTCGTCAGAACAGCCATATAATTCGATTTTGAAAAACTACTTTCCACTTCTCCTGAGTCCTATACTGCTTACTATTTTGAAAGTCTTCATACATATTATTTTTCGATCGAGTGTATTCATTCCAGCGTCCACTCGCTTTGACGAAGAGATGTAAAATGCTCTGTCGAATGGTCATCTGCGAACATGTAACCTCCCACGTGATGGCTGTGCCTGTGAGTTAATATTTCTGTTTTTTATATTTCTGGTTTGTAATTCAGTTGGTTTTTATTATTTGTCCTTCCACTTGCCAGTAGACATTTCCAATAGTGTCCATAGGTAAATACTATAGCCATTGTAGAAACTGGCTATTCTATGGGTTTTAATTCGAATTGTATGGCTGTCCTGACGAGAATACAATTTCGAACTCACCGCCGTTATTTGTATAGTTTCAGTTGATTGTTCTTCATGTCTTGATCTTTAATCTTAGCTATTTATCATTGCATTTTCTCATTTTTGCCGTGTTTGCTTTTTTTATTTTATATATATATTTATATATATATATACCTTTTTAATTATGATTTTTGTATACTCATCTTCCCCTCACCCCTTTCCATTACAGTGATACGTTACTTTCTATTTTTAACCTTAGTCTTGGTCTATTGTTACTTATTTATAACAGATATGCTAGAGAGGGATTTTTTTGTACTTACCGTAGTTTATGCATAGTTTTCGATAAAAAATTTCAATTTCTATTTATATATATATATATATATACAGGGTGTCCCAAAAATAGTGACCCTTAGAAATATATAATAAATCCCAAAGTTGCGTGAAAAAGGTACAGAATTTTATGAAATCGATTAAAATTTTCAAGGGAATTAAATTTTAAGAAATACGAAATTTAAATTTTTATACGGCTTTCGTACAAAAACATTTTCAATGACTAAATTGTGCCCCGTACACTAATAAGGTGATGTACAAAATTTCAGCATTTTATCGTCAAAAATTCCAGAGATACGAAAGGACAAAATTGCTGACTTAAGCCACTTTTTGATGCATCGGCATGTGTTCTCAGAATGAAAAAAGAATGTCGGCAATTCGCGTTTCAGAGGTCATACACAAATTACGAAAGAAAACAATGATTAAATAAATAAATAATAATTTTGCTATTTATTGATACAAAAGTATTTACACTGTGTTGAAATAATAAGTTTACACAAAGATTACTGAGCTAGTTCAAAATGTTTTCCATCCATACCAAATATCAATTAAAAATGAGAGATCTATAATTAGTTGCCCATAATAAATTCTGGGTTGCATCATTTACACCCATGCCGTGAACATTTGCATATTAATTTGTGATTAATCCCTCATCAAATATGACCCATGAAACGTAATATGCCGACATAATTTTTTTCCTCTGAGAACCCATGTCGATACATCGAAAGTGGTTTAAGTGAATATTTTAGTCTTTTCATATCTCTGGGACTTATTAGTGCATGGGGCTCATTTTACTCATTGGAAATGTTTGTAGAAGGGGACCGTATAAAATTGTGAATTTTGTATTTCTTCAAATTTAATCCCCTGAAATTTTTTTATCAAATTCATAAAATTATGCATCTTTTTTCATTCAATTTTGGAATTTATTATATATGTCTAAGATAATTATTTAAAGAATAAATGCGGGGGTCAATGTTTTTGGGACACCCTGTATGTATATATATATATATATATATATATATATATATATATATATATATATATATATACGGAGTAGAATTCAAAAGTTCGCGGACTGAGTCTATAACTTAAAAAATATTATCAATTAAAATGCTTCAACACATCCATCTTCGAAATAACACCCTTGCGCAGCAACACACTTTTGTCATCGCTCGTGAAGGTCATCGAAACACTTCTGGAATACATTTTAGCCATGTCCTTTATTTCAACCTGCGATGCACTTTTAACTTCATCAGCGGATTGAAAACGACAACCCTGCAAGAAAATTGCCAGTTCAGGAAATGGGCTAAAGGCACAGGGGGTGAGATCAGGGGAGTAAGGAGGATGTGGCAAAACAGTTGTTTGCGATTTCGCAAGAAAGTCAGTGACGAGGAGAGATCAGTGTGCAGGAGCGTTGTCATTCAAAAGCACCCATGATCTGACACCTTTTGGTCTTCAGTTAACATGCGAGGAACGATGTGTTGACACACCCTATGCATGTTAAAATCGTTAGTAAGTATCCGTTGACATGTGGCCTCGGATATCCCAAATGATTCAGCTATTTCCGCTATTGTTTGTTGACTGTTCCTACGTACCGTCCCAGAAACCTGTTTTCAGCGGTACGGGAAGTCTGCGGCCGGCCAACGCGTTCGTCGTCTTCAGCACTTTCCGTGCCTTCTGTGAAACGTCGATGCCACTCAAAAGCTTGCGTTCGCGATAATGTATCACTGCCGTACACATGCTTCAACATTTCGTAAACCTCCATAGCACTCTTTCCCAGGCGAGCACAAAATTTGATATTAATTATCTGCTCAACAAACGCCATTTCATTCAATCGCCAGTGCACCCGTCTACAAAATACTATGCCGTGGCGAGCCACCGACCACGTGATTTGGGTCAAACCACTTTTAGAAGAGGGGGAGAACGTAGTAACACAGAAACGCTATCGTAGTCGCTCTACTGCAAATATTTTTTAAGTTATAGATTCAGTTTAGGATCTTTTGAATCCTACCTTGTATATATATATATATATATATATTGAAAGCTTTTAATGAAAAACTATGCATAAACTACTGTATGTACAAAAAAAGTCATCTCTAGCATATCTGTTACAAATGACTAACTATAGACCAAGACTAAGGATAACAAGAAAGATCAATCATGCTTAAAGCATTGATTATGAAACACTTTCTAACTTCAATGCAATTTTATTTAAAAAAGTCTAAAATGCAATACATTCCTCGTTAATAATTTTAAAACTTATCACAATACTACATTAATTTATTATATTTCAAAACTTAAACCTTCATTGAAAAAAATGAACTTCATTCAAATGACGGCATTGAAATATAAATTGCCTGGTTTAAATATCTCTAAAATGCGATACATCATACGGTAATATTTTTAAAACTATCATAACACTACAATAATTTATTATATTTGAAAACTTCATCGAAAACAACTGAAATTAATTCAAATGATGTCATACAAAAAATAACACGTCTGGATCTCTCTATGAAAACAGCATTTCATTCATAACTTTTTCCCATTCATTTCATTCACCACAATACTATAATAATTTACTTTATTTAAAAATTAAGACCATGGATCTACAGGTAATTAAACTCTATGCTTAAAACTTCATCGAAAAAAATCGTCCTTCTCTTTATAAAATCAATATTTCATTCATATCAGCCATGCAGAATCCATGGGCTAAATTATTTTGTGTTAAAGAAATACAGCAATTCTAATACAACACATTCTACATATTTTACTGTTTACATTTTACACAAGTGAAAAATAGGCTTCGTTGTAGAAATAATCAAATTTGGATAATCATTTAAACTCAGATATATTGTATTTGCGTTGTTTCAGTATGTAGATGCACAGAATTTAAGCAAAAATAAAGTAGTTTTAGGAAGGATACAACACTCAATATGAATTAAAAAGAACATAAAAAATCACGATTTTGAAACAAGATGGATGCCATATATCATTTTGAAGTGGGTCATGTGATCTCTTCATATCATGGCCACGTGATCGTTTCATAAAAGAGGTGTAATTATTATTTTAATTTTTATTTAAAAAACTACTGAATATATTTCACTGAATTTTTTTTATATATTTTGTGGAACAATTTGAATATTACCTAAAATTTTCGAAGCAATTTGTGAATTTTAAATCCGCTTAAAAAATGTTTGAAAAATTAGGTCCCATAGGGCTCAATGTATTTAATTTTTTCAACCCGGGTTCAATTCAAAACTAATCGGGTTATGTTATTCATTTATATTCCCATAGGTCCTACAGACCGTCTGAACAATATACTAAAATTTCATTTTGATTAAGGCATTTTTACGGCAGTTATCGTGCTAACGGACAGACAGACAGACAGACAGACAGAATGAACAAAGTCATAAACACTTTTCAACTTTGTTGTAAAGTGTTAAAAATAGAAGGTAACATATCACTACAATGGAAAGGGGGATGAGAAGAATATTAGGCTACATAAATCACAATTAAAAAGTATATATAAAAATATAAATAGAAATGAAAAAGAAAATGCGGCAAAAATGAGAAAAGAGAATAATAATTAGCTGAAGATAAAATATTAAGACATAGAGAACAATCAATTGAAACTACACAAAAATTGGCGATTAGTTCAAATTTGCATTCTCATTAGGACAACCATACAATTTGAATTAAAACCGATAGTATTTTACTATAGACACCATTGGAACTGTCTACTAGCTACCCGAAGGAAAAAAATATATCAGGAGAATTACAAATCAGAAAAATAAAGAAACCTCCTCGAACAGAGATATTAACTCACGAGCGCTGCTACCACGTGTAGGTTGAACAAGCGACAGAGCATTTCACCTCACTTCCTCAATGCTAGTGGGCACCGGAATGAATACATTTGAACGAAACATTATATGTATGGAGATTTTCAAAAATAGTAATCAGTATAGGACTCAGGACTAGTGGAAAATAGTCTTTCGAAAATAACAAACAGTATTAGACTCAGGCCAAGTGGTGAGTTAGGTGATAAGAATGTGTGAATTCTCAAAAATGAGTTATCCAATCAAAGATAAATAATGCATGTGTAAAATTATTACGTGGTATATTTGAAATTATTAATAATATTATTTACAAATACTTCCGGATATTGGTAATTTTGTCAAATGCATTGATATGGAGAAAGTGAAACTGAGGATCAGAAAGTCGATGTATTCGAAATAGCTGGTTTAAAATCATGTCTCTAAACAATTGAATAGAATTACCAGATTGATATGATAGCTGCTTTATGATAGTGAAGATGTAAGAACCTTTTTTATCTTATAGATAGGTGATTACATGATTTTTGAGGGTATCTAAATTTAGGTCTAAAAAATTTACAGTTTGACTAACGCTAGGCTCATTAGGAATTAATTCTAGGTTAGATGGGTAAAAATAAATATTAATTGGATCGGAATCATCAATGATAATACAAATTAAGTCATCAACATATCTATATATAATACATGAATTAGAGTTAAAATGACATTCATAATAATAAAGATATAAGTTAGAGAGAATACTAATACTACAGCCACGTTATGGTACACCAGATGTTTGTAAATAAATGTTATCACCTTGGATAATATAATTGTTGTATAACACAAAGTGCAAAAGCATAGGAAGGTGTTGACGTTAAATGCAACATTATTGGAAGATAGAGAGTCATGATAAAAAAAGATAATAACTTTATATAAATCTTTAATAACAATATTATTAAATAGGTCTTTAAAATCAAAGGTGTGGCAACCAAGAATTTGTGGAAGCTTTCTAAGATGATTAACTAAATCAAAACTATTGTTTAAAATGAAATATCCTGAATTCCTAAATTTAATAGATTCATTAATTCAATTTAAACAGTTAAGCAAGTACTTACTAGCTGTAGTGCTAAAGGTATTATGTCCACAAGTGACCGTTCTAAAACTGAGAGGTGATTTGTGGAATTTAGGAACCAAAGTAACATAAGGAAATTTAAAAAACTTACTATTAATATTTAGTTGAGTATATAATTTTAGCATTTTAGTTTTGATTTTGATAGACTGATTATTAATGGGTTTAAAAATTTGATTATTTTGTATGTAATTCTGTAACAGAGAAATATAATATTTTTTACAAGTGATGGCATAATTATTAGAAGCTTAATCTACATAAGTTATGACAAAATGTTGTTGTAGTTCTTTAATAGCAGATAGGAGTTGTTTATAAGGACACCTAGGCTTCGTTATTTTAATGTGTATAATAACATTTTTAAGAAGATGTAGGGTAGTATACTTCCATAGATGGAATGTGAACAAGCAAGTTGATATATATATATATATATACATATATGTATATAGTATATATATATCTAAGACGAAAAGAAATGTGGAGGGGGAAATGCCAGATATATTGCATAAAAATGACAGAGAGGGATGGCGACCTCTCATTCCCCTTTAAAGCTGCTTTTTAACCTAGGCAACGCTCACGAAACTATTTCAAATCAATGACAAGTTCCCCGTATATGTGCAAATCGAAGGCATCCGAATGAAGACAGTCTAGAAGGCAGACAAGAAGCATAGATATGTCGAAACGTCGAAACGTCGAAACGTCGAATAGATACCCATTTGAACCAGACTAATTCAAGAAAACCCGTTATTGTACAACTCATTAGCGCATGCGTAAATCAAGATTCGCTGTTATATGATATCATTTTACCCATGTTACGTTTAAAGGAGTTGCCTTCTTTATTTTTGTTAAATAAGGAATTATAATAATGCTTAAGGAAATTAATCGGGTAATTTTTTTGTATGCTTCATAAATGATTCTTCTGTTACAATTAATACAATCTTTTTTGAATGTATTGTTGTTGAGATTTCTTTTAAGATGACCCATGATGATGTTTCAGAATATATTTTTTGTTAAATTTGATTTCCAATCAATGATTTGATTAATTTTCATATTGTAACCTTCTCGTTTATTGTACAATATAGTATACATTCCTTTTATTCCGTTGTATTTGATGGTGATATCTAGAAAATTTACTTCGTCCTTCTTAGTATTGGTGTTTTTGATTAGTTCTAATTCTTGGGGATAGAAGCTGAAATCAAACTTAGGAGAATGCATATAATATCCCAAAAGCACATCGTCCACATATCTAAAATACGGCAGTTCATGTAATATGTGATTGCCTCTTTCAAAAATGGCAGATATATGTCTGCTACTATAGAGGAGCATCCCCCCATAGGGATGCCCTTAATTTGTTGGTAAAATTTATTGTCATTATAAAGTACATTTTCATATAATACTAATCGTATAAGATCTATATATCTACGATAAATAAAGACATTCTTTAGATTATGTTCTTCATATATCACAAGAAGTATCTCATATAATTTAAAAAGTTATATATTGTTGTAAAGTTTCCGGAAGTCGTAGCTAGTAAATCGTATCTCTTTATTACAGAATTTGAGACATTTTATGATGTCATAACTGTTGTTCATCATAATGGATTTATGTTGTAATAATGCACTAACTACAGGTTTAAGGATATGTAAAAGGGGCAATCACATACTACATGAACTGCCATATTTTTGATATCTGGACGATGTGCTTTAGGGACATTATATGCATTCTCCTGAGTTTAATTTCAGCTTCTATCCCCCAAGAATTAGAACTAATCAAAAACACCAATACTAAGAAGGACGAAGTAAATTTTCCAGATATCACCATAAAATACAACAGAATAAAAGAAATGTATACTATATTGTACGATAAACGAGAAGGTAACAATATGAAAATTAATCAAATCAATGATTGGAAATCAAATTTAACAAAAAATATATTCAGAAACATCATCATGGGGCATCTTAAAAGAAATCTCCAGCAATACATTCAAAAGAGATTGTATTAATTGTAACAGAAGAATCACTTATGAAGCATACAAAAAGAATTACCCGATAAATTTCCTTAAGCACTATTATAATTCCTTATTAAGCAAAAATGAAGAAGACAACTCCTTTAAACGTAACATGGGTAATATGACATCATATAACAGCCAACCTTGATTTACGCATGCGCTAATGAGTTGTACAATAAGGGGTTTTATTGAATTAATCTGGTTCTAATAGGTATCTATTCGACGTTTCGACATATCTGTGTTTCTTATCTGCCTTCTAGTCTGTCTTCATTCGGGTGCCTTCGATTTGCACATATACGGGGAACATGTCATTGTTTTGCATTGGTTCCGTGAGCGTTGCCTAGACGAAAAAGCAGCTTTAAAAGGAATGAGAGGTCGCCATCCCTCCCTGGCAATTTTATGCAATATATCTGGCATTTCCCCCTCCACATTTGTTTTCGTTTTATCTGATGTTATCTACTTCGGAAAATATATAGCGCCTATTTCTTAGTAAAAATCCTGTATGTATTTGGTGTATACCTGAATGCTTCGTTATATACTTTAATAGGTTTAGTATTGTAATGGTCATATATTGTTATATATATTTCAAAGTGTAAAAAAAACACGGAAGTGTAAATTATTGGTGAACCACCTTACCTACACCAAAATTTGATGCTAACACTAAGCCGAATCTTCTTGTTTCCTATCCTTGATCTTCTTTTGTCTATTATAATCAAATTCATAAGATTAACACTTCAAGTCGCGTTTATTTGCGAACGATATAATTTTAATAAAACTATCTCAAAAGGGATTAAATTCAGATTTTCTGTTTAGTGACTTTCAGGGAATCTCCCAATCCCAATATATTTTTTTTCTACCATTCAAAAGAAAATGTTGTGTGATCGAAAAAGAATACCTTGAAAAAGAAATTGGCGGGATTATTAGTAATCCGAAAATATTTGAAATCTAGGGATGTATTTTCGTTTTACTCCCAAGCTTATTTCAAATAAAAAATATTTTATTGCCGTATTTCGAAAATGATAGGATTCTACTTGTAATATATTTGTAGAAGAGAAAATTGCTGAGTAGAGATTGAATGAGGTGAGATACCCATTATTTAGAATGTACTGGATAAAACGCCCATTTATGTGAATAGACTGAGTAAAACGTTCATTCTTTAAATGAATGGAGTAAAAAGAATTAAACATCCCTGTTAATGATCACAAATGTTGACTTTAATAAACGAATCAGACCATGCTAATCTATGCGTAAGTATGTATGTGGGTATAAAGCTATCACTTTCAAATTATAAATTCGTTTTTTGTAAAATGTATGGTCTTGGCATGTGCATAAAAGCATTGAAATTTCAAAAACATAAATTAATAGATTTTTATTATTTACGAAATTGTCACAAGCCATTGAAAGTCGATTCTAAAATATATTATCTATCGGTTTGTCTCCGGGAATTAATTGTATTTTATCTTAAACCAAGAAATAAACGCTTCCATGGGTTGAATTTTCGAACAAGATCATAAATATTGTCTACTGTAAGATATAATCTGCTCGCTTAACATTCTACAGCAGTCATGTGTCTTTCCGTGTCCTAAAGGATGTTCTTTAACAAAAGTCTAAATGGTGTTCTTCAACGGATTTAAAATCGCTGATATTGCCATTTGGTAGATGAGAAGTAACATATATTCTGTAACAAAAATGTCGACGTACCAAGAAGGATTTGCCCGATTGTAATGAAATTTCGTATGCAAAGACATTTTGAGCGAACATGCAAATGAATAAAATTTGGTGTCCAATGAATAAATAATGGGAGATCCAGTGCATAGGAACTCCGCATTTAGCAGGTTTATATAAGGGGTGATTCTGAATCTGTGATCAGAATTTCTGTTGCATTTCGACTGCGGATATCTTACGTCTTTGGTAGTCGTTCCTGGCGCACTGACAGCACAGCGGTACGTAGACAACATTCTACGACCGGTTGTGTTACGGTTCTTTTGCGACACCCCGGACATATTTTTCAACAAGATAATGCCCGGCCGCACACGGCATGTGTTGCTATGAATTGCCTTCAAGCTTGCCCAACACGTCCTTGCCCAACTAGGTCTCCTGATATCTCTACATTGAATCAGATATAAATTGGATCAGATATATAAGAAATCAAATATAATAATCAAATATACCAGCGTGTGGCTAAGTATTTATAGGAGAATACAATGTAATGGGACGGTATAAGAATATAAGAATATAAAAGTATTTACCCCGTGCGCTGCTTAGCTGTGTAGGTTACATGATACTGACTAAGCATTTTAACTCAATGCAGGTTACAATTAATTCTATATATTAAGGTTTCAACTGTTGGAAGTGAAACATGGAGATGAAAAATTATTTAAAATTCTTTGAGAATGAACTGTCAGTCTATTGCTGTAATTGTAGCAAGGTGTTGAATTTAAAATTAAAATGTGTTTTAATAAAAGGAAAATTATATATATGTATATATATATATATATATATATATATATATATATATATATATATATATATATATATATATATATATATATATATATATATATATATATATATATATATATATATATATATATATATATATATATATATATATATAATTTAAAAAGTGTTAAGTTCCCATATTTGACTTTAATACCGAAACTACATAAGAATCCAATCACGTTCAGACCGGTAACTATCGGATATAAAACTTCCTTGACAAATGCAAACTTACGATTACTGCAAAATTTGAAAATTGTGATTGCTAAAATTAAATTGGTAGATGCATACATGGTAAAAAATAGTAAAGAAATAATTGAAATACTGAAAGATATGCCAAATAAACTGTATTATAAAAGTTACGATTTCACTGATCTATTCAACAATATTGATATAGATAGTTTATACAATATCGTATTAGAATGTTACGAGAGATATGGTTTGCAGACTATTTTAACATTGTGTAAGTAAATACAGTTTTATTAAATCTGGTTTTAAATGAGACGCTTCTTTATGATGGAGAGAAATTTTATAGACAAATACGGGGTATACCTATGAAAGTTGTTAACCCATTTTAGCTGACATATATCTAAACAAATATGAAATGGGAACTAGTTTGTTGAACGAATTGCTGTACATTCGTTACGTTGATGATATATTGATGGCAACGGAAGATAAAAATTATATCATGAACTTCAGTTTTTCTCCTGATACCTTAAATTAAGTGAAAACTTTACCAAATCCGGATCTAAGCATAGTCTTCCTGAACTTAAACATTAAGAGTCAGGGTGACGGTGTAGAATATAAAATCTACAATAAAAGATACTATTTCAACTTTAAAATAAATAGTGTGATTCCTTGGAGATCAAACATGTATAAAAATGTATATCGTAATATTTTAATTAATCATCTTACGAGAAGCAAAACTTGAACAGCAGAGTCGAAGACCAAGTGAAATGCATGATGACATTTGCGCATGACGCAATAAAAAACGGATATCCTGGTAATTTCTTAACCGACATAATAACCGGTTTCTACAAAATAACTGCAACCGAGGGTAGAAAGAGATTCAAATACGATGAACGGTGGTGAATGCATTTCAAAGTATCAAGTACTCGCTGGTGTAGGTGGTTGGAGTGCATTTGGACGTATTTAACAATTTAGGTACGACTTCAAACGTATTGGTTATGGAGTAAAATGTCTTGATATTTGACGCTCAAATAGTGAAGTTCCTTTTCGATCCAATTTTTGGTATGGTATTTTTGTTTATGGTCTTTTTAAATACTTTTAGTGTGCTACCTTTTCAAATTGGTACCGGCCTCCGGGAGTGTTTGCCGCGGCTCTAAGAATGCTGTAACCGGGGTGTGGGGATCACAACCACCCCGGCCACTTTGTGGTACATTTTTTGTTCGCTTCCTTTTCATATTCCTTTTGAAAATATTATTTATCCTTTAAGGATTATTTTATCCTTTTTATCAGTATTTATGACTTTTGTGTTATATATATATATATATATATATATATATATATATATATATATATATATATATATATGTATATATATATATATATATATATATATATATAATAAAAAAATCGACTCACCAAGAAGGAGTTGTCCGATTGTAATGAAATTTCGTATGCAAAGACATTTTGAGCAAACATGCAAATGAATAAAATTTGGTGTCATAAATTGTCTTCAAGCTTTCCCAACACACTTCCTTGGCGAGCTAGGCCTCATGATCTTTATCCCATCGAGCACATTTGGGACGTTATGGAAAGACGTTTGCAAGCATCCCGGAATGTTATCGATTTAGTCAGACAGTTGGAGACAATTTGGCAAGACATTCTGCAGGACACTATCCATGAACTTTATCAGTCTATGCCACGCCGGGCGACATCTTGCATCGCGGCCAGAGGTGGACCAACGTCTTATTGACTGCCTCCCTTTGTATACGGTCAAACTCTAAATCATTAAATTGTTCTTAAATTTCAATCGTTTCTTTTTCTATGTATGTTATTCACATCCACCAATTTTTATCATAATCGTACAACTTGGTGCTTCGATTTTTTGTTATAGAGTGTATTTCATTGCTATCGATTCTCGTGGACAAGCATATATGAGTAATTTTACAAAATAATATCGTTAAAATGTTTATTTATAAGGATCTTTTTATAAGTTAAAAAGTAATTGTCCAAGGTTTACCCATTTATTTCCATTACTTATGTTTTCAACGTTTATAATTAGGAAATAAAAACTGAAATCATCACTGGGGGACAGTAACAGCAGAAATAATGTATTTGGATTTTTATTAAAGCACAACTATATTTATCATTATTGAAAAACATGTTTATTAAAAAAATAAAATATATTGTATTCTAAGCTATTACTATAAAAATGCGTCTTATTTATTATAATTAAGCTTAAGGGACAAAAATTCAGCAATTATCAGATATTGAAGCACATGAGAAATGGTTTTAATTACTCTTATATATCATGGCATTGACTCTCTTTTATATAAAAGTTAGATCTTTCTCCAAAAAATTTATTCGCTTTTCATAATTAAAAATTAATTTCTTCTTTTTAAACATACTTTGGAACTTCTTTCTTTGGAAAAATATCGTCTTATTATGCTTTACTGCAACCAATTAATAAATCTAAATCGTTTATTATCTCGCATCGGAAAGTCACTTAAAGCAATAATATTCCAACTGCACAGGCATAGTGTCTAAATGGGAAATCGTTGAATATTTTAGAGAAAATTATTGGACAATGATGCTAATGCCGTTATCATTGGTTGTTTATCAGTAAAATATGACAATGTCTTACATGCCGGTACTAAGCACTATGCTAATAAATGATATGGTAAACAACGTAATAGATAATGTTCGGCAACAAATAAATGTTTATATGGAAAAGCTAACAAATGATGTGCTAAACAACTTAATTGATAGTGTTCCACTACTAATAAGTGATTTGAAAGAATATTTGCAACGCATTTAGTATTCTTAAAATATTTATAATACTGATAACAATAATAATAGTAATACTTTCATATTAACAACATTGGTAGAAGTAGCAGTAGTAGCAGCAACAGTAGAAACAAGAGCTACAGTAATTGTACTACTGATAGTAATAGTAATAATAATAATAACAGTAACACTAAAATAATAACATAATTAGTGTTAGTAGTAGTAGCAGTAAGAGTAAATGTAATAATAATAATAATAATAATAATAATAATAAGAAGAAGAAAACGAAGAAAAATGATAATAATAATAAACTATCGTGAAACTTATACTGTCCTTCTCAGAAACTCACAGGCACACAAGCGATTAATAAACAGTGATTTGCAGCTCACTCATTCAAAAATAGGTCACAGACATGAAAAACCATGAATATGCGATAATTTGATCTTGAGCGCAAATACAACAATTCCCCTTTATGTAAACTATATGATTAAGTGAAAATTAAAAACGTAATTAGCCTACATTGAAGCAACAAATTTAAAATAATAAATCACATATAAAATAATAAATTGTATTTACGTCTTACATCAGTTTCGATCTATCCTTTGAATATTTTTCAAAGCTAAACATAGACGCAGTGCAAGGAAACGTGAGTGAAATTTGAAATGTGTATTTCTTAGTCGAGTCTTGCCGTCGCTTCCACAAATAAAAAGAAAGTAGGAAAACTAGAAGTTCTCTAAATTAGGTGTCTACATTCTGAAGAAAAATCAAATGGGTAAACACAAATATCGAATCAAGACAAAATAATGTCATTCTCTCTCTACCATTCTTCTGTGATATTGATGCAATTGTCTATTGATGCATAAATGTGTTTTGGAAGTCTGGGTAGCGTTTACGGTTGGCAGTACTTCATAGTAATAATGACATTACATAACTTAGCGTTATTTAGTAGCCCTCTCTCATTGTCAATATCAGCACTCATATGATGGTTTCATGCTTTTCATGGACCAGTTTCATGTAGATGTATTGTGACGGAACCGGTCCATGGACGTTGCTATCTGCAATGAGAGCGCGATTTTAACTTTGGGAATGTCTCTATAGGTGAGCATGAAAACAATCTGTGCAGCCTAATACAGTTTGAGCTTAATCTTCAAGAATTTTGATGCTCGTTGTTTAAAATGACGGAACTGGTTCATTTCTATAGAGGTTCGTAAAATTGCGAAATGCAGTGAGTTTTCTGCAGTCATTGCAGATATCGGTTACCCATGCTAATGAGTGTATATTAAAGGCAAAACCGGTTCATTAATGATGTTATGTGAAAAGGAGAGCACATTCATGATGCTATTTGAATAGGGAGAACGCAATGAATAGGTGAAAACTTTAAACATAGATACAGACAAATTTCATAATCCCTAATTTACTTTTCCATAATAAAATTTTATCGCCTATTTCATTATAGTATATCATAATATGACAGACAAAGTTTTAACTTCAGCATAGTACTCTCCATTTAATTAATCATATTTTATGTTTCTTACATTTAACATTATTTGGAAAAAATAAGCTTTATTAATACAGTTAGGTACATGTAAAAGTCCTGTCACATTTGAATACCAGACGGAGCAAACACTTCTATTTACAACCATCCTTATGGCATGAATTTAAGATTACCATATGATGAAGTTCGGTGGGTGTTATCGAATTTGACGATTTAACGTCAATTTTGTGGCGTCTGACGAGTTTTCTAGTGTTCGAGAATCTTCTCGATATAACGTATATTCTACGACATATGAGAAACTTCTAAAAGTTTCTATAGAGCGTATACTATAAAAGGAGTCATCAGTCAGTTGGACAGCAGTTAACGTGATATATGCTACATTAAATTGTGAGATACGTCAAGGTTTTAAGAATAATATTGGAGGTTTTGTGAAATTAGTGGAGCATTGAATTACTATTTTACTGTACCGGGAAGCTGTTGAGTGTTCTTGTGGGTTAGTTATCGAGCGTTTTGCTATATAATGTTATAATTTATGCAGTATTTGTAAATAATCGTGTTTGTTGTCCAGACATTTTGGACTCATTCATGTATCCTAAAGGTACACCCACGATTACAGAGCAGTTGACATAGTATGCGTTATACTGAATTGTGAGATACGTCAATGTCTTGAGAACAATATTGGAGGTTTTGTGAAATTAGTGGAGCATTGAATTACTATTTTACTGTACCGGGCAGCTGTTTAGTGTTCTTGTGGGTTAGTTATCGAGCGTTTTGCTATATAATGTTATAATTTATGCTGTATTTGTAAATAATCGTGTTTGTTGTCCAGACATTTTAGACTCATTCATGTATCCTAAAGGTACACCCACGATTACAGAGCAGTTGACATAGTATGCGTTATACTGAATTGTGAGATACGTCAATGTCTTGAGAACAATATTGGAGGTTTTGTGAAATTAGTGGAGCATTGAATTACTATTTTACTGTACCGGGCAGCTGTTTAGTGTTCTTGTGGGTTAGTTATCGAGCGTTTTGCTATATAATGTTATAATTTATGCTGTATTTGTAAATAATCGTGTTTGTTGTCCAGACATTTTAGACTCATTCATGTATCCTAAAGGTACACCCACGATCACAGAGCAGTTGACGTGGTATGTGGCATACTGAATTGTGAGATACGTCAATGTCTTGAGAATAATATTGGAGGTTTTGTGAAATTAGTGGAGCATTGAATTACTATTTTACTGTACCGGGCAGCTGTTTAGTGTTCTTGTGGGTTAGTTATCGAGCGTTTTGCTATATAATGTTATAATTTATGCTGTATTTGTAAATAATCGTGTTTGTTGTCCAGACATTTTAGACTCATTCATGTATCCTAAAGGTACACCCACGATTACAGAGCAGTTGACATAGTATGCGTTATACTGAATTGTGAGATACGTCAATGTCTTGAGAACAATATTGGAGGTTTTGTGAAATTAGTGGAGCATTGAATTACTATTTTACTGTACCGGGCAGCTGTTTAGTGTTCTTGTGGGTTAGTTATCGACCGTTTTGCTATATAATGTTATAATTTATGCTGTATTTGTAAATAATCGTGTTTGTTGTCCAGACATTTTAGACTCATTCATGTATCCTAAAGGTACACCCACGATCACAGAGCAGTTGACGTGGTATGTGGCATACTGAATTGTGAGATACGTCAATGTCTTGAGAATAATATTGGAGGTTTTGTGAAATTAGTGGAGCATTGAATTACTATTTTACTGTACCGGGCAGCTGTTTAGTGTTCTTGTGGGTTAGTTATCGAGCGTTTTGCTATATAATGTTATAATTTATGCTGTATTTGTAAATAATCGTGTTTGTTGTCCAGACATTTTAGACTCATTCATGTATCCTAAAGGTACACCCACGATTACAGAGCAGTTGACATAGTATGCGTTATACTGAATTGTGAGATACGTCAATGTCTTGAGAACAATATTGGAGGTTTTGTGAAATTAGTGGAGCATTGAATTACTATTTTACTGTGCCGGGCAGCTGTTTAGTGTTCTTGTGGGTTAGTTATCGAGCGTTTTGCTATATAATGTTATAATCTATGCTGTATTTGTAAATAATCGTGTTTGTTGTCCAGACATTTTAGACTCATTCATGTATCCTAAAGGTACACCCACGATCACAGAGCAGTTGACGTGGTATGTGGCATACTGAATTGTGAGATACGTCAATGTCTTGAGAATAATATTGGAGGTTTTGTGAAATTAGTGGAGCATTGAATTACTATTTTACTGTACCGGGCAGCTGTTTAGTGTTCTTGTGGGTTAGTTATCGAGCGTTTTGCTATATAATGTTATAATCTATGCTGTATTTGTAAATAATCGTGTTTGTTGTCCAGACATTTTAGACTCATTCATGTATCCTAAAGGTACACCCACGATCACAGAGCAGTTGACGTGGTATGTGGCATAATGAATTGTGAGATACGTCAATGTCTTGAGAATAATATTGGAGGTTTTGTGAAATTAGTGGAGCATTGAATTACTATTTTACTGTACCGGGCAGCTGTTTAGTGTTCTTGTGGGTTAGTTATCGAGCGTTTTGCTATATAATGTTATAATCTATGCTGTATTTGTAAATAATCGTGTTTGTTGTCCAGACATTTTAAACTCATTCATGTATCCTAAAGGTACACCCACGATTACAGAGCAGTTGACATAGTATGCGTTATACTGAATTGTGAGATACGTCAATGTCTTGAGAATAATATTGGAGGTTTTGTGAAATTAGTGGAGCATTGAATTACTATTTTACTGTACCGGGCAGCTGTTTAGTGTTCTTGTGGGTTAGTTATCGAGCGTTTTGCTATATAATGTTATAATCTATGCTGTATTTGTAAATAATCGTGTTTGTTGTCCAGACATTTTAGACTCATTCATGTATCCTAAAGGTACACCCACGATCACAGAGCAGTTGACGTGGTATGTGGCATACTGAATTGTGAGATACGTCAATGTCTTGAGAATAATATTGGAGGTTTTGTGAAATTAGTGGAGCATTGAATTACTATTTTACTGTACCGGGCAGCTGTTTAGTGTTCTTGTGGGTTAGTTATCGAGCGTTTTGCTATATAATGTTATAATCTATGCTGTATTTGTAAATAATCGTGTTTGTTGTCCAGACATTTTAAACTCATTCATGTATCCTAAAGGTACACCCACGATTACAGAGCAGTTGACATAGTATGCGTTATACTGAATTGTGAGATACGTCAATGTCTTGAGAATAATATTGGAGGTTTTGTGAAATTAGTGGAGCATTGAATTACTATTTTACTGTACCGGGCAGCTGTTTAGTGTTCTTGTGGGTTAGTTATCGAGCGTTTTGCTATATAATGTTATAATCTATGCTGTATTTGTAAATAATCGTGTTTGTTGTCCAGACATTTTAGACTCATTCATGTATCCTAAAGGTACACCCACGATCACAGAGCAGTTGACGTGGTATGTGCTATACTGAATTGTGAGATACGTCAATGTCCTGAGAATAATATTGGAGGTTTAGTGAAATTAGTGGAGCATTGAATTACTTTTTTACTGTACTGGGAAGTTGTTTAGTGTTCTTGTGAGTCAGTTATCGAGCTTTTTGCTATATAATGTTATAGTTTATGCTGTATTTGTAAAAAATCGTGTTTGTTGTCCGGAAATTTTAGACTCTTACTTGCATCCTGAAGGCACCCCCAGAATCACAGAGCAGTTGACGTGGTATGTGCTATACTGAATTGTGAGATACGTCAATGTCTTAATAATATTGGAGGTTTTGTGAAATTGGTGGAGCATTAAATTACTTTTTTACTGTACCGGACAGCTGTTTAGTGTTCTTGTGAGTCAGTTATCGAACTTTCTGCTATATAAGTTTATGATTTATGCTGTATCTGTAAATAATAGTGTTTGTTGCCCAGACATTTTAGACTCATACATGCATCCTGAAGGTACACCCACGATTACAGAAAAGTTGACGTGGTATGTGCCATACTGACTTGTGAGATGCGTCAATGTCTTGAGAATAATATTGGAGGTTTTGTGAAATTCGTGGAGCATTGAATTACTTTTTTACTGTACCGGACAGCTGTTTAGTGTTCTTGTGAGTCAGTTATCGAACTTTCTGCTATATAATGTTATAATTGATGCTGTATCTGTAAATAATAGTGTTTGTCGTCCAGACATTTTAGTCTCATACATGCAGCCCTGAAGGTACACCCACGATTACAGAGCAGATGACATGGTATGTGCTATACATAATTGTGATATACGTCAATGTTTTGAGAATAATATTGGAGGTTTTGTAGTGGGGAGAGTGTGAAATTATTGAATTACTGTTTTATTGTACCTGTTAGTTGTTTTGTTTCCTTGTGTCAGTTATCGAGTTTCTGCTATATAATGTTATAGTTTATACTGTATCTGTAAATAATCGTGTTTGTTGTTCAGACATTTTAGACTTATTCTTGCATCCTGAAAGTACATCCACGATTACAGAGCTGTTGACGTGGTATGTGCTATACTGAATTGTGATATACCTCAATGTTTTGAGAATAATATTGGAGGTTATGTGAAATAGGTAGAGTGTGAAATTATTGAATTACTGGCTGTTTTACTGTACCTGTTAGTTGTTCAATTTTCTTGTGTGTTAGTTTGCTAGCTTTTTGCTATATAATGTTATAGTTTATGCTGTATTTGTAAGTAATCGTGTTTGTTGTCCAAACTTTTTAGTCTCATGCATGCAGCATGAATATACACCCCCGATTACAGAGCAGATGACATGGTATGTGCTATACAGAATTGTGATATACCTCAATGTTTTGAGAATAATATTGGAGGTTTTGTAGTAGAGAGAGTGTGACATTAATGAATTACTGTTTTACTGTATCTGTTAGTTGTTTAGTTTTCTTGTGTGTCAGTTATCGAGTTTCTGATATATAATGTTGTAGTTTATGATGTATCTGTAAATAATCGTGTTTGTCGTTCAGACATTTTAGACTCATTCTTGCATCCTGAAGGTACACCCACGATTACAGAGCAATCGACGTGGTATGTGCTATATTGAATTGTAATACATGCAAAGTTTTGAGAATAATATTGGAGGTTTTGTGAAATTAGTGGAGCGTTGAATTACTGTTTTACTGTACCTGTTAGTTTGGCTTTCTTGTGAGTCATCGAGCTTTTGCTATATAATGTTATAGTTTATGCTGTATATGTAAATAATTGTGTATGTTGTCAAGACATTTCAGACTCATTCTTGTATCCTGAAGAAACACCCACGATTACAGAGGATATGTCGCAACACTACCTTTAATTAAACATTCTATGATACGACTCATGAAAAGCTAAATTAAACTAGTTTCAATTCTCATATCAATATATTTCAAGATCATTATTCTAGTGATTTAATTATTATTTCTGAATTTCTTATTTTATGATTAATTTTTGTTTTTAAAATAACAATATTGCTGTAAATTATCCATAGTTTTATAAAGTAATTCGTTTTATAAAAAAAATATAGGAAATTCAAGTGATTAAATATTCCATTTTATTTACCCATGCTTCAAAGCTTATTAAGAGTCATGAATCAATGGATTCGTTTAGAAAGACAACTTACGCTTTGTTAAAACTCAATGATTTTTATAAAATTAAATATTCCGGGCATGACTCGTCATATCTGACTGTTATTTTCTGAAGAAGTTCAAATAAAATTTAAATTGTCTTTTATAGGGCTTTTACTAAATGAATATTTTCTAAAACAGAATCTTAAAAAGACCTTATTTGACCTTGTTTGTACTTGTTACGTTAATTGACGCACTTTTATTAAATATTTAAGATTTTGAGACTTCGGCCTTTTTTTTTTTGTTACTATTTTAATGTCTCCCTAAGATAAATGTCTTTTATTGGGCTTTTAGTATATCTTGTGTAAAACAAAATTTTGTAAAAACCTGATTATACTTTGAATATCTTACTTTTATGAAGATCCTTGAGCCGATGAGTGTTTGTTGGTTACTATTAAAATGTTCCCTTAAGGTAAATATCTTTTGTTGGACTTTCAGTATATCTTGTGTGAAACAAAATCTTGAAAAGGCTTGGTAATACTTTGATTGCCGTACTTTTATGAAGATTCTTAGAACGTTTATACTCTTTTGGTTATCATTAAAATGCTCTCCTAAGGTACAATCATTTGAAATGTTTTATGCAGAAGTTAAATATATGATTTAATTATATGACTTAATTATTTTTTTAAGAATGTAAATATAAATAAGAATAGAAACTGACAGCCATTCGAAACTGGCATCCAAATTCGAAGAGTGATCATATTCGTTCCAATATAACGAAAAGTGTGAAAAATGGTAATCAAATCTTTAATAACTCCTCGATGTTTTTATTATTTACCATATATTCAGTGTGTGAGCGTGATTCATGTTAAATAAATAATGTTTAGAAGTATAAATTAAGAGCTTGTTTTATAAAGGATTTTATACTTCAAAGTCTGTATAATTCCAGTCAGAAAATTAATTGGAATTTAGGCTGATATATATTTGTTTTTGAATTGCCTTTAATGAAAAAATGTCTGAAGTAATAAACGGTAATACGATACGCTGAAAAATAAAACACATAACCTAAATTTTGGGTGTAATTGTCTGAAAGAATTAGTTCCGTTAAATATTAATATAAATAAATGACTTTGAAGAATGCCTGTTTTTGTAAAATTGTTTCAGTCATCATCTTATTATCATCTTATTATATTCAGTCATCATCCTATATATTAAATATTCACACAAAGAAGGTCGTATGCTGTATCAATGAAATATTTTTAATAATCAAACCAATGCAAAGTCTGTATTTTTTAAGTAAATCAATGCGAAGTTTCTTAATACGGTGTGGCATTCCAAAGCAATATTATTTGCTTTGGAACATCACATATTCTGTATTACAACTGCTGTGTAACAATGAAATATGTTGCTCTAGAAAGACGAAAATACTTAGAAGGATTACATAAAGTTCGTAAATGCGCTGAAAAATAAAATTCGAGTTTTCAACCTGCGTACAGCACCCTATATGAAACTAAACACGCAAAGAAAGTAAAATTTACGGACTACAACACTATCTATCATTTCAGACGTTTATCATCTGAACGAGTGTAAAAAATGTCTAGAGTGCCTTTCCATGCATTTGATATATGCTGCATGAAATGGAATTCTGGAGATATCTGTTTACAGTTTGATGGATGGAATTTTAGAAAGATTATTCGGACACCGAATCTGGTATTTCGGTTTCTGAAGCATTGTTTCACTTAAGAAGACAACTACTTTGTCTCGAATGTTATTTAATAAATATTGCTGAGTTGTATTTGAATTATTTTTTGTCAGATAAAATGATTAAATTGCCGTTTTAAATAAGTAATTATGTCTCTAAACACCCATTATATTTGACTTCCCGTGATTGCTTTTGAGACAGAAGTCACAAAAATCAAGGTAACACAAGGTCACAAAATAGTGTGACGAAAAGTCTTATGCGATGAACCAAAACAATTATGAAAAATGTACCAAATGACTTGTGAGTCTCCACCACATAGTCTCCACCACATAGTCTCCACCCAAACAATTACGTCTTAAACGGATTTGAAAAAATTTAAGCTGTTCTATTTCTTGCGTTGTTAATACCTAATGGAAAAGGCCCTGGTATTTAACATTCCAAAGGACGTATGCAAAGTTCAGATAGTGATGAGAAGGAAGAATTCTTCCGGAAATGGGTTTGGTATTGTGCAAATTGAACATTCGAATATTGATGGGGCTCTGAATAACCAGAATGGACTGAATGATTAATTTGGCAGCAATCTCATAGTAAACTAAGCGCAGAGTCACGCCAAAGTAAAATAGTCCTATTAATTTGAAGAAGCCTTCATATGGTGGAAAATAGTGTGTCCACTTCATTTGTGATGCAACTATTAAGCGTTTTTATTCTTTTTTTACATACTTAATTTCGCAGTCATACAATTCTTCAGAAAACAAGAAGTATCACCCCCAAACCCGAAAATATAAATACTTAGAGAGCTTCCTCTACCCTACTATGAAATTCAATTCTAAATCCATATCAGTCATCATTTAAGTTTTATCTATTGCCAAACCCTATCTATTTATCTATTTATTATTATCTATTTCAAATATATGTTGTGTATATATATATATATATATATATATATATATATATATATATATATATATATGTATATATATATATATATATATATAGATAGATATATATATATATTTGAAATATGTAATAATAAGGATTATGTAAAAATAAAATTAAATAAAATATATATATATATATATATAAAAAAAAACAATTCAAGTAATATTAACATCACCATAGAAGCAAATTCACGGCCACAATGCCGATAAGAGAAAAGAACAGCACCGTCCCAAATTCGATGATTAATCAGAACTAAATTCATCTTCAGGTCTGAGTATTTAATTCTAATTAACCCAAACAAATGCCTGTTTCAGATTAAGCAATAGCACATCACTATAAATGCTTAAACTCAGACTACAGGCAACAAAATTTGAAAAAATGAAAATAGGATACATTAAGAAAATTTGTATTACCATTCGGCATGAACCCTTCTTCTTCCACCACGTGTATCGTGATCAACCTTAACAGCTTAATCTAGAAGCACCGGAATGAACAAGTCGAAATTCTACCAGGGAGGCAGTACGAACGTTCACGGTAATACTCCCAGACTCGTCCAGTGAGTCTAAGCTAGAAACCGGACAAGCAATTCACACATATATATATATATAAATGTGTGTGTGTGTGTGTGTGTGTGTGTGTGCGTGTGTGCGTGTTACGGTCAATGCGATCAATCGGTTATTGTCAATAATAACCGGTTAACCGGTTACTATTAATACTAAACAAATAATCCGGTAAAAGTGAATAATTTATGAGAATTTATCAATGAACCGGTTTTTACTTATAATTTCCAATGAAGTTTGATCAATGTAATAATTTTCAACGCATTTAATTTCTATTTATTGTATTTCTAATGTAATTTGTTTGCAATTTTTTGCTGCCTTAAGGTGTTTGCGTGTAATGTAATTTGTGTGTTGTAGTAAATAATGAATGCATCTCATAAATAACAGCAATCATTATTATAAAACATTATTTACATTGACCAAATTTCATTGCTAACCGAACTTTTAATGTATGTAATACCATACACTTCCGATCGCATGACATAAAGATTACGTTACAGTTGGGGTTTCAATAAATTATGCTTAATTAATCACAAATGCCAAACTTCATAGGTAATTATTAATATTTACCGTTAAATGTGATTAATATGCAATATTTATCACATTTACCAAAAGACGAGGTTATTATTAATAATAACCGGTTATCCATAATATTTTTACTATCTAGCTCTTTACAAAATGATTTACAAATGGTTAGTATTCTACAAAGTGTTTTGCACTGCCCCTCATTTTTCCAACTTTCTGAGCGTGCAAGAGTACCTGGGCGATTTCTCTCTGTGTCTATCTTAATCGGTTTGTGAAGACAGTAAATTAAAAATTGTGTCCAGTTCCTAGGTATTTAATTCGGCATCTAAAAAATTTTAAAGTTTACCTTATGCGTAGTTTCCTACTTATTAGAATGCAACTACGATGTAAATTTAAAACGAATTTTCTTTCATTTTCTCCACAGCCTAGGAAACGCTAAAAGAGATGTTTGTGCCTTTGAGATATTTTACAGAATCTTTGCTAAAATTTCTGGAATTACGAGTTAGAACATCATTCCAGGAAGAAGAGTTTAAAACTGTCCTCCAGAGACAGCATCTTTTACCACTGAAATCTATAAATGGAAGGTAAGTGAAATAAGGTAAATCGTCCTTACTACATTCTAAAAAATTTGATGTGGAAACACATGACTTTCCTTATATAATGCAATGAATTTACTGTTTTAACGGTGAAAATGCGTTTGTAACGTTAAATTGTATATTTGGAGCTTCTCCGCATAACAACATGTAAAGCTATATCGTACCCAATTAACTTATATTTTACACAACTCGAAATTAACAATTATCAATATTGATATCATCCTGAATAATCCATATATTTAAATATTTTAATAATAAATTCATCAATTAGGCGTTATTTTCATTAACCAATATTTTAAACATTAAAATAAACATTATTTATTATGCATAAATTATATTTATATATAATTTAAGGATAAGAAACTGGGTGTGTGAGACCAGAAATCTATTTGCCTAAAATCATATAGATTTAAATATTTTAAATTTAATGTAGATTGGCACATACCTCTGTTTTCGTCTTGGACATTGCACTGCATGTTAGACTTTCATTGCCTTTGTCATGACACTCAAGCACACTCTATCGAATGCCATCGCAACTTGGCATCTTGCCATTAATAATGAAGCACAACACATTTTCGCAGATCATTCTGCATTCACTGGCATCTCTCTGGGCCGGTCATTCTCAATTGACTGTTACACCATTTCTATATATCTGTATATCGACTATTACTGACTACTACTCTTTGTGCATATCTGAATGATCTTGTTGAACTTTTTCTCCTTGTTAGCCTATCGTTTTGCCTGAGGAAAAAATACGCCCTCCGTATTCCGTCTCTCATTGGTTGTCCTCAGCGCGATGCAGCGGCATTTCTTCACTGGCCAATTTGTTAATCAATCTGCATGGTTACAGCTTTGGTATCCTTTATTTATTGTGCTTTTTAACACTTTACAACATAGTTGAAAAGTGTTTATGACATTGTTCATTCTGTCTGTCTGTCTGTCTCTCTGTCTGTCCGTTAGCACGATAACTTCCGTAAAAATGACTTTATCGAAGTGAAATTTTAGTATGTTGTTCAGACGGTCTGTGGGACCTATGGGAATATAAATAAATAATATCAACCAATTAGATTTGGATTGAATCCGGGTTGAAAAAATGACATACATTGAACCCTATGGGACCTAATTTTTCAAACATTTTTAAGCGAATTTAAAATTCACAAATTGTTTCGAAAGTTTTAGGAAATATTCAAATTATCCCATAAAATATATAAAGAAATATCTGCAAAATATATGTTTTTTAAATAAAAATGAAAATAATAATTACACCCTTTATATGAAGAGATCACGTAACCATTATATGAAGAGATCACGTGACCATTATATGAAGAGATCACGCGACCCACTTCAAAATAAAATATGGCATCCATCTTGTGTCAAAATCGTGATTTTTTTAAAGTTCTTTTTAATTTATATTTAGTGTTTTATATCCGCCCTAAAACCGCTTTATTTTTGTTTAATTTCTGTACATCTATATTCTGAAACAACGCAATTAGAATAGTTTTGAGTTTAAATGATCATCAAACTTTGATTATTTCTACAACGAAGCCTAATTTTCACTTATGAATAATGTAAACACCAAAAGATGTAGAATGAGTTGTATAAGAATTGCTGCATTTTTAACGCAAAATTATTTAGCTCATGGAGTCTGCAATATAGCTGATATGAATGAAACATTCATTGATTTTACACAGAGGACCAGGCGATTTTTTCGATGGAGTTTTAAGCGTAGAGTTAAATTACTTGTACCTCCATGGTTTTAAGTTTTTATATAAAATAAATTATTACAGTATTGTGATGAATGGAAAAAAGTAATGAATGAAATGCGGCTTTTACAGAGACAGCCAGGCGATTTATATTTCAATGACGTCATTTGAATAAAATTCATTTGTTTTCGATGAAGTTTTCAAATATAATAAATTATTGTTATATTATGATAATTTTAAAAATATTACCGAAGAAAGTATCGATTTTATAGATGTTTAAAGCAGGCAATTTATATTTCAATGCCGTCATTTGAATGGAGTTCATTTTTTTCGATAAAATTTTTTAAGTTTTCAAATATAATAAATTAATGTAGTATTGTTAAAACTTAAAAAATATTACCGAGGAATATATCGCATTTTAGAGATGTTTATATAAACTTCCATTGAAATTGGAAAGTGTTTCATAATCAATGTTTTATGCATGATTGACCTTTCCTGTTACTTATTGCGTTCATGACCTCCCGCGTCATTACAGTAGTAAACTGTTGTTTATGAGTCTGAGCTTTTGTCTTGCTTGGTATACACCTTAAATCTCCGTTACATTAGTACTCCTTAAATGTCTCCTGGTCTCACACTGCTTATGTAGGTAGCGGTTATAGATACTCACGATACTGCGAAGCCACTTATGTTTGAGTTCACGCTAGTTCACAATGTACTACTTGATTATGCGCTGCATTTAAAGAAAGCGCTTATTATCTTGATTGCCACTTGCAGCCAAGATTTCAACATGTCGTGCGGTAGTAAGCAAGCATTATGCTAGATGATCATTTATCATTCTCATACATTTTACCACTTCACAGAAGCGAACTGTTCATAATATCTGTGCCGATTTATTTTTGTGTCTATTATTTCTTATTACTTTCCTTATATACATACTGTATAAGGAAAGTATTGTGACGGGGTCGAAAATTTGAATTCGAGTTTTCGACAAGAGAGCACGTTTCAAGCATTCCTGATCACGAAACAAACATTTTTGAAGTAATGTCTGTGTGTGAAAGTGTGTGGAGACGATATCTCACGAACGAATGGAGCGATTCGAATGAAATTTGGTTCAAAAATCACAATCCGTGAATATTGGAAGCCTAAGGTTTTTAAACGTAATCGAATGTTCAGAACCAACCTAAATTTTCAAGAGAAATTTTAAAAAAATCATCAAAAAATCAAAACATTTAATGAACTTACGAAAATAGACATTTCTTATGCAATTTTTCCTTTGAAAACGATTGACATAAACTTTAGAAAGCTAGCATGAACTATTCTAGAGAGATTGTATATATTTCAAACAAATTTATCGAAAAATCCCATAAATTAAAAAAAAATATTTACTGTTGAAAAATATGGTCACTTTTCATATGTGATATCATGCGATAAATTTGTTGACATCATTCTCGTGGATCTATCTCGTTCCATTCACGAGAAAGGGTACTTTGAGTAATACTTTTGTATTTGAACGCTAATAGTCATTTATCTGCTATAAGAATAACTTATATCTCCGTCCATAACGCTTGGCGAGATTTTTGCTGCGAATTTGGTGGAATGTCGCCAATTTGGCGACTTTTTTATAAATTGCCAAATTAACGAAAATCTCGCCAAGTGGATAAAAATGACGCTAAATCAATGAAAATGAGGACTAATTGTCGAAAATTCAATATACTGGAAAGAATATAATTATTTACTATAAGAAAACCTATTTTTTAAAGTAGTAAATTCATTGCATTATATAAGGAAAGTCACATCAGATTTTTGTTATAATATTTACTCTATCTTAAAATGCAGTTAAATAATTAATTAATTAATCAGTAGATTAGCCATACATGTAAAAATACACTAAAACTCATTGTTGTATACATTGCGTTGGTGGCCGCAAAAATTCACATAAATTTTGCATAAAGGGGGAAACTAAATTAGAACTAAAATATTAACAGGACAGGAACAGCATTTAATTCATTACCTGATTATCTTACACTCTTAAAATTAACAAATTGCAGAAGTATCGTTCTATTCAAATACATATAAAAATGGTTTGGGAGTGTAATGCCAGATAATTAATATTTTGGTTGGATTAAGTGGTGGGACGAATTAACTAGTTTTTTTTTCAACACAATTTTTGAAAGACATCCTCATATAATTCTAATTGTACGATACATGATAAGGTCTTTCACATCTTTGAAGACGCCAACGACCGTACCGTGCTGAAAACACCGGTTCTCGTTAGATCACCGAAGTCAGGCAGCATCGGGCGAGGTTAGTTTTTGGGTGGGTGACCACCTGGGAACACTCCGTGCTGTTGGCACATTTCGAGAGCGGTAGCCCGGTGGTTTGCGCGCTGGATTTGCACGCTGCCACAACTGCCGCCGTATTCATGCGGAGTACGATCACGTTAAACATGTGGGACCGTAAGTCCTTCCGAGAGGTTGGTGGTAGGGGAAGGAGGGTACTGTCCCTGTGGATGCCTCCCCCACTGGGTTCCGGTCTGAATTGGGTGGCACTTCCCGGCCGTCGAAACAGTTACCTTACACCTTTCTGGTAGGTCGGACGGTCTGGGTCTCAACAACAACATCTTTGTAGACGCAGGGCGCGGTAGCCCAGTGGTTAGCGCGCTAGAATTGCACTCGGCAGGCCCGTGTTCGATTCCAGCCACTGCCAAAACTGCCGCCGTGTTCACGCGGAGTACGATCACGTTAAACATGTGGGTCCGTAAGTCCTTTCGAGAGGTTGGTGCTAAGGGAAGGAGGGCACGGTCCCTGTGGATGCCTCCCCCACTGGGTTCCGGTCTAAATTGGGTGGCATTTTCCTGCCGTCCAAACAGTTACCTTACACCTTTCTGGTAGGTGGGGCGGTCTGGGTCTCAACAACAACATCTTTGTAGACGCGCACCGAGGCATTTTCCACAATCTACACTTTTTGTAACACCAGATGAACATGAGCGCTCTCCTCCGAACTCATTCCTGTATCAGAGACACACACACACAAATCTAAAACTGCTACTGCAGCTTGCTCTTCAAAATGCAACTAAACGAGGTCAGTAAAAACAATAGTGGAGTTTCGACTTTCAATGATTATGTACTCAATTTAACAATGTATTTAAACAAATAAATATCATACCAAATACTTGCTAATAGATATTGATTCTGAAAAGGAAATAGTAAAAATCGTAATTTAATGCTTGAATTAAGTAGCAGACACATTTTTGATATGCCGTTCTATCAATGATATCTTTCGGAATGGCGTAACTAATTAATGCTATAAGAAATGGGACTGAAGAAATCGTTTCCATTCCATATCATATAAAATTCCATAAAACATATTTTAGTAGTCACTTTTCTCCCAAATACTCTAGAATCATGTATCAAATGTTCACTTCAAGGACAATTCATGTTGTGTTAGAACGCGATAAGTTGTTGTGCAGGAACAAGTCCTCAAGTAATCCATCATTTTAGACGTTTATCATCTGACCGAGTGTGAAGAATGCTCATGGTACATTTTTTCGTGCAATGGATATTATCGCGGTTGAAATGGCTTCCTATAAAAATATGTTTATTTTTTGATCGATGGAATTTCTAAGACGTTCTTTGAGGACACTAGTCTTTGATGTTTGGGTTTCCACTATACAGTTTTGATTAAGGAGGAAACTATTTCGCTTTAAAAGTTGAAAAAATAGCTAGAGTATAAGACACTACAATTTCTTATAATTATTTCCTATAGCATACAAAGGGGACAGTGGACGTTGGAATCCAACATCTAATTTTTCATCAAATGTGCTTAATGTTTGTACATATACTAGATTTATCAAACATCTACTAAGTATAATAGAAAATGATATAATTTATTTTTTAACTTATAAAAGAAAAACGTAAAGTTTTTTCAAGAAACATTTTATATAATAATTTTTCCCCAAATTTTAATTATATTTTTTACTCGATTTTGCATAATATTGATTTAACAGAGTGATATGAACATATTTGTGAAATTATTTGTAATCCAACTTCAGGTTACTTAAAAATGTATATATTCAGACGATTGAAAAACGAATTTCATCGAAATTACACCTATAGCGGAGCTTTGTTACACATTTATGTTACTTAAAGGATTCGAAAAATGTATGCACAGTTTTATGAATATATAGGGAAAAATGCAATACTTCATGTCCATAAAAGTATTCTTTATGGACATTTACATTTTTAATTCGATTGCAATGTGAGAGACAATAATTATATTTGTTGCTATGAATACTATTAAATGTTATGTTTTACATAATTTTAGTAAGCTTAATATATATATATATATATATATATATATATATATATATATATATATATATATATATATATATATATATATATATATATATATATATATATATATATATATATATATATATAAACATATGTTACCGTGAAAGACCGAAATTTGGAGAATGTCGACTTTCACCGGTGAATGTCAACATTCACATAGTCGCTTGGTGTATGTCCAAAATATTTGCCAAATATCCTTATTTCTCACTTACACCGGCAAATGTTGACATTCACCATGCACTAATGGTGAATGTTGAATATGTCGGAGGTTTGCATTCTCTTCTCCGTGTTTCAGGCGCGAATTCCCTACCATTATCTGAATGCAATATAGCTGGAGCACCAAATGTTAAAAATATTTGAAGAATGTGATACGCTACTTCTTCAACTGTCTTAGTTTTCAATAGTCGTAGCTGGACAAACTTAGTTAAATGATCTTGATACAGCATTATGAACTTATATTCACCATCCCTGTGTGACTGCAGGTCTATCAGATCAACTTGACATCTAGAGTTTAACTCAGAACTGACCATTGGTTTCACAACAATACCTTTCTTAGGTGCACTATGTTTCATTTGACATTGTGTACATAAATTTAAATACAACATTACAACTTCATATGTAATATTTTTGTATTTAACTTGCAAATCTTTAAGCATACGTGTTCTTCCTCCGTGGCCTATTCTGGTGTGAGTTTCAAATAGTATACTGAACAATTCATCATTGGTAACATAATACTGTATATTCGTTTCTCCTGGTTTTAATGGTACAATTAACTTCATCATTAATTTTTAAAACGTCAAAACGTCTTAATCGTCTGTAATCCAAAGGTGTGCTGCACTTAGTTTTAGCAGAAATCACTTCAGAATGTATTTTAGAGTACTTTTCTTGAGAAAAATAAAAACAATTGTCTTCTCGTTTACTCGCAATTAATGCATTTAACTTTAAAAAAAAAGATCACGATTCACTGCAGTATCCATTCCATATAAATTAGGGTATCGGATAAAAAAATAAAATTTTCCGAAAACGTTGCGCGCACCATCAAACTTTGCATAAGACTGACAAACAGTAATGTTCCAGAGTATAACAAATACATACCACATAACTTTAACCGCAGCAGAACAAAGGATTTAGCGACAGACTGTTGCCTCTCTGTTGACCTCTGCTTCTCTTTTCGACCTCCACCAGAGCATGTCTGTGCTTGTCGACATACACCGGTGATTGTCCGAATGCACAAAAATATAATCAAATATTCGGTCTTTCACCGACGCATTTGGTATGTGTTGACATTCACCGGTGAAAGTCGACATTCTCCAATTTCGGTCTTTCACAGTAACATATACACATCTTTATTATTTAAATCGGAAAATATTTTATAAAAATCGTCTGCCGCATAGAAACATTGGATTTAAATCCGTTAAGCGACATATCCTTTTCGTCAAATAAATTGGCGGGAAAAATATCGTCTGCATAATACTATCTCTATGGAAGGTTTAATTGTGCGTTTTTAATTTATATCTAAACAATCGCTGATCGTAGAAACTATTATTTATATAGATTTTTATGTCAATTGCAGTACTTGTCAATTAAAGTATTAAGGCTTCAAAAAATTAAATAAAATCTTAAAAACTCAGTTAATATTCAGTTACAGATAGAAATATGACACTGTGTTGCAGGAATCTATTGAACCGATATATTGGTTATGCACCTACTAAATGTCTCTACATTGCTTATTAAAAATTTTCTGAATAGTAATTGTTGTTATCTTACACAATAAAATGAAACGAGTTTTCAATTTAAATTGTCTGTTTTAAAAGTATTTATATCGTTAGCTATCAAATTTATCATTATAAAAATCTTCCAATATTTATCTAAGTTTTCACATATATAGTCATACTATGAATTCATTTATTGATTCACATATTGAGTAATGTTCTTTTTTTTAGTTAATCATCAAGAATTTCGGTTAATTATTAAAAACCGAGTCTCTTAAATGAATTTTAGATATACTATGAAATATTTTGCACAAACTACAATTATAGTTTTATAGATGACAGCATATTTAGATAAACTAAAAGCGTTTCACAAAAGTTTTAATTTATTCACAGCAAAACTTGAATTCATCACAAATACGTATAAATTACTAGAATATATATCATACTGTGTAAACGCATTTATGACTTGTATTTTTCTAAATGTATAATTTAGCATACACATTCAAATACGCATATTGCCGCAAGTCAGAAAAATAGTAAGTTAAGAGTACATAAAATCCAACTAGATTTCTGCAGCATGTAGACTACAAATATATCGTCAAAATATAAGAAAAATATTTTCATCGCTTGTATGTATTTTACGCATATTATTAAAACTATGAAAAAACAGTATAAAACACGTTTTTGTTTCATTTTCAAACCAGAAAGTAAAACATTGCTTTATTGAAAATTGTTTAATTCGAGATTTTAAAGTAAAACATGTTTTAAGACCTCCACAGCATTTATAAAATTTGAACAAGATGATTATGGTTGTGTATTTGCGAGTTGAGGACACTTGAAAACAAATGCAAATTCACATATTTTTGTGAAACTGTTTACGTATATATACATTATGTAAAAATTATTAGTTAATAGACTATTTTAAAACACACTACCTGACATAGAAATCCGAACACCATGAGGTATTAGACGCATAATTATGCAAATTGCAAGACAGACGCAGCTGGTCGATGTATGCAAATGATGTGAATGCAAGTAGGTCACATGAATTCATTGCGAGATAAAAGGGATGAAAACGACAGATGACTCAACAGTTTTTACTGCCTACAGAAACCCCACTTTTCGAGCTGTTTTTATTTCGAATGACACCTGTTGTTGAAGAGGTGTCTAGTTGACAGCGCCAAAGACTGTTTCAGCATTTGGACGACCATGCGAGGAGTTTGTTTTAGGCCTACGTACGGCTGGGTGTTCGTACCAGCGTATCGCAGCTGAAATACACGTAAATCTGTCCACTGTGCAAAGGATTTGGAGAATATGGATTGAAGAAGAGCAAGTGAATATACATACCGACATACGTTGCCGTTTTGATCGACGCAGTCGAAGGCGCACAAACGGCAGCTTCACAAACGACTGTCGACATTCTGCAGAAGTTGCATGGTACATTGGATGAGCCAATATCAGCGAGAACACTTTCTCGACGATTGACTTCCACTCAAACCGTCCTTTACGAAGATTGCCATTGACGACAAACACCGACTTGAGAGATTGCAATAGTGTCGGGCTTGAGCCTTTTGGAAGACTGAATGGGACAGGGTAGTGTTTAGCAATGAGTCTCGGTTTCGTTTATCGAATGACATTCGGCGAGTGGGAGTTGTGAAGCAACATGGAAACAGATTCAATTATGCCGCGACTGTTGAATACTGCTTGACACTGCGATACTGCTTGACAGCTCAGCATCATTGTTTAGGGTGCCATCGGCGTCGATAGACGGTCACCTCTGGTTCGTATCAGAGACACAATGATGGCACAACGATATGTGGATGAGGTGATGCGGCCGATTGCACTGTTCTGTCTCCAGCAGTTTCAAAATGCTGATGTCTAGCAAGATGACACGCAACTGCAGACGGCAACCATCAGAAGAAAAGCCTTGAAAGATAGCCAGGTGCTTCCTTGACCTCTGTTTCTAGATCTATCAGCCATCGAGCTTGTATGGGTCGTGATTGTGCGGCGTTTGACTACCCTAACCCCGCCTCAAACAGAGGACAACTTGTGGAGGGTGGTTGAAGGCATATGGTCACTCACCACTGTGACTCAAAGGGTTGCTGATTGTATCGCTGCCTACTGTCTATTGATCACCTTGCCTATGCCATTACTGTATTGCATTATTCTTCTGGAAATAACGTCACTTACTTATCTATGCCATCTATGTCTGTGTGTATTTTATCATCATACTGTATTCGCTCTTTCATGCTGTTGCACTTTCTGTGTCGGGGAGTGTATTATGATCAGATTACGAATTATTTTGAATATAAAATTTTTGAATTATTAATTATTTTAAACAATTCGGAATATGTGCGAAAATTTTTGATTAACCTACGCTAAATATATTTCTTTTTAAAATATATATCTTTCATTTGTTTTGATTTATTTTCGTTTTAAAATGAAGATTTTTATTGTTTTCTACACATTACAAAAGATTAGCTCAGAAGGCAAATCCGTAAGGAAAGAAACAAGGTAAAATTATAAGTAAAACCACTTTGTAAAATGAATAAGGTAAACTCAAACAACGTGAATAAGTGCAAATTAATAACAGAAACCAAAATACAGCTGTTTTGAGAGTTTGAGAGTATTATGGATCCCCATCTTCAGTGCAGTGAAGACACACAAACTGAAATCACAAAGACAAAATGGGCACAAAGAAAGAACCAGAGGGATATGTATCCCAGTCGTTAATATATATATATATATATATATATATATATATGGCGAATGCACGTGTAAGTTTATATTTCTGCTTTTTAATTTTTGAGGATTCTATTATTTTTCCTTCTATTAAACAGTAGACAGTTTCAATGAGGCTCATAGTTAAATACTATCGCCATTGTCAGAAACTGGCTATTCTTTCAGTTTTATTTCGGATTGCATGGCTTCCCTGATGAGTGTGGAAAGCCCAGGCCTCCCGACTCACCCGAGGCCATGAGAGGCAAAGTGAGCGGCCGGGAGTGCGCCCTGTGAGTACCGTTAATCTTGAGACCTAGAATTCCGAATTAACCACCATTTTTTTGAAGTTACGTACATCTGATTGTTCTCCTTGTCTTGATCTATTACCTTGAGATAATTGTTATTGCCTTTTCTCATTTTTGCCATATTTGCTCTTTCATATGTTTTATATATTTATATATAAATATCTACTTATTAATGAATTTTTGTAAAATTATTCCCTTAATTCTCATTTCACCATTGTAGCAATAAGTTACCTACTATTTTTTTATCATTTCCTTTTTGTCTATAATTACTTATTTGTAACGGATAAGCTAGAGTTAGGTTTTTTGTACTTACAGTAGTTTAGGCATAGTTTTCGATTATAAATATCAATTATATATATATAAATATCAATTATATATATATATATATATATATATATATATATATATATATATATATATATATATATATATATATATATATATATATATATATATATATATATATATATATATATATATATATATATATATATATATATATATATATATATATATATATGTTACTGTGAAAGACCGAAATTGGAGAATGTCGACTTTCACCGGTGAATGTCAACACATACCAAATGCGTCGGTGAAAGACCGAATATTTGATTATATTTTTGTGCTTTCGGACAATCACCGGTGTATGTCGACAAGCACAGACATGCTCTGGTGGAGGTCGAAAAGAGAAGCAGAGGTCAACAGAGAGGCGACTGTCTGTCGCTACATCCTTTGTTCTGCTGCGGTTAAAGTTATGTGGCATGTATTTGTTATATTCTGGAACATTACTGTTTGTCAGTCTTATGCAAAGTTTGATGGTGCGCGCAACGTTTTCGGAAAATTTTATTTTTTTATTCGATACCCTAATTTATATTGAATGGATACTGCAGTGAATCGTGATCTTTTTTTTTTTAAAGTTAAATGCATTAATTGCGAGTAAACGAGAAGACAATTGTTTTTATTTTTCTCAAGAAAAGTACTCTAAAATACTTTCTGAAGTGATTTCTGCTAAAACTAGCTACGACCATTGAAAATTAAGACAGCTGAAGAAGTAGCGTATCACCTTCTTCAAATATTTTTAACATTTGGTGCTCCAGCTATATTGCATTCAGATAATGGTAGGGAATTCAGTAGGGAATTCGCGCCTGAAGCACGGAGAAGAGAATGCAAACCTCCGACATATTCAACATTCACCATTAGTGCATGGTGAATGTCGACATTTGCCGGTGTAAGTGAGAAATAAGGATATTTGGCAAATATTTTGGACATACACCAAGCGACTATGTGAATGTTGACATTCACCGGTGAAAGTCGACATTCTCCAAATTTCGGTCTTTCACGGTAACATATATAAAATAAATTCCACCGATATTGCATTTTTGACTAGATTATATCAATTACGGTCTTCAGATTTAAACATTATTATTATTAATATCTTTGGGGATTATTGATATTTTCAATTTATTACGTCATTGTGTTATTTTGACAAAAATTGTTGAAACTTATATATTGTACAAAGTCTTCCACAAATGCACGTGTGTATCTTCTAATCTAAGAAAATGTAATTAGTAAAAGTACATTGGCATATATTTTGACATATATTGGGGTATATTGGAAACAATTACATCCTTCTGGCTTAAAAATTGCAGGGCTTATTGATATTTTCATTGTATTACGTTTTCTGTTTTATTTTGACAAAGATTTTTGAAACTCATACTGCAAATACGGATAATCTTTTACGAACACACAGGCATATTTTTTAGTCTAGTACAATATAAGTGGTACGGGTATATCTTCCCATACAATTTTAGTGCTTTCATTTTGGCATATATTGGAATTAATTACGGCCTTTAGGTTTTAAAGATTACGGGATTATTGTTATTTTAAATTTAATGCGCTCTCTGTTTTATTTTGGCAAATATTTTAGGAACTCATATGTTGTAGTATGTGTAATTTTCTACTAATACACGAGTATACATTCTAGTATTCGAGTATATAAGTAGTATGGACCCCATATAATTTTAGAGCATTTATTTTGCATCTATTGATTCAATTTCATATTTTTTGTAAATTTGTTTTCAAACGGGATCAGGATGTTTTATTCTTCAGATCTGCCCGTGAAGGTAATTTTGCGTAGCGGGAACAGATATTCCTAAACTTCTTTCTAGGAGCATCAAATTAAATAATTTAATAGAACATTTTGATTGGCAATGTCATTTAGTATATCATAGAAATATGCACATAATTGCGAATTTTAAGTGTCTTTATATTATATACTCCGTACGAAGTACGGGTATGCTGCTAGTTATGAAGTATGTTTATATGATAAATTCAAGAGCAGACTCACAATACAGACAATATAATATTTTATACTCTTGTCTTGGTAAACATCGAAATAAAATTGCTGAAAACATTGTTGAAATGGTTCAAATTTATTAAAACATTCTTGAAATTGTTGAATGAGACTGTATGAAAGAGATTATATTAGAAAATATAGTAAGGATTCACACTCTAAATATGTTCCCTCATAATCAGAATAAGGAATAACGTTTTCAGTTAAAGGAGCCATATTATGCTAAATTTGAATACAATAAATTCCCGGATTTAAAATAAGAGTTCTCGAATAATCCATCATTCTAGACATTTATTATCTGGACCACTTTAAGGAATGTTTAGCTTCAGTTTCTTTCCTTTCGGATGTGCGTATATTGTTCGAAATGGAATTATGGAGATATCTTTTCATATTTTGATGGATGAACTTTCAAGGAAATCCTTAGAGAGGCTCTATCTGGGTTTTTGGTTTCTTCCGTATTGTTTTACTTAGGATGGCAGTATATTCTGGAAATGGTTTTAATATAATTTATACAAATATTTATACAATCGTGTCTTACTTTCGGATAACAGAATTAAACTTTTGCTTACGGGTGGGACAGCGTCAATCTCAAAAGAAGAACCTCCCTAAAAGACAGGTATTTGGCATACCCTATCCAAAATAGTTCGATCCCCCTTTGCAGGTATTAACGTCCATTGAAATCGCAGACAGAAACATTGTACCTGCTGCAGCAGAAGCATTGAACCTGCTGCATTTTGCATTATGATCACTCAAAAACACATTATGAACAAATTTGGGTATTTATTTTTAAATTCCTTAGAAAGTCAATTTTTTAAAAAGATTTTTCTGAATTAAAACATAATTTTCATCATTTAATTAGGTTCTTATTCACTTTTAATTACCTTAATGAAGTCCAATTATAAAATGCATTCCCAGTTTCATTAGAAAGTATGAAAGGTCGTCTTCGTGCCAAATTTTATGCATCTCAAACAAAAATTAAGACGCATGGAGCATTTCAAAAATGTAAAATCTTTGAAAATTCCGTTTCAAAAAGAATGCCTTTAACCCTTTGCTTGCGGGTGGAACAGCGTCCATCCCAAACGAAGAACCTCCCAAAAAGACAGGTATTTGACATACCCTATTCCAAACAGTTCGATCCCCCTTTGTAGACACTGACGTCCATGGACGCCAAGATGCTCAGTTTAAATATACAATGTATGATGTGTTGGAACCACAATAAGTTTTACGATAATGCCTTTTCATTCATGATCCATTATTCTAGACATTTGGCTTCTGCACAAGTGTAAAAATGTTTAGAGTGTTACTTTCAATGCATTGGATGTATCTTGTATGCATATAGTCTTAAGGACAACTTTTTAACTCGATGATGGATGATCTTTACGGTTCCTTACGGTTTTTTTTTTATTCTTGAGGATTTGAGTTCGAGAGTAGCGTTTTCAGTGTGTGTGTATACATGAGCGTATTATCTTTGTGATTTTGTTTTCCATTTGTGTATTATTACTACAGTTCATTAATAAATCGACACTTGAGTGAGTGAAATATATTTTTGAGTTGGGCATGCTTCTACTTTCATTCATTCAACATTTAATTTGGTCCGTCAGAGCCTCAGTTTGTTTACATCAGCGGAGTGAGTATAATCGTTCTTTTTCTTTTGAAAATGGATCTCAAAGCATTGAAGACTAGAAAGACAGTTGTTAAAGCTAATTTAACGAAATTGAGAGATAAAGTGGCTTCTTGTGTTGATAGTGCTGATTTGGCAGAACTTGAACTTTTTAAATCAAAACTTACGAATATTAGTGACGAATTAACTAATGTGTTTAACAATATTTTTGATTCATGTGAGGAATCGGAACTTGATTCTTTTATTACGGAGCAGCAAAATTTGTGTGATACAATCGATGAGTTGGTTCTTAAAGTTTCTAGAGCTAATTCTAAAAATAATATTCTTGTTAACCCCAACGAAACCAGATGTTCTGAGTCAGAAGATATCAAGCTACCTAAGTTAACACTTCCTAGTTTTGGCGGTAGTATTGATGAATGGTTATCTTTCAGTGACCGTTTTCAAGCTGCGATTTCGAATAATGAAAAGTTATCTGGTGGACAGAAATTTCAGTATCTAAAGTGTTCTTTAAAAGGTGAAGCTCTTAAAATTGTGCAATCGCTACCGATTTCGGATACGAACTTCGACATTGCGTGGGAGTAACTTTCACAGAGATTTTCACATAAAAGAGAACTTATGTGTGCTTTAATAAGAAAACTTTTATATTTACCTTCATTACAATCATAAAATCCTTCACAAATATTGAGTCTAGTGGATACTACGAGAGAATGCATTCGGTCTTTCGAGACTTTACAATATAAAGTAGAGAATTTTTCGGATACTATTTTAATGTTTATTGTGCAATTCAAATTAGATGTATCGACAAGAGGTTGGTGGGAACGTTCACTGAAGGGAGATAACATTCCAAAACTTGAAGAATTGTTAGAGTTTTTAAAATATCATTCAAGAACTCTTCAAACTAGTAAACAACTGGTTATTAGGAAACAAAACATTCCTCAAAAGGTTTCAACATTTGCTTCGGAGATCCATGTTCAATGTGTTTATTGCAAGGCTAATCATTCTTTAATGAAGTGTAATAAAATTTTGAGCTTAAGCATTCAAAATCGTGTAAATTTTGTGAAGAAAAATAATGTGTGCTTCAATTGTTTACTTCCAAATCATAGAGTATCTCAATGTAAAAGTGTTTACAAGTGTAAAAAATGTGCTAAAAGTCATCATACTTTGCTGCATTATGGTCAACCTGAGAATAACATTGAAGTGATTAATCAAGGTGCGAATAGTTCTAATTCTTTATCTGCAAATGCTAAGGTATTTTGTCCACAATCAACACCTGTTTTAAATAGTGATTATACTGATAATTATAGAGATTCATCAATAGCTGAAGGTGTTCCTACACGTATAAATTCTTGTGTTTCAGATTTTAATTGTCAAAAACAGGTATTGTTGTGTACTGCCCTTATCAGAGTAGTGGATTTTTCTGGCAAGTTACAACTTTGTCGAGCATTGCTCGATCCTGGAAGTCAAGCTAGTTTCATAACTGAGGATTGTTTGCAGAGGTTAGGTCTAACTAAAAAAGAGCTAAATTTCTCATTTCATGTCTAGGATCAGCAGATGCTAAAACTAATGGAATTTCAGAAATTAACTTTGTGCCACATTTTTCAAATAAGTTATCATTTAAAACCCCAGTGTTTGTAATTAATAAAATTATAGGAGAATTGCCCCATTTAACTCTAGATAAGGAGTTTATTGAGCTATTTAATGATCTCACTTTAGCTGATCCAACGTTTTTTAGAAGTGGACCGATTGACATTTTGTTGGGGGTAGATATTTCTCTGCCAATGTTTAAAGGAAAAACCATTAAGGTAGAAGAGAATATGCCAACTGCATCTCGTTCTGATCTAGGTTGGATTATTTCAGGTAGTGTTACTATTCTTTCTGAGTTAAAACCGACTATTCACGTGAATAATATTCAATTAGAAACACAAGAGTTACTAACTAATTTTTGGAAGCTAGACTCTGTACCTGAATATCCTAATTTTACAAAATTAGAGCAAGCCTGCGAAGATCATTTTAAATCTACCTTTTCGAGAGATGAAAATGGACTTTATGTAGTTAAATTGCCTTTCCATTCGTCCCCAAGCTTACTTGGTGATTCAAGGCAATCAGCAATTCGTAGATTCAAATCATTGGAAAATTCATTGCTCTCCAACCCCGAGGCGTATGAGCAGTACAAGTCTTTCATGAGTGAGTATTATAACTTAGGACATATGGAAAAGGTTCCTGACAATGAGGTGTCTTCTGATTCTACTTTCTATTTGCCCCATCATAGTGTAGTGAAAGAATCCAGTACTACTACCAAGTTAAGAGTCGTTTTTGATGCTTCAGCGAAATCAGCTTCAGGTCTGTCTTTAAATGATCTTTTGATGACAGGTCCAAGAATTCAACAAGAGTTGTTTCCCATTCTCCTTAGGTTTAGAACATATCAGTTTGCATTTTGCACGGATGTGGAAAAAATGTTTAGGCAAATCAGAGTTCATCCTGAAGACATAAATTGGCAAAGAATTTTGTGGCGAGAAAATACAAACGAACCATTGAATACTTATAGATTAGTAACAGTTACTTATGGAACTGCTTGCGCGCCCTTTTTGTCTACTAGAGCCATGAAACAACTAGCATTGGATGAGCAAGACAATTTTCCTTTGGCAGCTGATGTAGCTATTCGTGATTTCTACGTTGATGATTTGCTTTCAGGTGTACAGAGTGAAGAGGTTGCTAAACTTTTAGCTAAACAAATGTTTAAGATGATGAAAAGAGGAAACTTTACATTACGGAAATGGATTTCAAATGTGCCAAGAGTCTTGGAAGATATTCCTGAAGAATTTAGAGATAACAATACTTCTATAGAAATTAATAGTGACAAAAAGGTGAAGGTCTTAGGAATTAACTGGAAACCAACTACAGATACATTTCATTTTACTGAATCCACTAGCATTCAAAACACATGCACGAAGAGCACTATTCTTTCAGAAATTGCAAAGATTTTTGATCCAATGATATGGTTGGCGCCTGTAATTGTGTACGCTAAAATTTTAATACAAGAATTGTGGAGTTATGACATTGGTTGGGATGAACCTGTTAATGAAAAAATCTACAAAAAGGGGAGAAGGTTTTATTCGGAGTTGCCGCAGTTATCAGAATTTCAAATTCCACGTTATGTTTTGTGTTGCAATCCCATTGTCATAGATATTCATGGCTTTTCTGATGCTTCGGAGAAAGCTTATTGTGCTGTCATATATGTAAAATCTGCAAGTTCTAAGCATTCAGTGCATGTGAATATGTTAACTGCAAAAACCAGAGTTGCACCTTTAAAAATACAGTCTCTTCCAAGACTAGAGCTGTGTGCAGCTTTGTTGCTACCAAATCTTTTGAAGGTTGTTCTCTCATACATTGAATTACCTATCAATTGTGTCTATGCTTGGACAGACTCACGTGTCACATTAGCGTGTATTTCTTCTGAGCCACGTCGTTGGCTGCCTTTTGTTGCAAATCGTGTGACCAAAATTCAAGAAGCTATTCCTAATGTCAAATGGAACTTTGTACATGGGGTAGAGAATCCCGCAGATTGCGGAACTAGGGGTTATCTTCCATCAGAACTTTTGGAGAGCACATTATGGTTGCAAGGACCGCAATGGCTAAAACAACCCCTTGAAATGACAGAACAAACAATTGATATCGACGCTGCGTACAGTGAAATTGTGTTTAAGGAAGAGAAAAGGAGTTATAATTCTCATGTCTCAAAGGTTCAAGAACCAACTTTAATTTCAAAATTTTCTTCGTGGATAAAGCTATGCAGAATATTAGCATGGTGCATGAGGTTTAGAAATAATTGTTTTAAACAGCCGGAAAATCGTTTAAAGAGTCACTTATCAACAGAGGAACTTTTTACCGCAACATCCTTAATTGTAAAGATTGTACAACAATCTGCATTTTCCGAGGAACTTACTAGCCAAAAATCTGCGAAACCTTTGAAATCAAGCAGCAAGCTTTTATCTTTGACTCCGTTTTTAGATTCTTCAGGAGTCATGCGTGTTGGCGGAAGACTTACAAATGCGAACTTATCAAACAACAGAAAACACCCGATGATTTTACCTAAGAATCATCATATTACAAATTTGATCATCAGTTACTATCATCGAGTTTATCTTCATGCTGGCCCACAATTACTTCTGTCTATTTTACTGCAAAGGTTTTGGATTATCAGCGCTAGAGATGATATTCGTAGATGCTTACATCGATGTGTCACCTGTTGCAGAATTCGAGCCCAAAATGCAACACAGTTGATGGCTGATCTTCCTGCTTCAAGAGTTCCCCAAAGCAGAGCATTTTCTCGTGTGGGTGTAGACTTTGCTGGACCTTTTAATATCAAGAATCGTTCTGGTAAAGGAGTCAAAATTACTAAATGTTATGTCTGTCTTTTTATTTGCTTCTCTACTAGGGCAGTTCACTTAGAGATAGTTGGAGACCTTTCAACAAAATCCTTTATCTCGACATTAAAAAGGTGTATAGCTCGTAGAGGTAGACCTGTTGAAATACATAGTGATTGTGCAACGAATTTTAAAGGAGCTCGTGGGGAGTTGAGAAGAGCTATAAATATTGAACGGAATGATCGACTTCATAGTTATGTGTCTTCCGAAAACATCAAGTGGATTTTCAACCCTCCTTCTGCGCCTCACTTTGGAGGTCTCTGTGAGGCTGGAGTTAAATCACTAAAATACCATCTAAAGCAGTGTTTCCCAACCTTTTTTGTGCCATGCCCCACCTAAGCCTTTCTAAAATTCTTATGCCCCCCCATGTAAAATATACATAATTTTTAATATTCAAAAATTGAATTGTTCACTAAAGAAACTTAAATGATGGGTTTTAGGAAGAAATCACTAGGAAATTGTTGAGGAAACACAGTAAGTAGATTTTCAAAACATATAATGGAGAACTGAAATTCAAGTACGAAATAATTTTAATGAAAGATTTTTCTATATTTTAATTATTAGTAATTATTTATTATTTAAATTTAGTGAGATCCTTGCGCTTGCTGCAAAGAGATTTTATGTTAGGTTCCAATTTAGTTAGCTTTAGTCTCAAGTCTCCCCGTTGTGTTATATCCAGCCGATTTCTTTTTTTTAGCAGCAAATAATTTATGACACTAAATCCACATTCAGTTAAATATGAAGATGGAAACTTGTAACAATAGTTTTATTGCACATTTGGTAACTTAAACTCTGCATCTTAATTGCATCTTATTAATTATCTGCATCTTTATTGCATCTTAAACTCTGGACGAGTCCATTTTCGAATTGCCCCCCTTAACAATCAAATTGCCCCCCTGTGGGGCGTGGGCCCCACGTTGGGAAACACTGATCTAAAGAGATGTCTTGGGAATGTCGTACCAACATTTGAAGAGTTTTTGACGCTAATCACACAAATCGAGTCCTGCTTAAATTCAAGACCCTTGACTCCAGCTTTTTCGGATCCCAATGACTTAGAAGTCCTGACTCCTGGACACTTTTTGATCGGAGCATCAATGAGTGCCCTTCCAGAATCAGACTTAACCCAAGAAAAAATAAGTCACATTGATCGGTGGCGAAATATGCAAAAGCTATTCCAGCATTTTTGGAAACGTTGGAGTAACGAATATTTATCTAGATTGCAGCAAAGGCCTAAGTGGTGTAAACTGCAACGTGATTTTCAACCGGGTGACTTAGTTCTAGTGAAAAATGAGAATCTTCCTCCTTTACGTTGGAAGTTAGGTAGGATTGTTAATGTTTATCCAGGCAAGGTTAATAAGGTGCGCGTTGTAGAATTACGTACTGCTAACGGTGAACTGAAAATACCTATTTCTAAACTGTGTGCTTTGCCACTGAACTGACTATTCGTGAACTGAATTTAGTGACATTTTTTTTTAACTTAACTTATATGTTGTAATTATGTATTTTCTCTTTCAGTAATATCTGTTTAATTTTAAGTGTTGAACCCCCTGAGGCTTCAAGACTGGGGGTATGTTTGGTGCCACGAGATGGCGCTTCTAAAAATGAGCCGTGCTACATCGGGGTTTTTTTATTCTTGAGGATTTGAGTTCGAGAGTAGCGTTTTCAGTGTGTGTGTATACATGAGCGTATTATCTTTGTGATTTAGTTTTCCATTTGTGTATTATTACTACAGTTCATTAATAAATCGACAGTTGAGTGAGTGAAATATATTTTTGAGTTGTGCATGCTTCTACTTTCATTCATTCAACACACATACCGCCAATTAGAACATTGTTTTAAATCGAAATAAAGTTTGTCTAAAAATATTTTCAAAAGCGGGGAAAATATTTGCATCAAAATACAAAATATAAGTTTTTATACACCCCTTTAGATCACAATAGCTATTTACTCGAAAATTAATAATTTAATAATTAATAAGTTATAATTAAATTTAATAATTATCTAGTTTGTTATCTGTAACTATGAACAAGAAAGATCAATCATGCATAAGCATTGGTTATGAAACACTTTCCAACTGAAATGCAATTTCATTTAAAAATTTCTAAAATGTGATATATTCAGTGGTGATATCTTTTACATTATCACAGTACTACAGTAATTTATTATACTTAAATATTTAAAACTGTATCGAAATATAAATCATCTGATTCTCTGTGCAAAATCAATGAATATTTCATTCATATAACTTGTATTCCAGACTCCAGAGCTAAATAATTTTGTGTGAAAAAAATTCAGCAATTCTTATGTTACTTACCTTACAATCGCTTGAGATATTTGCATTCTGCATAAGTTAAAATTAGGCTTCCTTGAAGAAATAATAAAAGTTTAGGGATCATTTAAAATCACAACTATTGTAATTGCATAGGCACGGAATTTAGATACACAGATCATACACAGATACACAGATAATACATATGTGTGTATGTGTGTGTATGTATTCAAAGTATTGGAATCGTGCCGAAGATCGGAACTCGAATTTTCGAAGGATCTACATGTTTTGCGACTTCTAGAACACGAAAAACTATTTTTAGGAAGACGTCACTGTGTGTAAGGGTGTATCGGTGTATGTTTCTGGGTGTCTGTGACGATATTACATCCACTCTAATGTATGTATAATATTTCAATATATATATATATTAAAATAATATTTCAATATAATATAATATATATAATATTTCAATAACCTACAACTGATTTACATACCAAGTGTAACAAAATTTGGTATATAAATCATTTGTAGTTTATTCTAGTACGATTCGGGAAAAGGAACTGGTTATTTTTGCGAAATGGCCCGCAAAAATCATTAAATATAAAAATAAAAGACCACGTGTGCTCAATTATATCAATTAAATTCCTATTTTATACGTGATTTTTGACAAAAAAAAGAATAAGACTAACCCCATTACTCTAGGATTAGCCGTTCTTGAGATATTCTAGTTTTTTACCGTTTTCACTACGCCACCTTTGACAATAAGTACAGCTATCAAATGAGAACCAAATTTAAGTTTAACGTGCAAATTCAATGTCATTTAAAATACTTATGGCTGTTATTTTGTGCAGATAAACTCAAATTATTAATGAAGAAATAAAGAGAACGTGAATATGAGTCTGCAGGGAAAGATATGTGCTGCCCACATCAGAATTTTTAACAATTAAACAACATTGATTTATAGAAGTGATCGGGGATTATTTGCAGGCCATTTCGAAAAAAATATATGATCTATATTTAAAGATCCACCAAATTTTTGTAGAATAAAATGTTCAGCAAATTTAAGCTGTATACCAAATTTTCACTCTCTAGGACGTAGGAAAGTGCATTAAAAATGCCATCAAATAAGTATATCACGAAGAGTTATATAAAATTAAAAGAAAATTTGAAAAATTGTTATCTACCAAATTTATTTTAAAACTAGCAGCATACCCTGTTCTTCGTACGGAGTATATAATATAAAGAAACTTGAAATTCATAATCATGCGCAAATTCTTATAGTATACTAAATGACATGTTTAATCAAAATATTCTGTTAAAATATTTAATATAATGCTCCTAAAAAGAAGTTTAAGAATCTCTGTTCTCGCTATATAAAATTATCTTCATGGACATATCTGAAGAATAAAACATCTTGGACCCCTTATGTAAGCAAATATAAAAAAAAAATATGGAATTGAATCAATATATGCAAAATAAAAGCGTTAAAATTGTATGGGACCCGTACTAATTATATACGCGAATATTAGAAAATATAACCTGTATTAGTAGATTACATGTATAAATTGAAAATACCAATAAACCCGTAATCTTTAAATCTGAAGACAGTCATTTATTCCAATATATGTCAAAATTAAAGTGCTAAAATTATATGGGAAGATATACACGTACTACTTATAATGTCCGATTATTAGTAGAAGATTACCCGTTTTGCAATATGAGTCTCAAATGTTTTTTAGTAAAATACAACAGACGACGTAATAAATAGAATATATAATTAATCCCCTTAATCTTCATACCAGAAGACAGTACTTGATTCCAATATATATGCCAATATATGTCAAAATATATGCCAATATACCTGTACTACTTATATTCTCGTAGGTTAGAAGATATACCCGTGCATTCCTAGAAGATTACTCGTACAACGTACAATATGCGTGTGTCAGCAATTTTTGCCGCAATAAAACAATGGCGTAATAACTTAAAAATATCAATAATCACTGAATCAATAATTCCGGAAAATATCAATAATAATAATGTTTAAACCTGAAGAGTATAATTGATATTATCCAGTCCAAAATGAAATGGCAATGAAATTTATTTTATATACATATCTTCATTATTCAAATCGAAAAGGATTTAATAAAAATCGTCTGCCGCATAAACACATTGGATTTAAATCCGTTGCTAAGCGACATGATATCATTTGCTTCAAATAAATTGGTAGAAAAAATATCGTCTAAATAGTTATATTTCTATGGAATATTTGGCGACAGTTTCGTCAAATTAGCGACATTTTAAAAAATCGCCAAATTTATCGCCAAGTGGGAATGTAGAATTGACAGTTCCACTTTGCGACAAATTGACGAAATATCATCACAATACTATCCCCTAACAAAAAACAATTAATATCATTTATGTAGCGCCATTTTATCAATTTCAAGATATTTTTATAGATTTGAAAACATTTTTATCAATGTGGTGACATTTTAAAAATTCCCTAAATGTATTACTAAGTAGGATGGTTGGTCTGACAGATAAATGCTAACCAAACATCATTTCAGTGCTCTCTTCTAACAAAACAAAAAAAAAATTTCATTGATATGTAGAAGACCCAAGCCACACGACCAACCCGAAGGTTTATGGCAGCTGTTTGTGCGTCGTTTATATCAATTTGGCGACATTTCCGTCAATTTGGCAAAGTTTAAGAAAAGTTGTCAAATTAGCGATATCCCTCCAAATTCGTAGCTTTGAATTTGCAGATCTGAATGAAACATTCTTATCCCGCTTCTATATACTAAATGAAAACACTACAATTGTATTAGAAGATATACCCGCTCTACTCTTTTTCTGTTTCAACAATCGGCTATATGAATTTATTGGCTAAACACAATATATGAGTTTAGTAGCTAAATACGATATAAGCTTGAAAACTCTTTGCCAAAATAAATGAAATTGATGTACGCAGTCAGCAATTAATATAATTAAAAGAAAAATCAAACCGTCCATTCATAAGATATACTTTTATATCCATTTATTTATTATTTAAATAAAAAAAAATAATAAAAACATTAACAAACACATTTAATTTAATTGAGATGCCGAGCAACATGATATATCCTCCTAAAATGCTAAAATTTATTAACCACTAACAGCACACCCGTTATTCGTACGGAGTGTATAATTTAAAGAAACTTAAAGTTCGCTATCATGTGCAAATTCTGATAAAATATTAAATTTATTGCTCCTAAAGAGAAGTTAAAGAATATATGTTCTCACTATGCAAAATTATCTTCACGATCATATCTGAAGAATAAAACATCCTGCCCCCTTTTGTAAGCAAATTTACAGAAGAAAAAATAGGAATTGAATGAATATATGCAACCCCGTACTAATTATATTTTCGCAGATCAGAAAATATGCCAATGTGTTAGTAGAAGATTACCCGTATTACAATATGCGTCTCAAAAATATTTGCCAAAATAAAAGAGATGACGTAATAAATTGAAAACATCAATAATATCCGTACTCTTTATACCAGAAGGTCGTAATTGATTCCAATATATGCCAATATATATCAAAACATATGTCAATATACCTGTACTACTTATATTCTCGTAGATTAAAAGATATACACGTGTATTTGTAGAAGATTCGTACAACATACAATATATGAGTTTAAACAATTTTTGTCATAATAAAATAATTGCATAATAACTTGAAAATATCAATAATCCTTGAATCAATAATCCCCGAAAATATAAATAATAATAATTTTTAAACCTGAAGACCGTAATTGATATTATCCAGTCAAAAATGCTATAAGAAAAATCAAATCGTTCTTTTCTAAAATATATTTTTATATCCATTTATTTATTATTCAAATCGAAAAAATAATTATTAAAATTAACAGACAGATTTAATTTAATTGCGTTTCTGAGTAACATGATATAAGATAGAATCTTATAACATGTTAAATATGTCATGTCTTATAACATAAACTGCGAAATTAAATAACGATTTTGATTTCTCTATACTTCTCATTGTTCCGTAAAAGCTTGTTTTAAATAAACCATGAACCATGGAGATAGATTTCCCCTTTAAATCATGTTTCAAACAATTGATGTTTTCAGAAAGTGACTAATTAATGCAAAAAATCTCCTATCAAACTCAGAGATTAAATTTTAATTCACTTTCAAACGATTTTCAAGCTTTTCGTTTGGATAAACCACGGAGTTAGGGAGTAGAACTCCTAGGAAAAAGTTCCGTTTTTCATTAATATCTCCACAACCCCAGGTCTTAGAAACTCGAAACTTGGACAAACGTTATGGGGGGATATTTCAAGGCTATTCACTAAATTTCATTAAATTCGGTTCAGCCGTTTTTTCGTGATGATGAGACAAACGAAAATTACGTTTTTTACTAATATCTCAAGAACCACTGGTCGTAGAAACTCAAAACACGGATATAATTTTAAGTAGGGCTATTTCTGGGCTACCCACAAAATTTCATCAAATTCGGTTCAGCCGTTCTCTCGTGATGGTGTGACAAACAGACAGACAGACAGACAGACAGACAGATTTTCATTTTTATTAACACTTTACAACAAAGTTGAAAAGTGTTTATGACTTTGTTCATTCTGTCTGTCTGTCTGTCTGTCTGTCTGTCCGTTAGCACGATAACTGCCGTAAAAATGAGTTTATCAAAATGAAATTTTAGTATGTTGTTCAGACGTTCTGTAGGACCTATGGGAATATAAATAAATAATATCACCCAATTAGTTTTTTATTGAACCCGGGTTGAAAAAATGAAATACATTGAACCCTATGGGACCTAATTTTTCAAACATTTTTTAAGTAAATTTAAAATTCACGAATTGCTTCGAAATGTTTAGGAAATATTCACATTATCCCATAGAATATATAAAAAAAAATTCAGTAAAATATGTTAAGTAGTTTTTTAATTAAAAAAATTATTTAATATAGGGAAAAAAACAAATTCAATTAAATTCTGACTTTGGGATATCTTCCAGAAAGAAAAGAGAGATATATTATATAATAAATATCTCTCCAGTTTAATCGTTTTGCATATGGGAGTGGCTTCATATTTTAAAATAAATTTGGTAGATAAAAATTTTTCATTTTTTTTAAATTTTATATAAATCTTCATGATAAATTTAATTGATGGCATTTTAAATGCACTTTCCTACGTCCTAGAGAGTTAAAATTTGGTACACAGCTTAAATTTGTTGAACATTTTATTCGACAAAAATTTGATGGATCTTTAAATATAGATCATACATTTTTTTCGAAATGGCCTGAAAATAATCCCCGTTCACTTCTATAAATCATTGGTGTAACATTGTTAAAAATTCTGATGTGGACAGCACATGTCTTTCTCTGCAGACTCATATTCGTTCTCTTTATTTATTCAATGATAATTTGAGTTTATCTGCACAACATAAGTATTTTAAATGACATTGAATTTACACGTTAAACTTAAATTTGGTTCTCATTTGATAGCTGGACTTATTGTCAAACGTGGCGTAGCGAAAACGCGAAAAAACTAGAATATCTCAAGAACGGCTAGTCCTAGAGTAATGGGGTTAGTCTTATTCTTTTTGTTGTCAAAAATCACATATAAAATAGGAATTTAATTGATATAATTGAGTACACGTAGTCTTTTATTTTTATATATAACGATTTTTGCTGGCCATTTCGCAAAAATAGCCCGTTCCTTTTTCCCGAATCGTAGTAGAATAACCTACAAATGATTTATATACAAAATTTTGTTAAATTTGGTATATAAATCACTTGTAGGTTATTGAAATATTATACTCCAAATTTTGTTAAATTTGGTTCATTAGTTTTTAGCTAGAGTGGATAAAGGCAATTTCTGCGGCCATTTCGCAAAGAAGGCAGATTCTTTTATTACGAATCGTACTATAATCTAATGAACATCAGGATTTCCCACAAAAAACATACCTACCAAATTGTATGAAATTCGGTCCATTAGTTTTTCAATTAGAGTGGATGTAATATCCACACAGACACACAGAAACATACACAGATACACCCTTACACACACAGACGTCTTCCTAAAAGTAGTTTTTTCGTGTTCTAGAAGTGCCAAAACGTGTAGATCCTTTGAAAATTCGAGTTCCGATCTTCGGCACGATTCCAATACTTTGAGTACATACACATACACATATATATTATCTGTGTATTATCTGTGTATCTAAATTCCGTGCCTATGCAATTACAATAGTTGTGATTTTAAATGATCCCTAAACTTTTATTATTTCTTCAAGGAAGCCTAATTTTAACATATGCAGAATGCAAATATCTCAAGCGATTGTAAGATGAATTACATAAGAATTGCTGAATTTTTTTCACACAAAATTATTTAGCTCTGGAGTCTGGAATACAAGTTATATGAATGAAATATTCATTGATTTTGCATAAAGAATCAGATGATCTATATTTCGATACAGTTTTAAATATTTAAGTATAATAAATTACTGTAGTACTGTGATAATGTAAAAGATATTACCACTGAATGAATCACATTTTAGAAATTTTTAAATGAAATTACATTTCAGTTGGAAAGTGTTTCATAATCAATGCTTATGCATGATTGATCTTTCTTGTTTATATAGATGTGAAGACTCTATCATATACAAAATGTTTAAACACTTGGAAAGATATTTATTATATAATATATCGCTTTTTTCTTTCTGGAGGATATCCCGAAAGTCAGAATTTAATTGTTTGTTTTTTTTCCTATATTAAATAATTTTTAATTAAAAAACTACTTAATATATTTTACTGAATTTTTTTTATATATTTTATGGGATAATGTGAATATTTCCTAAAAATTTCTACGCAATAATGTGAATTTTAAACTTGCTTAAAAAATGTTTGAAAAATTAGGTCCCGTAGGGTTCAATGTATTTCATTTTTTCAACCCGGGTTCAATAAAAAACTAATTGAGTGATATTATTTATTTATATTCCCATAGGTCCCACAGACCGTCTGAGAAACATACTAAAATATCATTTTGATAAAGTCATTTTTACGGCAGTTATCGTGCTAACGGTCAGACAGACAGACAGAAAGAACAAAGTCATAAACACTTTTCAACTATGTTGTAAAGTGTTAAAAAAAAGAGTGGGAAATAAAATATGATTTCTGACTTACACATATAAATCAAACTAGAATCAAGTTTTGAAAGAATTAAGAGTCCCTCTCCAGAATGAAACTTAACTGTAACATTATGAACTTGTTTTTACTATAAATCACTTTTAAATTGATATACGGACCCCAAAAGTTTGCCTCATGAATATTACCACGCGTTTTCATTCAAAACCGTCAATCTTTCTTAATGGTCTTCAGGATTTTTCTTAATGGACTTATATGTAATCGAACTTTCTTCGCCAAAGGCATTTTCTAAAAAGTTGTTATCTGTATTTTTATGCTAAAACATAACCTATCATTTCAATATAATTATTCTTACGACTCAAATAAAATTCCCAATTAAAATATGTATCTAGCAAAAAGTATTCAAAAGTTAAAAGCCTGTGTAGCAATAAGAGTTCAAAAGTTAAAAGCCTGTGTCTAGAAGTAAGAGTTCAAATGTCAAAAGCCTGTGTCTAGCAATAAGGGTTCAAAAGTTAAAAGCCTGCTTCTAGCAATAAGAGTTCAAATGTTAAGAGTCTGGTCCCTCTTTTTGAAACACCCTGTATTTAAAATTGTGTGTTTATTTTTGTATTGATACATTGAAAAACTAAAAAAAAAGACAAGGAAAAACTTTGGTAGATCAGAAATTTTTCGCAACAAGAATTACATAGAGTGCATTAAAATTAAACAGACTTCAACTAGTACTGTTTTCACAAAATTATATTGCAAAATAATGAGGTTTAACTGCAGTTGCATAACTTTCTTAATAAAACAACGTTGAATGAAACAATGAAGCTGTTCAAGCAAACAACGCGATTTTTGCTCAAGCTTGCATCCTAGTGAAGCTAAAAATACATCCAGTGTTCATATCTTTTGAACCAAATAAATTGCTGAATAGGTAACATTCATAAATATATTGCATAATTCATTCATTTTAAATTTTATTAGAATTATGATACCTGAAAACCACTCATTATATTGACTGCATCAAGTACATGGCTTTGTCTTAAAAATAAATACTTTGTTACTTTAACGGAATAACAAGTTGATTAATTATACTTTTAACCAGTCTTTCATGTTGTTAAACCAGTTTTTTTTTAATTTAATTTTATTTTATTTTTGGAAATTTATCCAGATAACAAGCATTATAAGCGGAATTTTATATTATTGTATTTACGTATTCGAACTTTATTTACTGAGTATGAATTGCCTAAGTTACTATGAATGAGTTGAATTTTAAAATTTTATATGCCTGCAATTTTATAAGCCTGCTTAATTTATTTTGCGCAATATTTGATTTCCACAAAATATGAATGGGAAGCGTTTCTGTTTAATTATATAAAGTTAATAAAAATATAAACAAAATTATATAAAATTTCCATACTGTCTTAAAATATCTTCGGTATATGAAAATACATTATTTTAACTATAAACCAATTTATATTGGTATAGTTTTGAGTTACTCAATTTAGTTATATACCGTATTCAACATTTAGTTATGTACCGTATTCAACATTTAGTTATACCGTATCCAATCTAGTTATATACCGCATTACCACAAGCGCTTGAACATTTTGAAACTGTTTGGCATTATACTACTCAATTTTACATTAAATTTATTTTAAACTAGCAGCATACCCGTTCTTTGTACGGAGTACATAATATAAAGAAACTTATAATTCGCAATCATATGCAAATTCTGTCAAAATATTAAATTTATTACTTCTAAAAAGAAGTTTAAGAATATATGTTCTCACTATGCAAGATAATCTTCACGGGCGGATCTGAAGAATAAAACATCCTGGCCCCTTCTGTAAGCAAATTTACAAAAAAAAAAGGAATTGAATAATTATATGCAACCCCGTAATACTTATATTGTCGCAGATAAGAAAATATGCCAGTGTGTTAGTAGACGATTACCCGTATTACAATATGAGTCTGAAAAATCTTTTTCAAAATAAAAGATTTTTGATAAAAGATATGACGTAATAAATTGAAAATATCAATAATCCCCGTACTCTTTATACCAGAAGATCGTAATTGATTCTAATATATGCCAATATATATCAAAACATATGTCAATACACCTGTACTACTTATATTCTCGTAGATTAGAAGATACACCCGTGTAGTTGTAGAAGATTACTCGTACAACGTACAATATATGAGTTTAAACAATTTCTGTCATAATAAAACAATTGCATAATAAATTGAAAATATCAATAATCCCTGAATCAATAATCCCCGAAAATATCAATAATAATAACTTTTACACCTGACGACCGTAATTGATATTATCCAGTCAAAAATGCTATAAGAAAAATCAAATCTTTCTTTCTAAAATATATTACTTTCCTTATATACATAATAAGGAAAGTATTGTGACTGGGTCGAAAATTCAAATTCGAGTTTTCGACGGGAGAGCACGTTCCAAGCATCCCTGATCACGAATCAAGCATTTTTGAAGTGATGTCTGTGTGCGCGCGCGTGTGGGTGTGTGAAAGTATGTGTGTGTTCTGTGTGTCAGTGAGTCTGTGGAGACGATAACTGACGAACGAATGGACCGATTCGAACGAAATTTGGTACAAAAATCATCACAATCCATATAGACTGGCAGCTTATTGTTTTTATACGCAATCGAATGTTCAGAACCCCCCTAAATTTTCGAGTGAAATTTTGAAAAAATCGTCAAAAAACATCAAAACCACTAATAAAGTTACGCAAATAGACATTTCTTATGTAGTTTTTCATTAGAAAACGATTGACATAAATTTTAGAACGATAACATGAACCGTTCTCGAGACATTGCACATTTTTCAAAACAATTATCAAAAAGTCATATAAAATAAAAAAAAATATTTCCTATTGAGAAACATGTTCACTTTTCATATGTCATGCCATGCGATAAATTTGGTGACATCATTCTCGTGGATCTAGCTCGTTCCATTCATGAAAAAATATACTTTGAATAATACTTTTGTATTTGAACGCCAGTAGTAATTTATCTGCTGTGAGAATAACTTATTCCTTCGTCCATAACGCTTGGCGAGATTTTGGCGACGAATTTGGTGGAATGTCGTCAACTTTACGAATTTTTTAAATGTTGCTAAATTAACGAAAATAGATAAAAATGACGCTAAATCAATGGCGTCTCATTACTGATGACGACATGGAAAATGACGACTCATTGACGAAAATTCAATATCTTGGAAAGAATATAAATAACTACTATAAAAATAGACTATTTTTATTTGCTGTAAAATATTAAATTCATTGCATTATATAAGGAATGTCATGTGCTGTTCACATCAGATTTTTTTATATCCATTTATTTATTATTCAAATTGAAAAAATAATAATTAAAATTAACAGACAGATTTAATTTAATTGCGTTTCTGAGCAACATGATATAAGATAGAATCTTCCTCATAAACTGCGAAATTAAATAACCCTTTTGATTTCTTTTTACTTTTCTTTGTTCAGTAAAAACTTGTGAAAAATAAAGCCTGGAGATAGATTTGCCATTTAAATCATGTTTCAAACAATTCATGTTTTCAGAAAGTGACTAATTACCCTAAAAATTCTCTTCTAAAACTCAGAGATAAAGTTTTAATTCACTTTCAAACGATTTTCAATCTTTTCGTTCGGATAAACCACGGAGTTAGAGAGTAGAACTCTTAAGAAAAAGTTTTGTTTTTCATTAATATTTCGACAACCCCTGTTCTTAGATACTTGAAACTTGGGCTAAATTTATCGGAGGTTATTTTAAGGCTATCTACAAAATTTCATCATATTCGTTTTAACCGTTCTCCCGTGATGATGAGACAAACGAAAATTTCGTGTTTTACTAATATCTGGAGAACCACTGATCGTATAAATTCCAAACATGGACTAAATTTTAAGTGGAGCTATTTCCAGGCTACCCACAAAATTTCATCAAATTCAGTTCAGCCGTTATCCCATGATGATAGGACAAACAGACAGATTTTCAATTTTATTTATATAGATAACTGTTGAATGTCTGCCTCTCAAAATATCTCAAATGAATCTATAAGGGATATACCAGAATACCATATAACATTTCTTTGTGCAGAATGATAAAACTACGTTACACATAAGTGATTTGAAATATTTTTGATTTGTGTTCAGAAACACCTAAAATTAAATTCATTAGCGAAGAAAATTAAATTCATTTAGAAAAATTAAAGCAAGAAAACTAAATTCACTAGCGAAGTTATAGAATCTACCACATGTTTTCCCTTAACCATACATTTTAAAGACCTTAATAAATAAGTGCAAAATATGAACTTTAAATTTATTTCATTAATAATTTACGTTAAAATCTCATGTTTTTAATAACAGATAAATTAAAAATATATTTATATCTACACATAATAAAATTGAAATTCGTATTCTATCTGAATTCTGTAAAAATCATGGCAACGTTATCCTACTTATTACTTTATCTAAAACACACAACAGATGCATTGTGATTCGTTCAAATAGTCGATTCACGAATTTAGACGGATATACAGTACAATTCACACGTTTAGGCTACATTGCATAGGATAACGGACACAATGGTTAAGACTATCACTCAAAAGGAATCTGGAAATTTTTTAATTGTGTTCTCCATCTATCACATTGTCTGGTTTTGATATCGCTCATACAAATTAATCCATTTTAAGGCACAAATAACAAATTATTCTATTTTTATTTTAACACAATTATTTCCATTAAATTAAACATAATAGCTTCTATTCACTATGCTCGTAGTCCTTCTATGAACATACTCTTCAAGTCAGTGCAACTCACTTCAACTCAAAGATATGATCACAAACTTTTCTTTATTTTACGTGGAAGGCGTATAGCCTTCCACTCTTTCCCTAGAGTCATATTTTTTTCTGATACCAGCCCTGTAGCTGAGATGTATAAGAGAAGCATTTCTTTGAGATGTATAATAGAAACGTTTCTCTCGACTGCTGGTTTGCGGGTTTGAATCCCAGTTGCTGGCATAAATATTGGGAGTGCCCCCCCCCCCTTTATTTTGGGACAGGGTAACGTCATGTGACGTTCATAATCAAGAATGTTGATAATCAAGAGATTGAAACAAAATTTTCTTTCCTGGCTATAACACTACGTTTCCAACTTGTGTCTATGAGGGTTTTTCTTTCGGTTTGCGATATCCAACAAGGCTATTTTGTTTTAAGGAACCTTACACTTTTTTTGCGCAATAATATTTACTTATATATGTTTTAAAAGTACGTTCACTCCCGTTCACTCCCAGAGCTGATATAACTCATGCATACTAATTCGATCAGCCTAATCCAACTGTGAAACTCGTTTTTCAAATTACCTACTGGATATGGAGAAATAAACTCTAAACATTTGGCATATTTCTGTGATAAATGCTCTAGAAAGGTGATTTTTGAATCGTTTCATAAATTGAAAAAACACATTCCAGTCAACTCACTGATGTTGTATTCCATTCAAAAACAGTTTTCTAAATAATCATCCTAAATTAAAAAGCTAATAATTTTTTCACAAATTTCGAGCCTATCGAAGTGAAAGGTCAACCGGAGTTGATTTCTGCCGGTTTATGTTTTCTGTTCCTCCGTCCAAATTGTTCAAAATGCCAATCACGCAATCGTGCATCACAAATGTCCAATGAAAACCAGAAACTTTCTATTCAATCAAATGTGCACAAACTAAGTGAAGAACGATATATCGATGAGTGCAAGTTTTCTTGGGAGGAAAAGACCTGTTTATTGTGATTTCATTTTTTTAAATTTGCAGAGAATTTTTACGCGAAAGTGCCGAACTTGTTGTATTGTTTATTACAATTACAAATTTGAACAAATCTGAACCCAGGTTTACCATTCCTAAACAAGAACAAGCAGCATCAGATAATTACTTCATGAGTTATATGTTCACCTCATGATGCAATATTCTCAAATGCAAAAAATACATTAACTTACTCGATAGAGAAATTGTTACAAATTACTAGCAGTAGTTATTTTTTAAATATCACTGTTTTAATGAATAAAATAATTTATATTTGAATTCAACAGATATTACAGATAAAAACCAAATTACAGTGACACTATTTATGTTGATTATTACTTGATTTGTCATCACATATTTTCTAGTTTATTTAAAGGAAAACTATTATAGTATTTTTTATGTACTGTAAATTTGAAAGAAATCATTGCAGAAATGCCACATAATTACTTTTTTATTAATAAGTAAGACAAAAAAATTCTAAAAATAAGAGTTTGAAAATGAAACTTTATTATATATTTTCAAGGAAATAATGTCTGCTAATGAAAAAATATGAATTAACTCTTGATATTAATGTAGATTTTATGACGTTAAAAAGTAAAACTTTTTTTCTACATATTCTGATACAGAAAAAAATAAATTATTCATATCCATAAATTCTGGGTGGTTTGATGAATAATTTATGCAGTTTACCGTTTGATAAATATTCTACGTTGTGATATATTTACACAATGGTAACTTTTTTGCTAACTCTTTAAACATATGATTTTATATAAATAAGTATAGGCTAAAAGGCATATCATTAAAATTTAAGTAAGAGTATGGGCAATAGAATGAATCGAGATATTTATTAAAATATTATTTACAAGTGTATGTTTTCAAAAATATTAAGCTAGTATTTAAATACGTTTTATTAACTGTTGTTTCCAGTATATATTAAGCAGAGGGCAGACGATGAGATGATCAATAAGCACAAAATTCCTTAAAGTAAGGACTTTAGTATTTTTCAAGGAAAATATTGTCCTTCAACGCAGATTTTTAAGCTCCGTCCATCTGTAATAAAAGTATGAGCGCTCAGGATTATACTGAAGTATTTACTGCCCTATAGCAGGACATTGCAGAATAGCAAGAAAATGTCCAACTGATCTTAGCTCACCACCTATGGACCTGGGATTTGCAGCCATTGCCAGTCGTCAGCAGGGAAAGCCATGGGATAATCAGTGAGCAACATCTCATTCACTGCCCTATGCTAACGACTGGCAATTTCTGCAAAACTATGGTCCTCCGATGGTCTACATTTAATGGGGGATAATTAGTTGATCACTTTCTTCCTATGGACTAGATGCATTTTCCACTGTATTAAGGTGAAAGACAAGGTTAAAGTCATATAGTGATTTTTTTGTTTGTAGACAAATGTATACATGTTGATAACTATTGTGTCGAATATTATTTGTATATTAATAAAATCAAATGCCGATTTAATTGTCGTAAAAAATAATTATTTCTTCCGTAGTAAACAAAGTTTGAATCGGTTCAATGACTAGAGGCTATTCCCATTTAGGCATTGCAAGTTTTAGCAATTATACGATATTGCCTTGAACAACAAAGTTGTTATCCATAACATAATTTAATATATTTTCAACATATGTTAAATAGTATGTTTTAAAAAAGATACCTATAATTATATTTGAAAGAAGTTAGACGCATTAGAAAGCATTAAATCTGTAACAAAGTTAAGAAATTTATTTTAAGCAAGAGTTTGCAGGCCATAAAAGAATATCAATTGCATCTAATGGTATGTGTGCGAAATGCAGTAGCGTGTTTTACGAAATTTCGGAATATGTACCCTATAAGAAAAATTTTAATTTAAATTTTAAAGTTTTAATTTTTTGTAAAAAGTAGTTATTTTTTTATTAGTTTAAATTTTAATTAGTAGTATTGAAGATTTCTCTATTGGCCAAGTGCCTGGCCATTAAAAAAAATCTTTATTGTAGTTCTGTATTATATTAGAGTGTTATTATACAATTTACGGCAAATGATAGCAAAATTATATGCCGATTTATAAACATAAGTGATTACATATTTTTTTAATGTTTTTAATATCTTTCATAAGAGTAAATAAATATATTATTAGGAAAATATAGTGGGATAATGTATTTTTAACTTGTGATATGAACTGATATTTCTAGGCTAAAACTTCTATTGGATAAAGATGATTGCCGTTTTATATATAAATTCTTCAATGTCTGTGATAATATTACTAACAATAAAATATATGCTGCTGCATTTGGGAATTCAGTATTTAGTGCAATACATCCTACGCATTCTTAAAGACGTATTTTCTATTATATTTAAATTACCAGTAATGGAGTGTTCAAAGCTAGGATCGATCTAATAATCTATTATATATATATATATATATATATATATATATATATATATATATATATATATATATATATATATATATATATATATATATATATATATATATATATATATATATATATATATATATATATATATATATATATATATATATATATATATATATATATATATATATATATATACATATATATACATACATATATATACATATATATACATATATATATATACATATATATATATATATATATATATACATTATATATATATATATATATATATATATATATATATATATATATATATATATATATATATATATATATATATATATATATATATATATATATAAAGTTAATTAAGAGCTGTTTATTTATTTATGTGCGGAAGCAATCAACATTTCTAATTTGTATAATTAAAGAAAATATAAGAAAATAAAATACAAATATAATTTCATAATATGCTTACGCAAATTTATTTAAATATGTGATTTTAATATATGATAAGGCAATTTATTTTAAAAGTATTCATTACATGCAAATTCTAACATTTATTTATAATACCTGTATTTTACGCATAAAATAATTTTGAAATATTCACACCGAAAACAATTTAGTTTTGACACTTATAATTTTTCCTTAAAAATAACTGTATATCTCAATTTTAAAAAAACGCTTATTTAAAGTTCAAGAGGACATTCATTTGAGTCTTGTTATAGAACTACTTTTCAATGACTCTACAATGATTTTATGGCGTTGATCTGAGATATGACGGGAAAATGGCTAAGATATGAGGAATAAATTTTATTTCAATAAAAGGATGTAGAACTAGTTATTTGATTGAGATCATTATCTGTACGCAAATCATCCGTTGTTACTTATTTCACAGAATTTATTTTTATGATAAATAATTAAAACAAATTTACAGAACATTTTAAGATAAACGACATTGCGAATTTATTACCTCAGGGACACTTTGGGTCACTGAAGTGTCAATGATGTGACACAACAATGACACATCAGGATGTGTCATTGATGTGTCACTCAAGATTAGGAATTGCCGATTCGTAGATTGAATTCAATTTATATGGTGCTTGATTTTTATAGACGATCTAGGAATTTATGGCGCTGTGAAAACTGCAGTTCTGAAATAAGAAACGTGACAGATATATAGAACGTATTTTATATTCCAAACAACCCGAATGGTTTTCCAAAGGTTTAAAAGAAATATGCATTTTTGAACTTTCTTCTCCAATGTTCGCAAGCCATCAAGAACATGTAAAAATTGGGCAAAAATTTATCTTTTCTCTTGTATCTCAAACGTACAAAAATAACATTTCATCTTAATGTTTTCAGAAATATGTCAGATATTACAAGTAAGAATATCTGTACAGTAATATTTCTTTAATTACTACGGGGGTATGCACCTAGCTCGCTACGCTTCGCAAATCCCTTAACTCGATTCGCCGGAAGCAAACTATTTCAAGTCAAACTAAAGTTTAAATCGATTAACGGTGTGCTCCATCGTATTACCCTAATATTTCTCTACATTTGTACTAAATTTTATATTGTATGCTACAGTTTTTGCTGTACGAGACAGACAAATCGATGGACGTGCTGATACGAAAGAACATTTTACACGTCAAACGTGCATAAAAGTAAAATATCTCGTAAACTATATCGAAATTAAAAACAGGCTCTGTTCTGCATAAATTCAACTATGTAGGTACCCGTACGTAAAAATTCGTGGCCTTGCTATTGTTAATCTATCCAGGACGCAAACTCACAACTCAAATGTTTTGTCTTTGATTTTTACATTAAATATTTCGTAAACTACTATATATATTGAAAAACGATTTATTTCAGCATTATTCTAAAACTATTTTCTACAAGTGTGCCACATTTTATATTTTGGTATGCTATAGTTTTTGCGGTACGAAACAGAGACCCTCTAGAAACGAGAAATTTGTCAAATGGCGGTGGCGGCATCACCTACCTTTTTTTAAATATAGAGAGATATTTCTTTTACACTATTTATTTCTTCACCAATTCACGACAAAAATTACTGCTTTTATTTCAATAAATAAAATTAAATATGCTCTATATATTTATATGGTTAATATAATCTATATATTTATATGGTTAATAATTGTTTGGCAAATTTCGCCTCCCGGAAGTGAGATTCTTTGTCTCTTACCTCAAAACCTACAGCATACAAAAATATATTATTTAGTACATTTACATAAAAATATTAAAGAAACACGATAAAAGAATATTAAAGAAACACGTCTGATGTGGGCAGCATATACTTTTCCTTATATGATACACGTAATTTACTTCTTCCACAATGAAAAATTATATTTAAGATTTCTGACACAATGTTTTAATGTTGAATTGTATATTTGACGTCTTTCCGGTTGACAACATTCAAAACTATTTCGAAATACCAAATTAACTCCCATTATATGTGAGATTGGACATGTGAGACCAGTAAGTTATTGTTATTAAGATGTTCTATGATCTGCTACAATAATTAATGGGCGCATACCTTCCCTTCCGTCTTTGACCATTGACCACAACTCTTGCATCAGAGTATATCGTGCTGTTACTAACTCTAAGTCTTGTGCTCCCACTCGTACCGTATCTGCTCATTTCGTTGAAGTCTATGTCAGGACATTTTTAGACTCTTTTTGGAATCTATGTGGAACACCTTCCTAAGGTATCATCATGGCATTATCTTCTGAATGTCTCCTCTAATCTCTTCTGCGGAATCTCTGCGTTCTCTAAATCTCTCGTAGAAGTCATGCATATCCTTTTTCATGCATATCCTTTTCGATTGTCGCCCACTTTTGCCTGAGGCCTGTAACGCCCATTTGTCTACCATTGATCTACCTTAAGGCAACGCGTCACACATAATCCATATTGGTCAACGTTTTTAGCCAATCTCGTGACCACACTTTAGCCTCTTATGTTTGTGGCCTAATTGACCTCTCGGGTCAAAGTGTTGAAAAAGCAGGAGTCCTTACGTCTGCTGCCATTGTCGAAAATACAGCCTCAATAAATAAAGAACATAAAACTGTCTCACATATTTCTGGTCTTAATCTGGCCTCACAAATCTAAATTTATTTTTTGGTTTAATTATATTAGTTTTAATTTGATAGCAGGTGTTCTGATTAAATCACATGCGTTTCGTCTTGTGTGAATAATAGATTATCGCACACTATGTTCTTTTAATTTATGATAATTCTAAGTTTGCGAATTTAAAAAGTATATTTCATTTTTTTAAATTTCGTATTATATTATCATTATGAATATTGTGCTAAAATTTGACTTAAATGGAATGAAAATTCGCCGAGACAGCAATATATTTTTTTCAATTTTACTTCGGGGTTGTTGGAACTTTTTTGCGACATCGAGTATTTTCATTTAAGTGTGTGAAAGAATGCTTTTAGTTCAAAACAGTAGATTTGGAAATTACGTAGTATTATCTGTATATTATTTAAGTAGCAAGCATTTGTTTAAGACCCCGGCAATGCCTAGGGAGATTTGTTCTAGTTTTATATAAATATACTTTCTTATTAATGCCCATGAGGAATATTCCTGAAAAATGTTTCTCCCTCAAAGATATTGACTGATATGGAAAGCCTACCTCTTTACACAACCTGCCTCTTATATGGAAAGCCTGCCTCTTCACACAGCCTGCCTCTTATATGGAAAGCCTTGAGTCTTTGCACAGCCTGCCCCTTCCGGGCGCTCACATTGCTTTTGATGTCCTGGGGTGAATCGAACAGCCTGGGCCATCCACAGCCTGCCTTTTATATGGAAAACCTGTGTCTTTACGCAGCACGTCTCTTATATAGAAAGCCTCTGTATTTACACAGCCTGTTTCTTATATAGAAAGCCTGAGTCTTTGCACAGACTGCATCTTATATGGAAAGCCTGAGTCTTTACACAGACTGCCTATCCCGACCGTCCAAACAGTGACCTTACGCCTTTCTGGTAGGTCGGACGGTCTGGGTTTGAACAGACTGCCTATGATATGGAAAGCCTGGGTCTTTACACAGCCTGCCTCTTATGTGGAAAGACTAAGTTTTTACACAGCCTGCCTCTTCCGGCCATACACTTGATTGCCATTAACCCCTGGGTTGGCTGTATGGTCTGGGCCTTCCACAGCCTGCCTCTTATATGGAAGGTCTTCAACAGCCTGCCTCTTATAAGGAAAGCCTGCCTCTTTACACAGCCTGCCTCTTTGATGGAAAGCCTGCCTCTTTAAACACTCTGCCTCTTTTATGAAAAACTTGCCTCTTTACACAGCCTGCCTATTTTATGGAAAGCCTGCCTCTTTACACAGCCTGCCTCTTATATTTAAAGCATGAGTCTTTACACAGCCTTCTTCTTATATGGAAAGCCTGAATCTTTACACAGCCTGTCTCTTATACGGAAAGCTTGAATCTTTACACAGTCATCCATCACTTCCCGGCCGTCCAAATAGCTGCTCTTAGTCCTCAGGACGAGTCGGACGGTCTGGGTCTTCAACAGTCATCCATAAAATTGCTCTATGTCTTTGGACGAGTCGGATGGTCTGGGCTTTTGACAGTCTGCCTCTTTCATTTGCACGCTGCCACAACTGACACCGTGTTTATACGGAGTACGATCACGTTAAATATGTGGGTCCGTAAGTTCTACCGAGAGGTTGGTGGTAGGGGAAGGACGGTACGGTCCCTGTGGATGCCTCCCCCACTGGGTTCCGGTCTAAATTGGGTGGCACTTCCCGACCGTCCAAAACAGTTACCTTACACCTTTCTGGTAGGTCGGACGGTCTGGGTTTCAACAACAACAACAGTCATCCATCAAATTGCTCTATGTCTTTGGACGAGTCGGATGGTCTGGGCTTTTGACAGTCTGCCTCTTTCATTTGCACGCTGCCACAACTGCCACCGTGTTCATACGGAGTACGATCACGTTAAACATGTGGGTCCGTAAGTCCTTCCGAGAGGTTGGTGGTAGGGGAAGGACGGTACGGTCCCTGTGGATGCCTCCCCCACTGGGTTCCGGTCTAAATTGGGTGGCACTTCCCGGCCGTCCAAACAGTTACCTTACACCTTTCTGGTAGGTCGGACGGTCTGGGTCTCAACAACAGCAACAGTCTGCATCTTCCGGTCGTCCAAATAGTTGCTCAAGTCTTCGGATGAGTCAGACGGCCTGAGTCTTCAACCGTCTGCCTCTTATATGGAAAGCCTGCCTTTTCTGAAAAGACCTATGGTAAATTGTAGTATGAAAATCCCTATATAAAGTATATATCTTTATCTGCCTTTGACACGTATGAGAAGTCTTGCAGAAACATACTGTCTATCTCGGAAACTGCTCTCCGAGTGATGGTTTCTTTTATAGACTCAAGAACTTTTAGAAATCTCTCTTATCTCGTAGAATAATGGTTATTTTGAGGTCTTTTTCGAATTTTCGGAAAATCGTCTTCGAAATCTGTTGCCAAATCGGTGATTAATCGACGAACCTGGCAACCCTCCTCCGAGCTTCAGCATCTGGTAATTCAGATGCACGTCTGCACGTGTGTTCTTTCCGCCTGGTTCTAAAGAAAGACACTCTAATGAGAGAATATTATAAGTTCGCAACAATATTAATAACGTTAGGGTTCATCAATCTTACACAAAATCCTATGCAATACATTACACCACCACAGTTTATTCTTAATTTCAGGATCACTTCTGATTTTAAAAATATGAATTCAACATTTAATTTAATAATTCGAAAAAGAAAATTGACAAATGTATTCGAGATATGTAAAATAAGTGATTAACAATCTTTTCAAGTGGTGAAAACTGCTTTTTTGAATGTTTAAAAAACCGAGGAATTTACTGAGTATTTAAACAAAATAAGTTTCTAAAAGCAATGGATAATTTAAATAATTTAATTATTAATGTTGATTTTTGTATTTATCTGTTTAAAAAAATAAACATTCTTATTTTTTAGTACAAATTACAAATTTGCTATGCTTTATCAATCTTCAACCAACGATTTATAATATAATATATGTGATTTAAAGAAATAATTTAATTCCGTTGCTATGTAACATGATGCAACATTCTTCAAAAAAAGTTTCGAAAAAAATATTTTCTGCATAATGATATTTTTATAACGGGTTTTATTTTGCGTTTTTCATTAATATATCGAAAACCTCTGAACCTAGAATCTTCAAAGATGGGCTAGATTACCCACAGTGAGGTGTATAATAAACATACTGAATTTAAAGGTAGAACCGTAAAAATGTGTTTGTATACGGAAAACACAAATACAGAAACACAGATTAGACATACAAATAGAACATATATTCAATTTTATATAGATATATTTCGAAATACTATAATTAACTCTATTGTTGTTGAAATCTAAATTTACGTACTCAATTTATTAAAATAATGTTTAACTTCGTTTACTGCTTGAAATTAAGTGTTTATTCGACATGAAAGGAAGTATATGTGAATTAAAATAGTCGTTAGTAAAACATAGCATACAAATTGAAATATCGTTCGCATGGATATTGTGAATCCAAGTATATAAATTTATTTATTCTCAACTTTCTTAATGGAAGAGTTTGTAGTGTTACATGCTCTTCTTATTAATATTTTGATTCCAGTTCAAAATGAGTTTGTTTTTGTTTAGATCTTTCTCTTAAATAAACTAAATTAAATTGTGTTTTTACCCATTTATTATATAGAGAAATTATATTTTGTTTAGGCTTTGATTTATTATCAATAAATCAAAATGTGCGTGTGCATGTCATTCCTAAAATCAAAGCTAAAAAGCATAAATAAAAATTGCAAATATATGATAATCTCGTAAATTTTTAATATACTGTTATGTAATTTTCAGGATTATGTAATTTAATTCTCATTTCTGGCAGGGTCAGATGTGTGGAGCTGATAGCACATTTAGGCACAAACTAGGAGACTAGTGTTCTGGCTGATTATTTCTTCAGCATACAATTAAAGTTTAATATTCGTCATTATCACTTGAACACAAATATAATACGCACATCCGAAGTTGCTTTGGAAGGAGCAGAGCAGACAGAGAGAGAGAGAGAGAGAGGAGAGAGCAATTGCTTGTAGGTCCAAAGTTGTGCAAGTATGTAGCGCATTCTATCGTAATCTAGGTGGTCCGGATTCGATCCTAGTCTGGGACAAAAGTGCTTTACAATTCTTAGCGATTTATTTTGAGTCTATATATGCATTTCCATTTATTTATTCTAAACCTCAACTTCTACGGTAAAACATTTGAAAATGTTAACAGAATACTATTTCCCACAACATATAAGTAATATAAAATAGTTCAATGAATCTTCAGTACACATAAATATCAACACTGAATTTGAATATTGAATTCAATTCATTCAAAATAATTTTTATCTTTCATGTCAGACTACCTCCTGTCTAAAAAACGCAACTAGAAAAAAAAAGGACACGTGATTATCATATGAAATGCTGAATTTGTATTCCAATCATGTTAAAAATTGTTACCAAAAGCCTTAAGAATTGTGAATGTACTAGAATAAGTCGGCAGTAGAGTATTAGGAACACGATTCAGATAAGATAAATAAATAAATAAATAAGTGCATTCAGCTCCCTAGGTCACAAATATAGAAGTGGAACTTTTTTCACTTTTCTCTGCATTCGGAATATAGCTCACGTTTTTATAGAAATATGGTAAGGAATAAATAAGCAGAATATTAACCGAAAAATGTACAAAATACTTTCTTTTATATGAACAATATGTTTATTTGAACAACCCGCTTTAATACAAACTGGTGTTTTTAATAATTAAAATTGCAAAAGGGAAAGGTTAAATACACTCTATAATGCATTTGTCACAAGCAGGGATCTTATGCAATCTGTGACAAGCACACGTTGTAATATAATATATGCCAATATTTTATGTATCTGAAATCAGCAGTAATCAAATTCCGGTATTATTAATTTGTGATTCAAAGTATATGCCATCATTCTGACTTCGATACACACACATAATCAGACGTTTGGGGAATATAATTATAATTTTATCATCAGTGGCACATACTTTTTTCTAGATACATTCTTTTTCCTAAACAAAACAGTTTTTTTATGGTAAATAGGGCTGTTTTTTATATTTGAGGGATTTTGATTAGAAATCAGCTGACATATTATAATAGTAGCCGAAATCATAGCTTGAGTTTTAATCTGCATGGGATATTGCACTGCCCTTTACATGTTCCTCTTATGCTAATTTTGCTTGAGTTCTCCACCCTAGCATTCAAAAAGTATAACATATATGTCTTCATCATCCCATTACCATAGAATTTAGCTTGATCCTATTGTTGACCTTATTGTATTTTACTTACTTTCAAACTTAAATGATATTACCAAATCGAAACGCCGAGCATCAAGCAATAGGTGCTTATTTAAATACTAAAATTCTGAATTTAGGTGTGAGAGTCAATTAAAAACCGAATTGCACTCGACGTAATTTTGAGAGAATATTTTATTTCCTCTAACTTAGCCATTGTGAGAAAGTATTACATATATATTGCATCAGAAAGAAAATGTTGGATTCTTAGTATAAAGCAATTTTAATCTCTTCACGGACTGTAAACAACGCCATTACAAGTACTCCAAAAAAGATCGGAAAGAGATGTCAATCACTGGTAACAAAATCCAGACTGTGCATTGGATATTCTATCACTTCCCAGCTTAAGTATTGCAGCAATATTTGTTGTTTGATTACCGCATAGCACCGTGCATTGTCGTTCAGCTAGATTGTGTATGTCTGAGTTTAAGATTCCAGGATTTTCTCTTGATATCATATCGGAATGTTTTAATGTAACACTGTATTCATCAGTATTGATCGCCGTGTTGGAAGACTTTAATAATTATTGATAAAATCACACGTCGTGTACTTTAACAGACCAGTTTTTTATCCAAGCTTTAGGCTTGAGCTGCTACTGCTTAGCTCTTGAGAGCATATTATGCCAATGCCACAAACTGAAACAATAAAATCTTATAATGTATATACCAGACACATTTGATCTTTAAATTACATTGCCATGCTATTTAACGTTACGAAAAATGAAAACAATTCTGACATTTATACCTCCGAACCTAATAAATAAAAATGTGAATATTTTTTGTCGGAATTAGGGTCGAGGTTATGAATATACAAAAATAAATTCAATATTTAAATAATTTGAACTTTTGTCATTAAAACTTAAAATATATATCCGAACTAATATGCCATTCATTTTTCTTACTTACACTCTAAATATATTCGAAGTTATAAAATATTGATATGAATAGTAAATGGTGTAAAAATTGTATTATTAAATTTTGTCCATAAATCTATATTTATCTTTAAAAAAAAGTTCCTATAGATTTCGAGTAATCGCCTTGTCAAGTTGAAAAGGATTGAAAATTTTCCGTTTTTCATGTTGTAATGTGTGTGTCTCAAAAACTAAAAGTGCTAGCTATTAAAAATAACCAATAATTTATAGCTCTATGAAATCCCTGCAAGAGTAAGTAATTCAATTTTGGTCGACATCTTAGTTCTTGATGTATAATGGTTATATTTTCGATATTTTAGTATTTTAACTGGGGATTTCTAATGGTTGGAAAAACTGTAACACTTAAAATGTCGTGAAAGTTGCAGCTCAATCTGTTAAATTACTCCTTGTGAATATTGTTGCGTAAGCACGAGATATATTTTTTCGTTTTTAAACAATATGGGAGGTTAAATACCCTTGAGGTTTCTAGAGGTGCTTGGTGATTGGTAAAGTATAAACAGATTACATGAAAATATACGTATTCAAGTACCAGGCAAGTTTTATAGATTGACTTCAATGTTAAATCTCGCCAGGTATATTTATATATAGAAAATCAAGCTAGTAAGATAATTTGATATTTTGACATGCAGTCAGTCGTTGGTATCCAGATAAAATCCGGGTGGAAATTAAACACACTAGCTAGCTATAGACAGTTATCGAGTAATTTGTATCACTTTAGAAGTCTGTAAACGAAATAAATGAGTCTGAAAGGAATATATAAACTTATTTGACAATACGTTTTATTTTTCAAAATATTATTCACGGAAAACCATTTCGATGATTTTGTTGATCGGCTTATGTATATGTGCATTTAATATCATATTGGATGATGAGCAATAATATTAAAAGTTCCATTTAATAAAAATTCAAATTTCGATTGTGTGAAAGATCTTTTTTATACTTCAGTAGTTTATATGAAATGCCTTCTCAAACAATCTGCAAAATAAATTCTTCATTAGTTTAATAGCCAAATAGGCCTGTACTTGCCAGACACATTCATCGTTTGTTGGTGCTGGATATATGCATTTTATTCTGATGCAGGAGGCTACTGTTTGTTTCTGAAACTGATTGATACTTTTAACAAGTATTGTATGCTAAATTTTTTCATAGTCCAGCTGGTCCGATTTACCAGAAGGTTTGAAGTAACAAAATGAGCAACCGGAATATATCCATGAGTTACTAACTCAATCTAAAAGTTTAAGCATACGTCTATCTTTCGTGCCTAAACATGCAACATTATTTCACACCAGCAATCACTCGTATAATAAAGTGCAAAAAGAAAATAACCTGGATGCAATAAATGGAAAAATAAAACATGAAATATAATTTACACAAATGAGTTAAGCAGAGTTTTCATTAATAGCACTTAAGTATGAAAATGCATGTTTATACTGTACCTTCTAAATAATTACTAAAATTATAAGAAAATATTAGAAGAAAATTTATTAATATGTACTAAACATTATAAAGGTATACCTTGAGGGAGGACCTAGAACGCTGGATCTCTGAATATCGTGACCAAAGCTCCGACAAACTATAGTAAAATACTTCTTAACATTGATAGTACAACATCATGGATACAATTAGGAAAATATTGTTTGAACATTCATTTTAGAGTATTGTATTGTTGACTGTAAATTAAAAAACTTGAAAAAACTCGAAAAAACTCTTCCTGCTGATTTTTACACCGGATACTCTTTATTTCTTTGATCGTTTATATGAAAGAAGGGAAAAACATTCGATGACTTTTTCTCTTATTTTTTTTTTCTATTTATTTCTGACTTTCCGTGTCCTGTTTATTACTTTGCTCTATCTGTTTGACCTCTTCGTACGTGACTCCATTACTGGCTGGGAAGGAATTCCTTCAAGCGTAAAAATGAAAATGAAGTGCAAAATGCTTTGTAGCTGTAGACAGATATTCGAATAAGAGTCCCATCATTTATAAATACCAATCTTGTGTTTCAATTTAATAAAACATTTTTTAATTATTTTTTCATAGGGGTACGCGATATGCACCCATGTGAAATTGACCTATAGCCTCGAAACTTGGCATGTATATATCGTTATCGCATGTATATACCGTATACAAATGATTAAAATTTGGGAGAAAAAGCGTTTTATTGAGAAATGGTGGCAACGAGAATATGATACTTTAGTAAGTGGTAAATCCTTTTCTGGTAGTCATACAAGCCGATATTTGTTGTGGCACACAGTCAAATAAGTTACTTATATCCCTCTGCGGAATATTCTGCTACAAATGTACACGTGTTCTATTGGTGATAGGCCTGGGGACTTGAATGGCTATGTGAGGGTATTAAATCATTGAAGACTTTGTTGAGAAGTTGCGACAGTCGCGTAGAATATGCCGTCGAGAGTTGACATGTCGGTGAATGTGACCTGGAGGGCTTGACAGCACAGGAAGAACCGTCAGATTGACTTATAGCAAAACAAGATCAGATTTTTATTTCTTTATATCCCGATCGCTCGACTTACCCGAAGTTGTAAGGTACCTGTTAGACCGCTGATACAGTGAAACATAATTTGAACAGCAACTCGGTAGGGGCGAAATCCACAGGGAACATAACAACATTCCCCTACCACCCACTTCTCGAATGAACTTTCAGACCTACATACCTAACGTGCTCATACTTTGCGTGAACACGGAAATAGTTTCGGCAGTGCCGGGAATCGTACCCGGGTTCTCCCAGTGCAATTATTGTTCTCCAACCACTGGGTTGCTCGCACCACAACTGTAGAAGATCGGTCGTTTTACGAGATGACTCTCCAGAGCGTCACATCACATGTGATGGCCATGTGTCACTAGACAACAAACGCGGGATCGAAATACTGGTCAGCGCTCCTGTAGATACGTATGCGGCGGCCATAAGCATTGAGAGACATGCGGTATTTGGTTCCACCTACATTTTGGGGTCAGTAGTTGGAGCCTTAATGGACATCGACATATAATAATTCCTTCTGTCAGTCGTCTTCATATCATCAGTCGTTTCTGTCAATCGTCTTCGTATCATCAGTCGTTTCTGTCAGTCGTCTCCCTTGATACAGAAATTACGGTTGATAGCGACGCCATTGGGGTGGACGTGGCTCATCTCCTGACTGCATGATCCTCTACACCAGTCTTTTGTCCAGGGCATCCTAAGACTCTTCGTTGGTTATATGTGCCTTTTCTGTTCCACTTGTGTCGATGCAGGGCAACTACCATATCGTTCCGACAAAGACGGCTACTGATACATCTGTTGGATCAAAAGCTTCCCTCAGGATGAGACCTCTCTATAAATCCAAAATTTGTTCGAAACACCTTCGAGTATATCTTAAAGACATCTTTGTACTCAACTTGCACTATTAAAGCAGAAAATGCAGTTATAATTGCCCATGAGTGAGAATAGCGGCTAATTTAAATAATATAATTTGCGTCGTTTTCATGCGACTTGAAACTCTATAACATCATTAACGCTGACAATTTGTGTATTAAACGAAACTCTTTAAACGTATGCCGAGTTTTGCAGCTGTAGCTCAATATATATATATATATATATATATATATATATATATATAAATCATTTATTTTAGGGACAGATAGCTTTTTTCTTTTTTTTACGTAAAGATTGCTTTATTGGGTAGCCATGTAAACCATTCCTACGTGATTCAATTTTATTCAAAGGGAGTAAATCTCTTAGGAGTAAAACCATACCCGACAAGTGATTCTGTATACAGTGCTAACTGCTATTCTTGAATATCTTTACGATGAGTGAAATGATCCACTATACACTGAATATTTCTCTATTCAAAATACTGTTTTCACCAACATAAGTTTAAGGTTTCAAAATTCTTCATTTTATTGTAGCGTTATCTTTTTTACTAATATAAATATGCAGTGTACAGTTAATTCTCTAAATTAACTTTTATAGTTGAATCTAGAGATATTATTTTGTAAATTTTTATGTACATGTCGTCCATACTAACGTTGCATATTTATTTTTACTAATTTTACTACATTGATTGTTGAGAGTATCGATTGAAAAAAAAGCATTTTTTATCTTTCCATCCGCATGTTTATCTTTGCAAAATCGATCTAAGTACCTTTTCAAAAATATTTATTCAAAAAGTGGAATTTGGGATAACACTGTAAGAAGAAATTAATTTCTGTCATCTGCGACTGCACAGATGCAAAATATTGACGAAGTTAAAGCCATATAGAAATCTTAAAAGTGAAAATTTACTATTGGGCCTATACTAATAGGTACACTCTGAGACGAAACAATCAATGCGCCAAGAAAGAATTATCCAAATGATACAAAATTTGGTATGTGTAATGCGCATGTACAGAAAAAGAATTGATTAGAATTTCAGAACAATTAGATGATGTATTGCACTGAAAGATTTACTCAAAGTGAGCACGTCAATATGGCGTTGGTCCGCCCCTAGCCTTGATACAATCTGTTACCCGATGTGGCATTAATGCATAGTGTCCGGATGGTGTTCTGAGGGATATCGTTCCAAATGGTCTCCAATTGACGAGTTATTTGTCTACATTCTGGGATGGTCGCAGGCGACGCCCCATCTCAACCCAAAATGTGATCAATAGGCGACAGATCTAGGGATCTGGCTAGTCAAGGAAGTGTGTCACAAGCACACAGACAATCAATAGAGATGCGTGCCGTGTGTGGTCTGGCAATATCTTTTTGAAAATTTAGCCCGGGGTGTCGCGAAAGGAATGGCAATACACCGGGTCGTAGAATGTCGGCAAGGTATCGCTGTGCTATGATGGTGCCACAGAGGACTGTCGAAGATGATCGGCTATTAAACGAAATGGTACCCAAACCGTAACTCACTGTTGTTGGGCCATGTGGCGTGTGACAGTAAGAGCAGGATCCTGACGATGTCCGGACTGTCTCCAGATTCGTCTGCATTGGTCGCAGGACACATCTCTGAAGACAACTCGTTCCCAATCCGAACAATTCCACGTTGCTCGGGCCCGGCACCATTGCAATCACTGTTGGCATTGCATACTGGTCAGTGGTAGACAGCGTAATGGGTGCCTCGAGTATAGATTTCGCTCCCGTAGTCTTATATTAATGGCACGGGTGCCCACTTCCATGTTTGCCACACGTTGGATGGTTGATAACGAAGAATATCGTGCCGTCACAGCTGCTCTGATAATCTCTCTATCTTCCCGTTCTGTCGTCGCTCTAGGACGTTCGCTTCTTGCTGAATTCTGCCATTCTGGACCCATTCCTGCCACCATCGTCAAATTGCTGCATCGCTCATACCCAAATGCCGAGCGGTTCGTCGGCGTGCCCATCCAGGCACTCCGACCGCACGCCCTCTTTCAAACTGCTTCATATGCTCGTAGTGCCATGAATTCGCCGGCGAGGTATTGTTACTATCAAGGTACGTAAACGCAATCGAAATCCACTGCACGTTTTGTTCCTGAAAGCGAAGTTCGCTCCATATATACACCACCATGGTGCCCAGTTTCAATGCGCTGTAGTTCCAACTATCCATTCATTGAGTGCTAATTTTTGATAATTTGCAATTCGGTCGACAGGTATTTGCATGTACAGTTTTATTACTATCGCGTTATTTTACGGGGTGAGTCGATTTCTTTGTCTTTCAGTGTATATAATTTAGGATTTAAAGTACTTTAAATAATGTAAATGGCATATTGTATTTTTTAAGTATTGAAACAAACAAAAAGTTATATACATGGTATTTCAGATGTCAGTGGTTATATATATTTCTTCACTGTATTTTTTACAACCCCTCTGAAGACTTCTACGTCTGAAGTCTACAATCATATGCGATAGTTTGATTTCCATCTTAACATAATTCTTGTAAAACCCTTAAAATCCCGAATTCTTTGCAGGGAGTCTGAACAAATTTTCATTCAAACATTTTTGTTTGGCACGCCAAAAATTACATAAATATTTCTTATCAAATATATTAACTTACTGACAGTTATATTAAATAATTAATGTTCTTTCAGAATATAAAACACTTTTGTTGCTTTGCAAACAACAAACCGAGATATATACAGGTTAATTAAGGCAGAAAAATAACTTACACATGCAAAGGTTCTGTAGAAATAATGTTATCATTTAAATGAGAAAACTAGACAAATTTATCATGAGAGAAAAGTAAATGTCTCCCTGAATGAGCAAAGACATTTACAGCTTACACCCCTCATAGATAGAGGAAAAATATAAAGAAATTAGACAAGGACCATTATTTCAGTTCGCTACACATGAAGGGTATAACTTCCATTAGTTTTCTTTATACTTGAGGTTGAGCTTGATAACACCTGCCATCTTACACTTCCTCAAACACGATTAGGTAAGATTTGTTTTGGTAATATACGTGACCATTATCTTTAATTAAATTTACCTTTGTTAATAGGAATATTTCGGATAATGTAAGTAGTGGACAGCACTTCATTTGCAAATAGCAATATCTTTGGAAAAGTTTCGCATTTTATTATGCGTATGAAACAGTCGATATCTGAAAAGACAACACGAAAGTGTGTTGCTATGTATCATAATTTTGTGAACCGTTAAGTGGAACTGTCCTTTGGAAATGGACAAATTAGGGGCCATACTCTGCAGCTAGACTTTTTATCTATATATATATATATATATATATCTATATATCTATCTATATATCTATATATCTATATATATATATATATATCTATATATATATATATATATATATATATATATATATATATATATATATATATATATATATATATATATATATATATATATATATATATATATATATATATATATATATATATATATATATATATATATATATAATTAAAAGGATATTCAAGATGATTTTGTCACTACATATATCGATATGGCAATTCTATATAAGTATCCTCCAGTTACACTTAATAATCAAATCTGTAATTTACATAATACTAACCTTAAAATCTTATCTAATAGAATATCAGCCAAATATAAGCAAATCCATCTAAAAAATAGTTGTAATAATATTTCATATATTGTTTTAGTACTGACGTTTCATAAATCCCCTGTTGTTTTTCAAACTATTATTAGTGAGCATAATTCTTACATTACTAATGCTGTTAAATTATTATTAAAAACATTACATGAAGTATCCTTGTCAGATGAGATCTCTAATAATTGTCATATTGTGAAAAAAAGTTTTGAATTAGTTAAGAAATTGAAAACTCTTACTAATATTCATAGTATTTATACTTATGATTTCAAAGATTTGTTTAATAATATTGATATAGATGATCTGTATAGAATTATTTTAGAAATTTTTGAAAAATATACTATCAACATTAAATATTCAAATTTTATTTTTAAAAAAGTACTAAATTTCACTGTTTATGAGAATTATATTCAACATGGTGGTACTTTTTTTAAACAACAGTTTGGTATCCCACAAAGGGGGTGTGTCTCATCATTGTTAGCTAATCTGTATTTATTCGTCTATGAAAAGAACATTAATCCAACTTTGCATAACATGCACATGTTTAGATATTTAGATAACATATTATGTGTATTCCTTAATAATATCCCTCTATTTAACTTTTATCACACTAATTTACAATTAAATGCAAGTAATAATGACTCTAATGTTGCAAACTTTTTAGATTTAAATTTATAACCATAATTTTATTACCAGTTTATAACCATATTAAATTTACAAAATTGTAATATGGTAATAAACTTGTATGACAAAAGACAGGATTTCAAATTTAATACATAAAAATTCAACATTTTGACTCTTGTCTGCATATATCTGTTTTTAGAAATATTATAATAAACCCGATTCTTAGAATCAATAAAATTTGTGATGAAAATTATAAATTAGCACATTTTATGGAATTAAGTACAGCAACTAATAATGCATATCCTCCCAAATTCATTATAAAATTATTTTATTTTTTTCTCCAATGGCCAGACACTGGACTCTAGCACTAGACTTTACGTCGACTCACGTCGTTTTGCCCTATGTTCGGCCGAAATCGTGAACCATTTTGCCGTCCAAGGACGTTGCCCCAGGAGCACCAGAGGGGGGCGGAACACACTGCGCCCACAACACACAACATCCATGTCTTACGTGGGACTCGAACCCACAACGTGGCGGCCGATCGATCGCTGGAAACGCTCGCCTTGACCGTTCGGCCACCGCGTCGAAAAAAAAAAACCTAACGTAAACTAAACGTCGTATTAAAATTATCTACTCAGTGTATCAACTTCCACTCGATAACATCCAAGGAAACTTTCCCAATTATAGTAGCTAACAACAAAATAATAATAATAATAATAATAATAAAATAAACTTAAAAAAATAGAAAATTCAAACATCGGAAAATAAGATACATTAATATTAATGTTTTCAATTTTATTTTCGCTAAAAAAATTGTACCTTTAGCCAGTTTGAAACTTCTATTTGAGAGCCCTTATAATGGTGTATAGTGACATCCTCGATTATCCATTTCTTCAATGAATCTATGGCTTAGTAAGAATTTTCATCTTTGCTTCATGTTCATAGTCCTTTCTGCTTATACGGGTAATAGTCCTGTCTCCTACTCTGACTCAATTAACGGGTCTAAGAGTATCGCTGTGGACGTTCGTACTGCCTCTCTTGTTGTATTTCGACTTGTTCATTCCGGTGCTTCTAGATAATTTAAGTTGTTGAGGTTGATCGCTTATACACGTGGTGAAAGAAGAAGGGTTCATGCCATATGGTAATGCAAATTTTCTTATATTCATTTTTTCATCTTTTGATGTCTGTAGTCAGAGTTTGAGCATTTATAGTAATGTACTATTGCTAATCTGAAACAGGAATTTGTTTGGGTTAATTAGAATTAAATACTCAAACCTGAAGATGAATTTAATTCTGATTAATCATTGAATATGGGCCGGTGTTGTTCTTTTCTTTTGTCGGCATTGTGGCCGTGGTTTTGCTTCCGCGGTGATGTTAATATTACTTGAATTTTTTATTATTACATTTTTCTATTATATATATAATATATATATATATATATATATATATATATATATATATATATATATATATATATATATTGTGGTCAGAATTAAAACACCCCTACTCTGAGCTCTCTATACATCGAACTACTCAGTGTAAAAGCTCCAAAATTGTTGAACTAACTATTCAAGACATGAGGAAAGGGATTCCGTGAAAAAAAATTTATTTCCAAAAACACCGATAGGTGGCGCTGTACAACAGAAAATATGCTGAAAAGACACAAAATAATAACAAAAAAAACAAACGCATGCGATATGGAATATTTGCCTTTTAATTTCTTTTGCTGATATGAAAAAAAAAAGAATAAAAAAGTGAAGAAACTTAAACTGTCATTGTAACTACAATTTCTCACTGTAAGCACAAAAATTTGCATAAACCCTTGGTTTGCAGCTACTATGTTCTGGACATAAAAGGGGATAACACTGGGAAATTTTCATTCTCATCAGAAATAGCTGTCACACTGCCAGAACGCGCTTTGCTTGTGAAGCTGTTTTATGAAAACAAGGGACATGCTGCAGCTGCACTTCGAGAGCTTCGTCGACTTCAGAATTTGGGCAAAGGACCATTACTTCCCCAAACTCTCAGGAGAAGGATCGCTCGATTCGAGAAAACTGGACATCATGGAATTCAACCGGGTCGAGTACGCAAATCGACTCGCTCAAATGTCGTTGACGATGTTGCCATCGCTATTGTTGAACAATCAATGGATAACGTTATAGGCTATGCACTTGGAGTGTCACGACACTTGGGTGTTCCCTACAGCACAGTGCGGAACGTACTGAGAAACATAGTGCGTTTTTTTCCGTACAAAATTAGTCACAATCACCACTTGCTGACCATCGACAGGGAGAAGCGACTGACCTTTGTATTGGCATTTCTGGCTAGAGTTGAAGTGGGTGCATGGCAGATTCTATGGTGCGATGAAGCGCATTTCCATCTAAGTGGAACAGTCCTCACCCATAACTGTCGCATTTAGGACACGGAAAACCCTCGTACCTTCCAAGAGATTCCACTTGGAAGGTACTCCCAATAGCCCTGTGACGTGCACCATGACGGCCAGGAGGTACAAAAACATGCTCGAAAATTTTGTTGTACCCCAACTTCAACAGCACCAATGTCTTGATTCAATTACCTTAATGCAAGATGGAGCGCCTCCACACATTGGACCCTGTATACAGCAGTTTCTTCGGCAACATTTTACTAATGGTAGAGTAATTAGTCCTGCGTTTCCGACAACATGATCATGTCGTTCTCCTGATCTTAATCTCTGTGATTTTTGGCTGTGGGGATACTTACCAATTCTTGTTTAACGAGGGCGTCTGGTAACCTTGACAGATTTGAGAGACAGTATCACTCTGCATGCGAGAAGCATCTCAATCGACCAATTACGATCCGCAGTTGAACAAGCTGTCTGTCCACAGACTGCAGATTTTACATCTTGAAGAAGGGAACCATATTGAGCAGCATTCCCTGCATCGATAAGGCCCTTATGATATGAATGTTTGGTACGTTTGAATAAAATGTGTTACAGCTGTGAATTTTGTGTCTTTTAGCATATTTTCTGTTATACAGCGCCACCTATCGGTGTTTCTGGAACTAATTTTTTTTCGCGTGATCCCTTTCCCCATGTCTTGAATAGTAGGTTCAACAATTTTGGAGCGTTTACACTGAGTAGTTCGATGTATAGAGAGCTCAGAGTAGGGGTGTTTTAATTCTGACCACCCGATATATATATAATACAAAAGAGAATGAAAAAAGAACAATAATTCTCTTTTGTATTATATAAATGTACTTGGTTGAGCAGCATAGCGCCTATAGGTATATTTTCAGTTGTTTGATTTCGATGAGGTTACTAGATATATATATATATATATATATATATATATATATATATATATATATATATATATATATATATATATATATATATATATATATATATATATATATTATTACGATAAAGTGACACTAAAATTGGATATATCCCAAATAAGCCTGAAATTAAAAGAACTATTCACTACAAAGGAGGAGGCGCAAATGTTGCTCAAATTCCCTAGTAGAATACATGAATGAAAGTAGAAAAGAACGGGAGTGACCATATGAATTACATAAGAATAGTAGGGGTGGATTGCGACACCCCTTTCCCGTTTAAAGCAGCTTTTACAACCGGGTAACGCTCACGGAACCAACATAATTCCATGGTCAGCCTCCCAAATGTGCGAAAATAAAAGCACCAGAACAGACTCAGAACCAAAGAAGTAAACGAATCCATGAAGGAGAAACATCCGCTAGTCCATCCCGATGGAACGTCTCTTTATATAAGTAAAGTTGCTCATGCGCAGAGAAATATCAGGATAATAGTTTCGCAGTCATGAATATTAAATCTCTATATCAACAATCAGATTACAAATTTTCTTTAAAAAACGATTTGTAATAATGTTGTACAAAATTGACTGGATAATTTCTTTTTATAGCTTCATCTGCAAATTTTTTATTGAAAATCCAACGTGTGAGGACGGATCGGTAAAATTCTTGGATTTAGCTATCAAAAAACACAAGAAATATGGAATATACACAGAGTTACACGACAAAGGAGATTCATACAGGATCAAGGTAAATCATATAATCGATTGGAATTCGAACCATGCAAAGTATGTCTTCAGAAACATAATAATTGGACATTTTAGAAGAAACCAAAATTATAATACTTTTAGGAAAGACTGCATTAGCAAATGTAAAAAATTTGCAGATGAAGCTATAAAAAGAAATTATCCAGTCAATTTTGTACAAAATTATTACAAATCGTTTTTTAAAGAAAATTTGTAATCTGATTGTTGATATAGAGATTTAATATTCATGACTGCGAAACTATTATCCTGATATTTCTCTGCGCATGAGCAACTTTACTTATATAAAGAGACGTTCCATCGGGATGGACTAGCGGATGTTTCTCCTTCATGGATTCGTTTACTTCTTTGTCTGTTCTGGTGCTTTTATTTTCGCACATTTGGCAGGCTGACTATGGAATTATGTTGGTTCCGTGAGCGTTACCCGGGTTGTAAAAGCTGCTTTAAGCGGGAAAGGGGTGTCGCAATCCACCCCTACCATTCTTATGTAATTCATATGGTCACTCCCGTTCTTTTCTACTTTCATTCATATATATATATATATATATATATATATATATATGTATGTATAATATACGGTCAGATTAGCAAACGGACAAAGTAAGCCCCACCATTCAGCTAGCTGTCTATTATTTTCATTGTTAGCCAGGCTATCCATCTCACTCAAAATATATTGAACACCTAGACCACTCGACTGACCCTAAGGTTTACAGCTGCTATTTGTGTGGCCGGCACCCAAAGGGTGTGTGTCAGTTGCAAGGGACGGCCGAGAAAACGCATAAAATACAATGGACCAAGACATACATAGACAATATGCATAGACTTTCTTAGGTATTATATATAGACAGCCATGGACAGAGATAAGAATTGCAAGTTGCAGAGAAAAGCGGCTATATCTTAAAATGATAGAATATAACACTTGCAAAGTTAAGTGAGATGAAAGTTACATTTTATATTTTTTTAAATAAGGGGATTTAGAATAAGGAAGCAAAAAGAACGGCGCAAATAGTGATACCAAGCAACATGAATCAGTATAACATATAAAGCAGGAAAACTCATAAACAGACCGCCTAATACATCACTATCATTTCTACTCCCGTGAACATGCTCAACCGAAACTTTTGGAAATTTTAAATAACTTAGCAAAAATTACTAATTATTTAAGCAACAGCAATATAAAAGCAAACATATAAGACATTAGGAATGTATTTTATTTATTATCTAGGCCATCTAGGAAGCTAGCCAGAAATTTATTTGAGATTGAGATCAGACTGCATTGTTACATGGAAGCTGTTACCTACAATGGAATCCCGAATGTAAATTCCACAAAGTTCCCTATAGGTTGGCTCTGTGTGCATAGATTTAAGTAATGTTTTTAAGGTTTTTTTTATTAGTTAGTACCTGTGAAAATTCACGGGGAAATTTTTATTTACTGAATGTTAATACATCTAAAAGATTTCAGCCTTAACATTTTTATGTCAAATATATCTTCAAAAAGAGCATTTTTAGTATACATTTTATACAGTCTTATTTACCTTAGTAAAACGACTCAAAATTATCTCATTAAATCGGTTTTCATATTATCTTCCTCAAGATACCGGAGAATAATGGTTGAAGCGCTAATTGTCGGTTAGACCCAACTAAACACTTCCGGAGAATCTTAGGTGAACATATGCAAATTTTACTCTAGTTTAAGATTTAATAAATCGGCAGAAATGTATAAGACAACAATATTGTATTTAAAGTTTTATTACGGCAAATATGTATTTTAAAATAACGCAATTTCTTACTTTATTAAATCTGAATAAGGTAAATAAACCCAAAATCTTTAAACATATGCATATAGTTGTTGTCATTCGGCTAACGCTACTCACATGCGTAAATTACTTATACTCAAAATTATGTTTTGTGAATAGACAAAAGGACAGACGAAGTTTTAGCTGCGTATTGTTTGTACCGGTGCAGTATAAAGCTATTTGGTACTAATGGCTTCGAACAAGAGCTAAATAGTGCAATACATAATTTTATTCTTTGGAACTCTCAGGCAGTACATACTAATTTGAAGCTAGCAGAGTGGTAAGACTAAATTTGTCTGTTACAAAAGATACAGGCAGATTGCAACCTGAATTCTGATTATAAGTTGGGGCAAGAGCTAAATAGATTCATCAGTATATGATTTCTCTCTTTAGTACACGAGCCATTAATGAGATTTTTCCTATGAGCATAACATCGATGTCGCGGCGATCAATGCAATATAATTTGAAGCTCGCACATAGGTAAGTAAATCTTTAGATACTTGCAAATTGCAACACGATTCCAATTATTTTAGCAATATGGACAGTCATAAAAATCAAACTACATCCATTGTGGTAAAATCAATCAAAAATACACACATTTAAAAATAAAAGAAATCCGATGTGGGCAGCGAATGACTTTCCTTATATAATGCAATGAATTTATATCTCTAGCCGTAAAAAAGTGATCAAAAAATCCACGGCACATTATTTGTTACGTCAAATTGTATATTTGACGTTTTTATCAATTTGGTGACATTTTTATCTATTTGGCGATATATTTTCGTCAATTTGGCAACATTTAAAAAAAACGCCAAGTTAGCGATATTCCGCAAAGCCGTCGCCAAAGTTTTGCCAAGCAGTGTGGATGCAGAAACAGGTTATTCTTATAGTAGATAAACGACTAATGGCTTCAAATTAGAAATCTATTATCCAAAATGTCTTCTCTCGTGAATGGAACGAGCTAAATCCACGAGAATGATGTCAACAAATGTATCGCATTATATTAAATATGAAAAGTGAATATGATTCACAATAGTTAATATTTTTATGAATTTTATGTGATAATGTGATAAATATATTTAAAAAATATGCAATATTTTAAGAACGGTTTATGCTATCGTTCAAAATTTATGTGAAAAATTACATCAGACATGATTATTTACATAACATTACAGAATTTTTTTATTTTTTGATGATTTTTTCAAAATTACATTTCAAAATATAGGTGGGATCTCTACATTCGATTGTGTGTAAAAACAATAGACTTCCACTATCCACTGATTGTAATTTGTGTACCAAATTTTGTTCGAATCGCATCATTCGTTCGTGAGATATCATCTGCACAGGCTCACTAACGCACACACATACTTTCAAACACTCATACTTTCACACACATACACACACACATACAAACACATACATCACCTCAAAAACGTCTGATTCGTGTTTAGGGATACTTGGAACGTGTTCTCCCGTCAAAAAATGTTCGACCCCGGCGAAATACTTTCCTTATACAATATACTATAATATATCGTTATACATTATTATATAATATTACCTTATACATTATACTATAATATATTACCGAATTTTCGACTTTGTTATAATACTTTCCTTATACATTATGCTATGTATGTAAGGAAAGTAATAACATTGAAATTCCACTGACTGTACAGGTTCTTTCTTTGCATTTAAAAATACTTACTGACAACTTAGTAATAAAAGAACTAAAACGATAAATGACACTTTACGTATCACCAAATAATATTATTTAACCACTAGTAGTATACACATTCTTCGTACGAATAAGCAATATAAGAAAACGACAAATTCACAATTATGTGCAGTTTCCTATAGTATTCTAAACGACATTGTTATTCAAAACATTCTATTAAAATATTTAAATTAATTCTTGGTTAGAGTAACAAATATATTTCTGATACTTTCAGAAGAATTTTTGCAATTGTACCCCCTTTAGTTACATAGAGGGCATTTTGGGAGCAACGGCTCAATGCACCAGTCATATTTGAGATTATTGCAATTTTAAAGTAAAACTCACAAAAAACAGATATTTTTCCTATGTTACCCACTTATCCCTCTAAATACAGCTTAGTTATTTTTGGAAAGATATTTTGTAATCGGTAAAAAAACAAACAGTAAAATCCTAGGTGGGCCATAATGGAGCTTCTTAACTTAGAACAGTTTTTAATACAGTTATTATCCCATTAAAAAAAATCTGATGTGGGCAACACATGACTTTCCTTATATAATGCAATGAATTTACTACTTTTACAGTAAAAATAAATAGGTTTTTCTTATAATAGATACTTATATTCATTCCAAGATATGGCGTTTTCGACAATGAGTCGTCATTTTCATTGATTTGGCGTCATTTTAACCCATTTGGCGAGATTTTCGTTAATTTGACAACATTTCAAAAAGTCGCCAAGTTGGCGACATTCTGCCAAATTCGTCGCCAAAATCTCGCCAGCTTTACTGACGGAGAAATAAGTTATTCTCATAACAGATAAATGACTATTGACGTTCAAATACAAAAGTATTACTCGAAGTATCTTTTCTCATGAATGGAACGAGTTAGATCCACGAGAATGATGTCACCCAATTTATCGCATGGTATTACATATCAAAAGTGAACATGTTTCTCAATAGGAAATATATTTTTTTTAATTGTATATGACTTTTTGATAATTTTTTTGAAAAATGTAAAATATCTCGAGAACTGTTCATGTTAGCGTTCTAAATTTTATGTTAATCGTTTTCTAATGAAAAATTACATAAGAAATGTCTATTTGCGTAACTTTATTAACGGTTTTGATTTTTTGACGATTTTTTCAAAATTTCACTCGAAAATTTAGGGGGTTCTAAACATTCGATTACGTTTAAAAACAATAGGCTTCCAGTGTTTATGGATTGTGATTTTTGTACCAAATTTCGTTCGAATCGGTCCATTCGTTCATCAGTTATCGTCTCCACAGACCCACTGACGCACACACACACACACATACTTTCACACACACACACACAGACATCACTTCAAAAATATTTGATTCGTGATCAGGGATGCTTGAAACGTGCTCTCCCGTCGAAAACTCGAATTCGAATTTTTCGACCCTGTCACAATACTTTCCTTATACATTATGTATATAAGGAAAGTAATACGGAAATATTACTCCCTTTAAAATATACTTTTGCTTTATAACTCTCCTTAAAAGTCAGTTTGCTAAAATCGTATTTAACTGTTGAATTTTTGCATCTAATGTATGAGTAGCAGCTTTCAGGTACTTCCTTGAAGAAATCGGGTTTAAACGAATTATGTAATAAATGCATGTTTCAATTTCCAAACTAAGCTTGCAAAGCATATTAAGCTGTTAAAACAGGCAAAAGAAAACGTATCTCTCCCTGAAATTATAAAAAAATCTGATGAGGGCAACACATGACTTTCCTTATATAATGTAATGAATTTACTACTTTTAAAGTAAAAAAAAATAGGTTTTTCTTATAGTAGATACTAATATTCTTTCCAAGATATTGAATTTTCGGCAATGAGTCGTCATTTTCATTGATTTAGCGTCATTTTTATCCATTTGGCGAGATTTTCGTTAATTTGGCAACATTTCAAAAAGTCGCCAAGTTGACGACATTTCGCCAAATTCGTCGCCAAAATCTCGCCAAGCGTTATGGACGGAGAAATAAGTTATTCTTACAGCAATAAATGACTATTGGCGTTCAAATACAAAAGTATTACTTAAAGTATCTTTTTTCATGAATGGAACGAGCTAGATCCACGAGAATGATATCACCCAATTTATCGCATGGTACTACATATGAAAAGTGAACATATTTCTCAATAGGAAATATTTTTTTTATTTTATATGACTTTCTGATAATGTTTTAAAAAAAAATTTACAATATCTCGAGAACGGTTCATGTTAGCGTTCTAAAATTTATGTCAATCGTTTTCTAATGAAAAATTACATAAGAAATGTCTATTTGCGTAACTTTATTAGCGGTTTTGATTTTTTGACGATTTTTTCAAAATTCCATTCGAAAATTTAGGAGGGTTCAGAACATTCGATTGAGTATAAAAACAATAGACTTCCAGTGTTTTCGGATTGAGATTTTTGTACCAAATTTTGTTCAAATCGGTCCATTCGTTCGTCAGCTATCGTCTCCACAGTCTCACTGACACACACACACACATATATTTTCACACACACACACACACATAGACATCACTTCAAAAATGTTTGATTCGTGATCAGGGATGCTTTAAACGTGCTCTCCCGTCGAAAACTCGAATTCGAATTTTCGACCCCGTCACAATATTCCCCTTACACATGATGTATATAAGGAAATAACTAACTGATTGCCTGATGGTGGACTTTATCCCGGAAATCAGGAAAAATCTCAGCAAATGAAACTGCTGTTTATAAAAGGGCGACTTTCTAGGTATTCCTTGAAGAAAGCAGGTAGAAGCAAATTAGGTGACTTAATGTGGTTATGCCTCCTTTTTTCAAGAAAGTACTAGAAAATGATATTCTCCAAAATATCAGTTTCATTTATTGTGAATAAATGTATATAAATCATATTGAAGTTTTTCTGTGGGTATGCATGTTTGTGTGTTTGCCTCATAATAATTGATGCACTGAATTGCTTGAAATTTTGTGGGTAGCCGTTGAATAAACCGAATTAATATTTAGTTCACGTTTCGAGCTTCTAGGACCAGGAGTTTCAAAATATTTTAAAAAATCTGATGTGGGCAGCACATGACTTTCCCTGCAGACTCAAATTCATATTTTCTTTATTTCTTTAATAGTTCATTAGAATAAGTTTAATTGAACCAAACAATACTATTGCATTTTTAATTCAATTTTCGCTTTTATTTGGTAATTGGACATTTTTCTAAAAGTGGCATAACTAAATGCAAAAAATCTCAAATATCTCGCGAACGGTTAGTCCTAGAGTAATGCAGTTGTTCTTATTCTTTTCCTCATCAAAAATTACGTATAAAATAAACATTTAATTGATATATTTGAAGATACGTAGCTTTTTTTTAGATTTTCGCGATTATTGAGGACCATTTCGTAAAAAAAGGCAGGTTGTTCTATTCTGATTAATACCTAAATTTAATCAACACCAGAGTATCGTACAAGTAACTTATCTACCAAATTTTGGGAAATTTGGTCAATTAGTATTTTAGCTAGAGTGGATACATGAAATTTTTAAGGGCCATTTCGCAAAAAAAGGCGGGTTCTGTTTTTACGAATCGTAACAAAACCTAATCAGCACCACCAGGGTCATACCCGAGTGACTTACCTACCAAATTTTATGAAATTCGGTCTATTATTTTTTGAGTCATACATTGCACAGACACACAGACAGACAGACAGGCACACAGACAGACATACACACAGACAGACAGACACACAGACGTCACGCTAAAAATAGATATTTCGTATTCTAGAGGTCTCGAAACGTGTAGATTCGTTGAAAATTCCAGTTGCAATTTTCGGCATGATTCCAATACTTTACCTATACATTACCATGTATTGCAGGGAAAGTAAAAAACTAACAATTAAACTTACATAGACATAGCATTAAGCAGACGATAAATTTTCCGCAAATTTATTTGAAGAAAATGAAATCATGTCACTAAGCAGCATAATTCAATCCAATGAGATTATGCAGCGGATTATTTTTATTAAATCTTTTCCGATTTAAATAATTAAGAAATGCATGTAAAAATAAATTTTATCGCAATTATATTTTTGACTGGATTACATCAATTGCGGATTTCGGTTTGAAAGGTTACGGTTATAATTGATATTTTAAATTTCTTAAGTCATATTTTTTATTTTGCCAAATATTTTTCATACTAATATATTGTTTTCAGCCAATTGTTGAAACAAAATAAGGATGGTATGTGTATATCTTCTAAAGCCATCATATCAGTGCTTTTCATTTGGCGTATATTGATCCACTTTTGTAGTTCTTACATTTTGGCATATATTGTTCATATTTCTTATTTTTTTATAAATCTTTGTATAAATAGGACCAAAATGTATTATTCTTTAGGTCTGCCTGTGAAGATAATTTTGTATAGCAAGAACAGAGGGTGTTATACTTCTTTTTAGCAGAATAAAATTATGCATTTTAATAGAATGCTTTGAACAACAATGTCGTTAAGAATATTTTAGGAATATCCACATAATTGTGAATTTTTAAGTTTCTTTATAATATATATTCCGAAAGACGGGCAGGCTGTTAGATCTAAATAAGAATTATTTCCCCGAACATGTGATAAATTAGATCATCAAAACAAGATATATATATATCCTTATAAGAGTAAGATAACTCCCTCTCTCGGAATGAACTGTCACGTATATTTAACACTCCCATATATACATATACGGAGAGAGAGCATAAATTAATTACTTACATTATGTCCGTTATTTCAGTTTACTGCACATGTAATACCTATCTCCCATTAGTAGTTGTGATGATACTTAAGAAAGAAAATAATAATATTCCAGAAATAATGATAATATACAAAGTGTCGACATTTGAAGTGTTACATAGTTCTAATGTTTATTATAACAGTTTGCGTCAATGTACAGTACGCCAGTGATTATGTAAGTGGCAACAATTTTTCATGATATGCATCAGATTATATAGAGGATCGTACACATTAAATTTTACAATCTTATATGTAGAAGGAAATCAAATTATAATATTTTTCAGACACTAATATATCCTCAAATATACATCTGAAACATCGTCTGATGTTTTGAATACATCAGACGATAACTACAGACCTCTAATATTATTACTCAAGCAGCACTGCCTTTCCACGTGTGAAATAATACATATTTAGAAGAATATCACTCTAGTAACTCTCATAAGTGTGTCCTTTAAGAGTATCAGAAGCGTTCAGAGATGGGTTTCATCTACGTAGTTTGAATTTCAGATCCTGAGTTAAAATGGAAGAACTACCAGTACTCGCCTTGTTTGAAACATATCCAGTTTCTCGAAAACGATTTAATTAATTAATTTAAGTAATTGTTAAAGGTTTTAGAGGATGGGTGTTAATTCTGAAGCCCTTCGATGACACTCTCATAAGAATGACTATAGAAATATTGCTGTAAAATTAAAACTAGTCCTCTCTGAGAAAACGCCATGGTCTTTGAATAATGAAAAAATGGGTCTGTAATTGCAGTCTGAGGTATTAGTAACCACAGATGATATTTCTGATATATTTTTTAGAATATATTAGCGCCACTGAACTGACAAATAGTTTACTATTTCAAGTGATCGATACATTTTATTACTATTAATGCGTGAAAACCTATATTGCATATATGCATGTTGTTGTTGTTGTTGAGACCCAGACCGTCCGACCTACCAGAAAGGTGTAAGGTAACTGTAACATGTAGCATATATGCATGTGTGAATGTTTCCCGGAATCCGAAAACGACAATTAGCCTAGCACCTCATGGCTTTTTTAGAATGTAGCAATCGATCCGAGGAGTTGCAGAAAACTTTTGAAATTCGAAAAGTTCAATATATTTTTAAATACTTTCGAAAACCTCTAAATAAGGGAGGGAGGATCGAAATCATCATAAAAAATATCTTCTTCCTTAATTTTCTTCCTTAATCTGCGATCTCGAATTTTATTAAACAAAAGCTAAGGGTGTTTCAAAGAGAGTTGAGGAACAAGAATTTTGTAAACGTTAACAGTTTTCCACAGATTTTTAAAAGTTAGACGAATTTCAGAAATATCGGGCAACGGCTGCAAGGTGTTCCATGTTAAAAATATAACTAGCACCCCAATTTTAGCTCTGCGATATTCATTTTTTTAAACCGAAATCAAGAATTTGTTTTGGTATTCAAGTGTCAAAAATTTAAAAGAAAAATCAATAATTTCTTTGTTAAAGTTTTTAATTCAGGAACGATGTAAAAACGTCTTAAAAACAGCTAAATAGAAACTCATCTAGAAAATATGTCTTCTAAAACAGTGTTTGCCAAACTATTTTGGGGTCGCAGAACCCTTTTGAAATTCACTTTGATTCCGTAACCCCAAAATGAGAAAAGGTCGATAGCGAGAATGAGACGAATGAGAAAAAGTCCATAATTTTATATTCAAAATGTTACGCATTTTCTGTATTTTTAATTTAATTTATATTGCACCATCATGTGGAACCCCTGGTATACTGTCGAAATCCCAGGATACCACGCAATACATTTTGAAAAACGCTGTCTAATGCAGATTTCGCAATAAGATCTCCATTTCTTGTCAAACTGCAGCTACATATAATTCGAAGGGCCCCATGTGCCATAATGAGTTAAAAGGCCTTAGTTTCTAAATACGAACGTTCAAAGTTTAAAGTTAAAATTTTATTTTTTTCAGCATTTATCTTCAAAACGTGGCATTTCATTGTTCCAAACGCCGTTGTCATTTCAAAAGAAAATAAGATATCTAAATCATTTAAACAAGCAAAAATGATTTTATTATTCAGTGTTCTAATACTGGAGCGATAGTTGAGGTCGTCATTATTGTTAGACCTTGACGTAATGAGCAGCGTTGGGTTGAAACTTTAGTCAAAAAACATGCGTATTATATTCGGTGATAGATTCGATAGAGTATTGGAAATATAAAAACTATGTTGCTTACGAAAAATAGTGTAATTGGTCTAATTATGCTAATATTGTTGAAATTGAAGTTTAATTTGTATACGGTGAACCAGAAGTGTAGTCGTAAAAAAAAAAGGTGGGGGTACGATCTTTTTTTGAAGAATTTTAGCCAATACTATATAATTTCTGTGACTGACACAGGGCTGGGCAGTATTGCGATACAAGTAACACCCATATAAAATGTCTTGAGTAACGACCCTAGTCTCTAAATGTATCGTGCATTTTGTATTGAGATACTTTTTCAATTGTATCCAGTTTTTTTTTCTTTTTTTACTTTCCAACTCGAACTCTTAACATGTTGATAAAATCAAAAGAATAATAATTATTCTAATTTTATTTAGTTATTTATTAAAAACCAAAAATTGTGCTCCAAATCATATGATTCTGAGCTCAAGAAAGAAAAATCAATTAAGATTCTTGCATTTTGAAATGAAATTATCTCAAAGAACTTTCCATAGAGATAATTTTTCACAAAGGCCTTTATCCTTTTCAACTCTTCTTGATTGTGTGTCCGTTGTCATTCTGTGATTCTGACATTATGATATTTCCAAACTTTTATATACAGTTGAGGTTGCCGTCTAGTAATTGGCGGGCCGTTTATGTGGATCATTAGTAGATTTGAAATAAAACTAATTAAGAGGCTTGAACGTTCATCCGAAGCGATGATGTTCATCTGGCTAAATGAGCGTTCCCACTCAGCTGTCCCAGGTGGAATAGTGTCGATGCCCACTTTTAAGGGCAAGATATCAAGAAGTAACATCTCTCTATTAGTGACCTTTAGTGACTATTAGTGACCTTTAAGATGTCTCTATTCTACTCCTGATCTCAAGCTGCAGAGGGGTTATATATGTATATATAAATTAAAAAAAGAGCATCCCCTTACAAAATAAAAAGTGGGGGTACGCTTGAGATCAGGAGAAAAGGTGGGGGGTGGGTCTGTGTCTGCCCGCGTCCCTCCTCGACTACACCCCTACGGTGAACCCACTAGACATTTTCAGGCTAAACTTAGACCCAGTTTCGTTGCTTTGAGACAATTGCGCCCGCGCAAGAAGAACCCGGGTCCGGGGAAGACTTTTAAAATTTTTGTTTTTGTCTGTTTTTGCTCCGATTTTGATACAGTTATTATTATGTACTCAAATTTTCTACTCTGTAATGGACTCACTTGACCTGGTTACACTAAACTTCGACCCACTTTTGTTGCTTTCTGACTTTTAATCCAGCGCAGCGGACGCAGAACTTACTAAAACTAATTGATATAAAAACAAGTTGCTATATTTAATGACCATTTATTAATGACCGAAATATTTTATTTTTTCCATTAAGATCAATTTTTTTTAGACAAGGAAAAGTTATATTTCCTCAGAAAGGAAATTAAATTTTGTCAACATTTTAATCATACCTGTAAAATTTTATGAAACATAAACCAAAATAATAATTAAAGAAAAATCCTAGCTTTATGGTAGATTACGTCAGTGAAACAAGACTCATGTTTATAATTAGGAACATATGATAAATGCTTCTTGAAATGAACAATGCCATTTATATCTAACACCTTCCCCACAGACAGAGAGAGAGACAAAACATAAAGAAATTGGACAGTCTATTATTCTAGTTCGCTACCCACGACAGATATATCTTCCATTAATAGTCGGGATGATACTTGAGAAGAAAAATGATAACATCTGCCCTTTTATACTCTGTCAGACAAAATCGGATTGGAAACCTTTGTTATGGCAGAAAATGTGATAATTTCCTAAAAGTGAACTCGATTTTAGTTTTTTTGATGTAAAAGTTATTTCTGCATATTTCTGCATGTATAAAAACTAGTATTTAAGTATGTAAAATACAGATAACTAACACCATTAAAAATAGAATTGCAACATTTTAAAATAACCTATCAAAAAGTATTGAAACACCTATAAAATTATATAAAATATAATTTAAGTAAAGAGTACATTTTCAGTAAAATGCCTTTATGAATCCTCTATGTAAGACGCACAAAATGTTACAAAATAGCGAGAACGATTTCGGACGTCACACCGTGCCTCATCAGTTGTAATGTCCGAAACGCAATGGCATATTTGTAACATTTTGTACGACTTAGATGGTGGATTAATAAACACTTTTTACTAAAAATGTAGTCTTTACTGTAATTATATATTAAGTTTCATCTAGTTTAAATAAGTTTCATCTAGTTTAAATAAGTTTCATCTATGGCAGTGTCGAAAAGAATTTCTCTATGGAAGATGTAAAAGCATTGCATTACTCAGTGAAAGTCATGTACTGTCCACATCAGTGAAAGTCATGTACTGCCCACATCAGTGAAAGTCATGTACTGCCCACATTTTTTAATTAATGAGATAAAGACAAAATAATATTAATGCATTTAATTTTGAAAGAAACACAAAGGTATCTGAAAATGAGCAATGTCGAGTTTTCCGTAACTCCCACAAAGAGTGGGAGAGCTAAATTTTATAATATTATTTTTATATAAATACAATTTATTTTTATATAAATAAAATATAATTTATATAATAAGATAATTTTAATGCAAAATATTGGCACCTTAAGATTGTCCAGCATAGATGGTATTAAAGAACAAAGCAAATAAGCAAAATTGGGTATTATAGACAAAAAATAAGGTGGATTAATTATGAACAAAATGAGTGAATCTGAAAACGTGTGGCTATCAACAGATATCATTGGAAGGAACTTAGATTGATACCAACAGAAGTAGTACTAAAGACGCAGTGATAAACTGCAGTACTAAAGATGATAATTTAATTTCTGCGTATAGAAACATTTTTCTATCTCAGAAAAGTATATATGTCGATTTTATTTCAAGTGTGTTTCAAAAAGTTGAAGAAAAGTGTGGTGAAAAGGTTGCCAGTGTGGTTATTTATAATAATTATTAAAATAGTATAGTTGTCATTGTGAAAATAAATATTCTGAAATGCTTATAAAGAGATTTATTCTTACTGTCAATAACTCACCTTTTCCGTTGTTCAAAGTCTACCTGAAAAAGTCTGTTCCAAACGACATCCAAATAAATAAACATTAACAAAGTACCTAAATGATAAACATTGCTATTTTTAATTACGTACTTATTAAAACATTATTTTTTATTTTAAACTTTTCAGTTTTACATTCATAAAAATATCCTTCAGGTTTTAATTTTACATGGAACATAAAGATAAAGTAATTGGGATTTTCGTTGAAAGTCGTAATTATCGTAATTAGGTAATACCTCATCAAAATAGCCAAATAGATATCTATTACTTTATAGACTGCATATCCATCCATAGGTATACTTGGTTGGAGTCTTTCTTGACGGGCGCACAGACTGAGTCTTCTTGGGCAACATATCATTTGTAATTCTGTCTATTTCTTTAGCAAACTTCATAATTTCTGATTTTTTCTCTAAAGTTGTTGCTTCACTTTCATCTTATTCACCTGTAGACTTTTGACTCATTGGCTGGTGATACCCCATAACTGTGCTCTCATTGGCCGGGGTCCGTTGTGGGTATTACTGCCTGCGGCACCCATTCTCTCAAGAATCGAGTACCTTGGTCAATGTTTGTGACAATTCAACTTTGGCGTCAGTTTGAGTACATTGATTTAAATAATACAAAGTTTGTTTCTTGTACTTCTGCTATTTGCCATTTTGTGTCATAAAATGTTCTATAAGATGCAAAAAAACCAAAATACTAAAATCAAGGAATACCATCAATATCAAAATACTTTTAAAAATATCAGATAACGCAAATAATTTTGGTTATCTATTCTCTCTAGTAATGATAATCTACAATTTCTAAGTGTAATGCATTTAATAGCCAACTTACCCTGATTAAATTATAAAGTACTATTATATTTCAACCCAAGTTCGTGACTTTTGTATGAGCCATTACAATTTACTTCACTCTAAATTGAACTTCCAATAACCTAATGACAAGGGATCGACGAAGGAATTACGATATTTAACAAATAAACAATTTTATTTACATCTAGCTTCGGGGAATCCGAAACACACACAAACAGACACACACACACACACACATATATATATATATATACATACGTACATATATATATATATATATATATATATATATATATACAGGTGATCCAAAAGTCCTTGATACATTTTAAAATTGAATATAAACTTAATTACCGTACGATACTGAGGTTTGGAGTAAAATGCTTTCCACGTTGAAAAGTTTTGGTTAAGCAAATAAAAAAATTTAGTTCCAAACGTTTCCCATAGATGGCGCTATACCTTAAAAAGAAAGATCAATCATGCTTAAAGCATTGATTAAGAAACACTTTCCAACTTCAATGCAATTTTATTTAAACAAGTCTAAAATGCAATACATTCCTCGGTAATATTTTAAAACTTATCACAATACTACATTAACTTATTATATTTGAAAACTTAAACCTTCATCGAAAAAAATGAACTTCATTCAAATGACGGCATTGAAATATAAATTGCCTGGTTTAAACATTTCTAAAATGCGATACATTCCTCGGTAATATTTTTAAAACTATCATAATACTAAGATAATTTATTATATTCGAAAATTTCATCGAAGGCAACTGAAATTCATTCTAATGACGTCATAGAAAAATTATCACGCCTGGATCTCTCTATAAAAACAGCATTTCATTCATAACATTTTCCCTTTCATTTCATTCATCACAATACTATAACAATTTATTTAATTTAAAAACTTAAAACCATGGATGTACAGATAATTTAACTCTATTCTTAACACTTCATCGAAAAAATCGTATCGGCTCTATATAAAAGCAGTATTTCATTCATAAATTTTTATAATCCCTTTCATTCATCACAATACTATAATAGTTTATTTTATTTAAAAACTTAAAACCATGGAACTACAAGTAATTAAACTCTATGCTTAAAACTTCATCGAAAAAAATCGTCCTTCTGTTTATAAAATCAATTAATATTTCATTCATATCAGCTATGCAGACTCCATGGGCTAAATAATTTTGTGTTAAAGAAATATAGCAATTTTAATACAACTCATTCTACATATTTGGCTGTTTACATTTTACATAAGTTAAAAATAGGCTTCGTTGTAGAAATAATCAGATTTGGATGATCATTTAAACTCAAATATATTGAAATTGCGTTGTTTCAGTATGTAGATGCACAGAATTTAAGCAAAAATAAAGTGGTTTTAAGACGGATACAACACTCAATATGAATTAAAAGAACTTAAAAAATCACGATTTTGAGACAAGATGGATGCCATATATCATTTTGAAGTGGGTCATGTGATCTTTTCATATCATGGTCACGTGATCGCTTCATATAAGAGGTGTAATTATTATTTTAATTTTTATTTAAAAAAACTACTGAATATATTTCGCTGAATTTTTTTTATATTTTTTATGGAACAATCTGAATATTACTTAAAATTTTCGAAGCAATTTGTGAATTTTAAGTCCGCTTAAAAAATGTTTGAAAAATTAGGTCCCATAGGGCTCAATGCATTTAATTTTTTCAATCCGGGTTCAATCCAAAACTAATTGGGTGAGATTATTCATTTATATTCCCATAGGTTCTACAGACCGTCTGAAAAACATACTAAAATTTCATTTTTTTATTAAGTCATTTTTACGGCAGTTATCGTGCTAACGGACAGAGAGACAGACAGACAGACAAAAGGAACAAAGTTGTAAACTGTTAAAAATACCAAAAAAAGCATAAAAACTGAAGACGAACAGATATGGAGCATTTTTAACACTTTACAATGAAATTGAAAAATGTTTATGACTTTGTTCATTCATTCTGTCTGTCTGTTTGTCCGTTAGCATGATAACTGTCGTAAAAATGACTTTATGAAAATGAAATTTTAGTATGTTATTCAGACGGTCTGTGGGACCTATGGGAACATAAATAAGTAATATCCCCCAATTAGTTTTGGATTGAACCCGGGTTGAAAAAATGAAATACATTGAACCCTATGGGACCTAATTTTTCAAACATTTTTTAAGCGGATTTAAAATTCACAAATTTCTTCGAAAATTTTATGAAATATTCAAATTATCCCATAAAATATATAAAAAAAATTTCAGCAAAATATATTCAGTAGTTTTTTAAATAAGAATTAAAATAATAGTTACTCATTTTATATGAAGCGATTACGTGACCACTATATGAAAAGATCACGTGACCCACTTCATAATTACATAGGAAATTATTAATTATGTAACATTGATGTTTTAGACATTTAAATGAATTTTTCAAAATTTCACTCGAAAATTTGGAGGTTTTTCGGATATTGAATTGAGTTTAAAATGTATAAACTTCAGTATTCACTGACTGTAACATCTGTTTTAAATTTATTTCGAAACGCTCCATTCATTCGTAAGATATAGCATCAATAGACTCGTGGAGAAAAACACACACACGCACGTACACTGTTGCGCCAGATGAAACTGTATGTCGAGTTCTAAAGATGGAGTAGAAGCTGAGATCGAACCCGTTAAAGTTGGCATACGTAAAGGACATAACGATGTAATGTAATGATGTGCAAATTCGATAGATGAAACGTGTGCTAGTTTCAGTTCCAAGTGATCTCGGAGCCGAGAACGAATCCGAAAAAGATGACATACGTAAAAGATGTAATGACGTAAAAATGTAATTTACTACTCATTCGAACAGAGAGAACATTTATTCTGGAAACACCGAAACGTAATCCGTGAGTGAAAATGGCAACAACATAGTCATGAGATACGTAAGTGATGTAATGACGTAACGTAATGACAAGAAAACTGTGTAGATGAAAATATTCGGTAAACTAGGTGCCGAGTTTTAATTTTATGCGTGCTTTCAGATCTGAGAGCCTTTCATACATATCAAATGAAGAGACAAACATACGTAAATGACGTAATGAAAATTTTATGAACGCAAACGTTTCTCGAGATGAAGTGTGTACTGTGTTCCATCTCTCTGTGTTGTCAACTACCCGAGAACGATGTCCTTAAAAATGTTGAATGATGATGTTGAACGATAGATGTTGAATGAAGATGTTGAATGATGATGTTGAACGATAGATGTTGAACAAAAATATTGAATGATGATGTTGTATGATAGATGTTTACGAATATGTGGAACGCAGTCCAAGGAAAATTAAATATAATAGTCTAGGGAGAAAAATATAAGTCTGGTGTTATTATGCCAATTTACATGCTGATGTAATAAAATCTTGAATTAAAGAAAGTGTTTTCGCTGTTAATGGTCGAGCTGACGGAAAAGCAACATAATCATGACGGTCATTACTGGGAAAGATAAATGAAACACGGAAGAGTCGTTTGTTGGACAAGACATTCGGCACTTCTGACGAGAGAAAACAAGATAATGCGGGAAGACGGTTACTTCCAGTTTGCTGCTCCTGCAAAAGTGACTCCATTAGTAACTGTAATGGAACCCAAAACAGAGTCAGATTGTATAAAAACTGAGTCAGATTGTATTTACGCTACAGCACAAGATCGAACACGGAATTGAAAGGTTTTCGAATTTATCAATTGATCTCTATTTTATGTACTCTTATTGAATATATCTAATTTATGAAAAAAATTAGAGATATATTTCTTCTATATATTAAACCCGTCATATGGAGAAGTGCATAAATTTATGCATAAGATTCTCTGCAGCCTTTGTGTCTCTTTAATCTTTAGATACAGTACTCTTTCAACCAATGCATACAATTAATTAATATACGATATTTTAGCAAACTAATTTATAATACGGCCTTCTAGAAAAACTCAATTATGTTACGATTATATAGATCCTTTTAACAAAATGTACCTTTTTTATAGACAATGAAACTCTGAATATTTTCAATCAAATATATAAAATAAGTAATTTCCACAAAGCGACAGGGATTATCTAAAAATAACTCAAAGAAATATTGAATTATCATTATCTTTGCGACGTTTCCGAAAACTAGTTAAGCTCGTGATAAAGCTCCAAATATATCACCTATTTTGTCGTCAGTCTGGACAAATTGTGTCTCAAATGTATCGCTGATCGTGATAGATATATATACAAATAGACAGAGAGGAATTATTTGCATACACAGCATAAGATGTTGAATGTGGCTATTTACAATTCCAAATATTTTTATGGATAAAGTGAATCCAACATTACTAAACCTGTATGTTACTAATAATTCAAAATGCACATTATCAGAATAATGATCCTAAGTGAATAATTAGCATCAATGTTGCCGCTCCCTTCTTGGAAGCAAAATTAAGTAATTATATTTATACTGACTGACAAAGTTAGCCATATCAAATTACCGACTTCAAAATTGTATATGACTCAGAGAAATAACAACCGGAAAAATATTGAAATGAAACTAACAAGACGTGAAATATGGAAATTTGAAACACTAAATCTGATTGCAACAAGCGTAACGGATCAGTGAAAAGAATATGTAGATCGGTTAAGCCGATTCCAAGTTATAAGCGGTCAAAACATTCAGATAAAAATATTTTTAATTACCTTTATTCAACGGTCATATGTAGGAAAATAAAGCTTAAATTAAAATTAGAACCATGTTTGGGTGTAATATATTGGAAATATTTAAATTGTGAAATCGATTATGTAAAAAAAATATTTTTTAATATCCTTTATTCAACGGTCATATGTAGGAAGGTCATAATTAAAAGCATGTTTGAGTCTCATTTATTAGAAATGCTTAAATTGTTCGTTCGTTCGTTCGTTACTAATTCCCCCTTGGTGAAGTGGCGCCTACACACCAGGTCCACAAGATCTCCCAGGATATCCCATGGCGAAGGGGAGAAGATTTGCAGCGTCACTTTTTTATGGAGGCTCCCCGAAGTGCGGAAGTCTGACTTGGCTTCGACATGACAGCATCCATGCCCGCTGGCGGGATTTGAACCCGCAACCCGGCGATCAAACGGAAATTCATGCCCCTGACGGCTTGACCACCGGATCGACATGTTTAAATTGTGAAATCGATTACGTAAAAAATATTTTTAATCACCTTTATTCAACGGTCATATGTAGGAAGATAAAACTTAAATTAAAATTAAAAGCATGTTTGAGTCTCATATATTAGAATTGTTTAAATTGTGAAATCGATTATGTATTTTAGAAAATATTTCGCTGGGAATTGTGTTTTCATATTTTTACTTTTGTATATAATTACAAGGTATATAATCATAAATATGTTCCTTTTTTTATACTTAAACCAGTAAAAAATGTATATATTCCGTCGTCGAATATATACATAAACCTTCATGACAGACTAAAAAGGATTTTCAATTTTCGTTCCTCATCCGATTGTCGTAGAGGGATAACATTTATATTCGAATAATAATCCTTGAACTCAGTATCATTGCTGACTTACCCCCATCCCCTATAAAATCCATTTCGTGATTCTATAAGGGCTGGGGGGAGTTGAAGAAGATTTTATGTTAAGTGTTTATTGACTTTTCCTTTTTGTATATCATTTTCATTGAGACTGACTTCAAGACTAATAGAAGCACGAATTGATGCTCACCTATCGGTGATTTTTATCGAATCCTAATCAGATTGTTTCGAAACATATGGAGTATCTAGCTCAGTGATAATCTATCTCTCTCTTACAAAATGACACCTAGAATCCACTGGAGTTTACTGAAATAAAACATTACTGATGCTATAATTACTATATTAAAAATAAAATGTAATTTAATGGATGGATATATTTTCTTTGGCATAGGAATATAATTGCCTCTCACAGCGCTCAAAGACGAAAACGGAAAAACGTGAGATTCTTCCCATCAGTTGGAATCAAATGGAACCAAACATGAAAGATCACCAGAAAAACATTTTGGGTGGGGTTTTGGTAACAGAATGCTTTGTGTTCTATTTCTCCAAATATAACCTTTCCAAACTTCAATGAATTCAAATAGGAGTTCCTTCGTTGAGTTGTGATCCCCCCAAACTTCCCTTTGGTGACGCCTCTGAAAAAACAGATGCATGTCAACAAAATCAATCTCTCATAAAGTTTCTATAGAAAACAGGCGTCAATTAATTTGATATGTAAATATATTCATTTAACATCAAATAAAATGTACCTATCTTGAAAAAAGGTATCTAAAACGTGTCATGACCGAATTTTATGCCAAGAGATCTGCTGTAGGAATAAACCTGGAATTAAAGAATTTTCTTTGAAAATTAATGGCAGAAGGGCTGTCAGGAAATGGTGTAATCATTATAATCATTTGGTAGAAAGTGGATGACTCTAGAACTGAACATTTGCTAATACAGAACATCGCACTTTAAAGTGTAGATTTTAACTATGTAAGAATTAATTCCACATTTTTTGCTTTCGGAAACATAACTATACTTCTGTTTGTAAAAATTGTAACACAATGAAATAATCATTAGAATTGTATGAAATTTTGCCCACAAACGACCTGTTTTGTTACAAATAAGCAATTAAATTTACAAAGCAAAAAACAATGTTACATGTCGAAAATCAATATTTTGTGAAGTAACCACAGGTTGCAATAAGTATTTGTACACGACGTGGCATCGCATCGAATCAAGCAGAATTTGAATTTGTACCTGAGGAAAAGCATTCAAGATTGCTTCTATCCGAATCTAACTAAGTTCAGCTGTGTTAGCTACGGCACGAGCTGCACGAGTGAGAAACTGACCGACAAAATCCCAGATACATTCAACAGGCGACATATCCGGTGAATAGACAGGCCAAGAAAGAAGTTGTATCTGTTGTGTTTGAAAAAGATCGTGAACATTCACAGCAACCTGTTTAAATACAGATCCAGGAATGCATTTAAGGAAGGGTACGACTTCGGAATCCAGAATTTCTCTGTACCGGTTGCTAATGAGATTGCCCTCAATTCTTAGTATCTGAGATCGTCTAAGATACTCAATGACGTCCCAGCTTGTTTTTGAAATTTTTATCTAAATCAGTAATTTTTATTTAAATCAGTGTCAGACATGAGAGGCAAACAGTCAAATATCAGAGATATGTCGTCAAGACAAACAATATGGCGTGCGCAGAAATATTCGGGAATCCAAAACTTGCAAGTGCAGCGTTTTTGATAAATCGAGAATCAATGAGCTGCAGACGCTAGTTTCTTTAATCCACTGCTTATACACTCGCATTACTGTCGTGGAATTGCTCTCCATACGAGAATTAAGATAAGAAAAACCCTTCACGAAGCCAAACATTCGTGCCCGTTCAAACTCCGTAACTTATTCATATGGAGTCCTCTGTCGTCGTATAGGCATAATGACTTCTCATGATACGTGTACCGCTAGCAGACAACCATAGATTATTTTCAACGTCCCGATACAACTCTCAATGTACACAGCTAAAACAGCAATTCAGAGGACATTGCTCAGCTGACGCATGTGCGGTGACTCTGAAATTCTAATCATTTGCTTAGCACACCCTAATTTGCATTTGCTGTAAGTTTCATCTCAATCGAGTGATTCCTTCATGGTGTTGCAATCCTTACAAACATGAGTTTATATTATTATATCTAATACTTCAGTATGCTAATCAGAATATATCAGAACCAATAGTTATACTTTTATTTCAACGAAATAATATCTTCTAGAATATTTCAATTCATTGATATATAGTTATTTATATAAAAATAAATAAAACTTCGTCCAGTACAACACTAAAGTGACGAACGCTGTCAACTTGTTTTGGAAGCCAAAACATCTTTCTTCGCGCTGATAAGATTGAACAACGGCTTCAGTCTAAAAATGACTGATATATTTCATCAGAGGGTTTCAATACGTATCTCAGATAAAATGGCAATGCCATAAAATAACAATTAAAGGAAATAAACAGGAAGTTAGATTTCATAACTAAGCTAGAGTAAATACACCTTGAAAAGAAGGAAGCCACTGAAACCATTTGCAATCCAAGGAGAGGCTGTGACTATTTCATTCCTATATTAATTATGGTTTCAAACCTATATCAGACCGATATAAGGTAATCTAAATAAAGCATCCGCTCTGCAGGCTGCGAATTTCAATATTTTTATTATTCGTAAATACTCCGTAGATATAAAAAATGAGTTTTTATCTATATATGATCAAAATGCCGACCCCTTTATAGTATTGAAAATTAAACTTGCTTTTCAGTTTGAATCTGAAAATATAATTTATCTCATAAATTGTTTTCGACACATAACGAACATTTCCACGTATAACAACATTGAATTTAACTTTGAAAACTTCATATTTCTCGATTCTTTTCGGCCCACTATTACTCACTGATTGCACTTTGAAACAATTTGCTTTATACGATGGATACACACATAAATATAGTGTCGAAAATATATCATACATGTTACCGTTTGCGTAAAATGTGTAAATACGTTAAATTGTCGATTTCGAAATATTCACCTCCTTTTATAATATTTATCTTCGTGGTAGAAAATATTCACGGTGGAATCAAACTGTGTATGGACTGCTAATTTTCTATTTATTTCTAACAGAAATTCAATCCAAAAGTCCTCCATAACACTAGATTTACTCCAAATGAATAAATGTTAATTTCACACAATACGCATAAATATTTATGAACCACTGACGAAAAGTGCTATTTCAGATCTCCTGGTAATTTCGAAAATTTATTTTCCAAATATGGATTCACTCAAACTTTCATCTGGATTTGAGGCAGATTTATTTCTTGAAAGTTATGTTTAAAATTCCCCCTTCAGTTCAATGTTACATATTCTCAAAACAGATTTATACGCAAATAATGTATATCCAATGATTTCTGCTCAATGGTTACAATTAAGTTTAAATAAGCGTTAAACAGGTACTACAAATACAACTGAAATGAATTGTTAGCTTATGAAATGCAATTAAATACAAAATGCATATAGAATTTTAGAATAAGTGTGGTTGAATGATACAGAAATTGAATAACATATTAAATAATACACGAAATGTATAGGAATTGCATAGCAGTATGCAAAGTTCACCTTGGGCGAACAATAAAAGTATTATAATTTTTCAAACTGAAAAGTAAAATATTTGAAATCATCAAATTGAAAAGATGAGTACATCAACAAAATTAGAGCGATTAATAACGATGTCAAAAAAATTTTTAAATAACCTTTTTTTGCTGTGAACTCTGTCGCCTTTTAAAAAGCTCTTATATTGCAATAGTTGTAATACAGTGGCTGTAAATCAAGTATATGACAACTGCGTTGGCACATACACTCCACGCAGGTTGTCCGGGTACGCAAGCTGCGCGACTGCAGGGTGCATAGGACGTAATACGAGGATGGATCCCAAATAAAGGTTACAAGGGTAATAAAAAATTATTTATTAACAATAGACAGAAAATACAAAATGGAATAGAGGCATACTTGGCGATCATTTTTCCACATAATCATCAAATATATGTAGGCATGTATCTGAACGCAGGACCAACTTGTTTAACCCAGCTTGGTAGAAATCACGTCCCTGTCCATTGAGCCAGTTCTCGGCAGATTTCACATCTCTGTCTGAAGAGAACCTTATTCCAGATAAGTGTTCCTTCAATCCTGGAAAAAAGAAATAGTCACTGGGTGCCACATTTGGGCTGTATGGGGTGTGAATCCAGACTTCCCACTTGAACTTTTGCAGCAATTCTTGAGTTTGGTGAGCAGTATGGGGCCTGGCATTGTCATGCAGGAGGATAACACATCACTCAAGATACCCATATGCTATGCCTATAAGAAACGAATCAGGGCTCGCATCCCCAAGCGAGACCACTTTTCTAAATGTCTTGCCATTTCAATCGCTCTGACGTGTCTGCGAACTTACACTACCTATCCGCACAACAGTTGTAAGACAACTACTGCCATCTGTTTCCACTCTGGGGGAAAACATTCCCTCCACATTAATTACTTTTCAAATGCTGCTGATTGTAACCTTTTTTTATCTACCCTCGTACGTCCTAAAGAAGCGCCTAAATGTGGTTGCATCTGCTGCAATGCATGATTAGAAGTAGGTACATAATCCTATTTTCTAAATGCCTAAAATTGGAGGGTAAACTATTTAAAGAAATTAAAATAAACAATTTTAAACTGGAAATATCAATAATTGGCAAAATTAATGATGTTTTAATGACAGGTAATATGATGTCCGCACTGTTGAAAATGTTCGAGCACATTGCAGTAAAATATGATGCTGGTTGTAATTCCTAACTTTCGTGCAACATTATACACCGCTTATTTAGAAAACTCAACACGCTTTTCCCGTGTTTTAGTGGTATAATATTATGCGAAAATTAGTAGACAATACAACAATAAACACATTTTAGTGCAACGCTGAACGGAAATTTTTAACAGTGAACATAAATTAAGCCAACAGACAAGTCACAGCTAACGATAGACACGCCACAATTGCTCACATTGTAATAAAATATTCATTGAACAAATAAATTACATCTTACCCGCCTCTCACAAGAACCCCAAAACTCCATAAAATCATTCTCAGAAAATAATACTAACTAACTCAATGTAATCAGAATCACATTATTCTTAAACACCTTTCATTTCCATATGCAAAAAGCTTGCATATCCAATTTGAATAAAAAATTGAGAAAGTCAGAAGTTTGAATTTAACTTCACACTATTTATAATTCGCACTTCATAATCTCCGCCATACGGCAAAAGTTCTTCTGCCATTTGAGTGTACAATGTTAGAACCAAACATAATTTCGAAGCAAATGGTGTAAGTCTGAAACAAGCAAAAGTACTCTGAAACAAGCAAAATTGCAAAACGTGGTGTTTCAAAGTACTCTCTAAATGATGTATGTAAAAACACATAAAATACTGGGTTTGGTGCCACTAGAATGACACTTTCAAAGAGGTAAATTTCTAGTTTCACACTTAAAACGGTATCTATATCTATGTGAATGTGTTATTTGATTCATTTTTATGAGAATTATACGGAATAATGGGTACATTTTATTTTATGTTGAAAATATCACTTTAAACAGTTGAAAAGGTAGCATGGGATATTTGTTCTACGTACTTATCTGCCTGCTGAAATGGGTCCATTTTAAAGAACCCTTTTAAGCAGGTAAGCAAATGAGTAGCAGGGAAACAGGTATATAAAATGACCTGTTCAGAACGGTCATTTTAGCGTGAAATAAAATCTACCGATTTCGTGGTAGATACCACATGCCTTGTTCAAGACGCGAAGAATGTCGTGATCAAACAATACAACTAAACATTAATTGAAATGAGAACACCTTTAAATAATTATAAAACATAAAATAATTATTCAAACCTACTATAATCATAAAAAATATGTATAAAGTATTTTGCATAAACATACTTTTTGCCTATCAGCTAATATTGTTTAACCCCTTCTCTAAGAACAGAACTTCGGGAAAAAATAAATTTTGCGGGTCTTACGCATAATGCCACTTTCTAGGTGTGACAGGTATTAGGCTTTCGCGTGTGAGAGCGAGAGAGAGAGATAAATACACGGGGGTGTATATTGAATGGGCCTACAATGACTGTTGATTGCAATGGCGTGGCACTAGGCCTTGTCTCGCTCAGAGAACATCAGCTTCATCGGGACATCATCAAACTCAGGAACTTTTCACTTAGCTATCACAAAACCGTCTCCTCGCTTTTCTTAACTTTTCGCTCTCTCTTCGAAAAAATTCTGAAAATTGACACTCACCTACTCTTTTCTTGGTTGGCCTTCGGGCTTAAAAACAGCGCCCAGGGCACTTACTATTGGTCAAAACGACCCATCGGCCTATGAACGACATTTCAGTTCCACGTAACTTCTGAACCTCCTGCGCCTAATTCAAAATGACCGGTATCCCTTTCGAATATCGAACGCCTCTTACTAACAGGCTGAGGAGAATTCAAAAGCTTCGACTTGCTTCCGGTCTTGATGTTGCAGGTGGCTAGATGGGGCGCAGGGTAAATATTGCCTTGCCGTTTCCGGGATCGGCATTTGTAACTTTTGATCTAAACTTGGAAATATTGGAACTATGGTAAAAACCATATGACAATACTTCTTATTCTGCGCCATTTTCATATAAAAGAATAAAATTATGTAATCATATTGTTATAGTTACATTTTTAATTGTGTGACTGGAAATTTACATGTTTAAAAATGTTATTCTAGTGGCAGTAAACCCAGTTCAGTTTGTGTCTTCTTACCTAGATTTTTTTAGCGTGCACCCTCTTTTATTATTTGTATGTATACATAAGTTATAACTTCAATGTATGGAAATTGTGTTGAAGCTTAGTTAAGGCAAATTTAATTTGAGTTGTTCCCCCAAGAACGAGTTGTTCCCCCATTACTATGACAGGCCTAGTATTAGGTAGCCAGATAAAGTTCAAAATCCAAAAAATGAAAATATACCCCGATATACAACAACGAACCAAATCCGCTCCGATTTTCGCGTTACTCACAAAAAATAAGTATATTCTGTAGGAGGGCCCAGACGATCTGAATCGGTAACGTTCAAAATCCAAGAAATTAAATTATAAGTACTACGAAGGACAACGATATGCCAAATTTGAGTCTACCAGTTACACCAGACTACTGGTTATTTCTGACAACTGAGTACATTACTATGGCGGGTCCAGGAAGGACTAGGCCGATAAGGTTCAAATTCCAAAGCATTAAAATATATACTACAGAAAACAGTAACATACCAAATTTGAGATTTTTTGATTCTACGGATCTCAAGTCATTTCTAAAACATGAGTACATTCCTATGGCGCACCCAAGATGAACTAGCTCTATAAAGTTCGAATTCCAAAGAATAAAAATATACAACAAAAGACAACTACATACCAAATTTAATGTTACTATAATCATTGAAACCTGATTAGTTAGTGCCTGAAATATTTGAATCAGACTAGCAAACAAACAACAGATCAAGTAAAATAAAAGGTTGTTAAAAATGAGTCGGTTAATTCCAAATAATTTAACATTTATTAAATATTTAAAGTTTTTATTTTCATTAGACTTTCATAAACAGATTTCGTTCCAACTCTTTAATACACTTTAGATTTTTCTATTGCGATAATTCGATTTTCTATTGCGGTAATTTGATTTTTCTATTGCGATAAATTCTTACATATTCCAAGGTAACGAAAGTTTGGGATTTAAGAAACTTTTTAGCTTTCTATTCCGTAGTATTAAGAAAGTATTGTTTTCGCAAAATTTTTTGATTAATTTAAATAATTTAAATAATAGAGCACACATAATCTGAAACGGTTCAATAGTCTGGATTTCTATCGAAAGTTTTGCTATAATTGAACAAATGAACCCTTAACAGCAGATATAAATATTTATGAATCACTCCCAAAAATTCCGATAATTGCCTTTCGGCTTGTACGTTTCTGGATAATTTATATTTCGAGTTTAAACACTCTTGAACTTTTATCGAGAGTTAATTAAGCTTAATTTTTCGAAAACTTAAAATTACCTTTCCTGCTTACCGTTACATGTTCTTAAATGGGATTTAAATGGAAATATATATCTAATGTCTTCTGTTCAATGGCTGCATCTGAATTTAATTAAGCGTTGGGCTAATGTTCTACAGATGAGCAGTTTTGAAGATGAATCTTAACTCTAGATATGTATTTTACGGTATTACGTGTAAAATATATTAAAAGGGTTTATTAAATCTGTGCAAAACTTATGTATATCTTATATTTAAAAAAGAAAACTTCAGAAATGAAATAACTAAACTGAAAAAATTACACCGAATTAATATGTGATTCCCCCTTTACTTATGTGTGTGTATGCTGTATGTCTACAATTTTCCTATAACTAAATCAATTTTTAAAATTCGGCCGTGTGATGTAAACTAATGTATTACAAGCCACGATCTTTGCTGATTAAAGTCGGTATTGTGTGCGTGCTATCACCCCAATACTTATATTTAACAACCGACTATAACCGGTCTGAAAATAAAATTGATCTGAAATTTTCAGGTGATGTGTAGTTTAACGTTATGCAGAAGAGTATTTGCTGATGAAAATGATCAAATAAAATTGTACGAGCTGTGAGGCAAAAACCGTGCTACTGATAAACCTCCAACATTACTCCATTTTTATGTAATTTGAAACTTTTATTTTTATAATACAAAAGGGACACAGAAACGAAGATTTTTAATTTTTGATGCTATAACAATTTCCTTTAGTTAGTCTAACTCTTTTTAAGCACAACCTATTTTTCTGAACTTTTCAAATTTAATCTAGATCAAGAAATAAATTTTGCAGAAATACATTTTACAGAAATTGGTGTTTCTTTGCAGAAATTTTTGAAGAGAGGCAGTAAATGTTGCACTATTTATATATTAACTCTACGTATTGTGTAGGAAAATTTTATTTTGTAGAATAAATTTTTTAAATTCCATTAAAAGTATACACGTTTATTTATTAAAATTATATAGTCATTCTTATGACTCCACTTCGTATGGAGTCATAAGAATGAGTATCTGGCCTTTATATTGCACGTTTATTGTATTATGCAGTATTCAGGATTTTAACTTTTCCGCTGCTTAGTTTTATTCATAATTCATTTCTAGAATTGGACTTTGTTGTAAGTTTCTATGTTGCGGCTCACTTAATCTCCCTTGTTAACGATAGCAAATCCAATATTACATATTCGAAACCTTTTATTTTCAATTATTGTCCAGCTGTTTCTGGATTTTTTTTCTTTATTTTCCGCAGTATTTTTTGACAACGACAGCCCTTATAGCTACCAAATCCAGTCAATTCCTAGTTTTCTGATCTTAGTAATTGTTTATAAACTACTTGTTTAATGTAACTTTCGAAACCTACTCGTGCCCTTTTAAATTTGTTGTAGGCTTTAGGTTGGTACTCTTAATCATTCAATAGATGCTTTAAATACTTTTGCTGGACGTTCACATTCCTCCTTAGTTTTATAGTTTGTTCCTAGCTTCTCGGTTCTTTCTTCGTGGATTTTTATCTCATTTTCTTCCACCACAATTAGCAACACTTTTCCTACGTCATCTAAGTTTACTATTATATAGATAATATCCGATCTGGATTTGGCTACTGTACGTTGCCCTGATGATAACCTGACTGTATGTTGCCCTGATGATAACCTGACTGTATGTTGCCCTGATGATAACCTGACTGTATGTTGCCCTGATGATAACCTGACTGTATGTTGCCCTGATGATAACCTGACTGTATGTTGCCCTGATGATAACCTGACTGTATGTTGCCCTGATGATAACCTGACTGTATGTTGCCCTGATGATAACCTGACTGTATGTTGCTCTGATGATAACCTGACTGTATGTTGCCCTGATGATAACCTGACTGTATGTTGCTCTGATGATGTAAATTATTTTTCGCCTTCAAAACTGATTGTGTTTTATACAGATTTACAGTTTTAGTATTATCAAAATATTAAGTTTTATCATTGGAAATATATTCAAGTTTTAGCATTAGCAACATATTAAGTTTTAGTATTAGCAGCAAGTTTTATTATGTCTTAGATTTAACAGCATTTTTACTAAGTATTAGCATTGGCAGTACATTGCGCTTTACGAATTCACGAATACATGCAGAGGCAACAAATTTAATTTCAGAGACTTTATTTAAACACTATATTCAGGTAATTCAAATCCGAAAATGGTTTCTGTTCCCGAGAGAAAATGTTTGTTAGGAATGACGAACTTAACAATGTTTTAAAATTCAGATACCAGAATCTGGTTTCCATCTGAACGTTTGAATAATTCCTTTTCAGAATTATACGATCTTCTGAAAATTATGCGGTATAATTTAAAATCACTGAAGTGAGAAACTTATCCAAAGTTTGGGGAAAGTGTCACATAATGGGTGGTAAAGATGACACGATTAAATAGAAATAGGGATTTGAAAACAGCATTCTTCAGAACCTGTGCAAAATATTTCATTTCATGTGATAGAATGACAATTTTGAAGAGAGATTTATACAATAGAGTTTGTGAGTATTTAACTGTACTGATTCAAGTTTGTATACTGTTGTCATAAAGTATTGTTGTTATAAAAGACGTTTGTATTTCGATGTGTTTGTATGCGTCGCATATAGAAAAATCCAAGCAACCGGTAGTCGCGAAAGACTAGGGACTTAATTCATGCAAAAATACGACTCGGCAGGATTTTTTTAAATTCTAATAAATTTTAAATCTATAAAGGCTTAATGTTGAAATTTGGCCGAAATTTTACTCTTTTCAAATTCCAATATATCAAGCAGACGATCAGTTTTGAGCTATAAGATTCAATGAATTATAAAATAAAAATGTTCGGAACATACAATACTCGATCATAAAATACAAAATTCTAATTTCTTGGAATTTATAGGTATCGTTTACATTATTAAAATTGCTATTATTTTATCCTTTTAATAATTGCACTCGAAATCGATCTACCGAATATATTCGAAGATAACATTTTAATCCATAACTTTGCTTCTCTCGCTCCAAGTGATTTTTTTTTCTTATTTTGCGATTGCAAGATTTTTCATTTGCAATGATATCCAAAAGTTAAGCATAATCGCTATCCGAGTGAATATTTCACGAACCAAAAGTAATAATGGGACAAACTTCTGTGTACCTGCGAAATACGGTAATGGGAGTAAAAACAACAGAAGATAAAAGTATTTTATACACAATTATGCACTTTTGAAAATGTTTTTTCAAAACGTGATTTTCGTTTTTTGCAGAAAAAGAAAGGAAACAACGGCGGTGCATGTAAATTAATAGCGTATGTGGCCACCTGTTGATGCTATGCATGCCTTTTATCAAAGTTTCATGCTTTCCATGAGATTGCCTATGTGAAATAAGGCAAAGAGTACCACTCATCAGTTAAAGCTATTTTCAGCTTCTGCAGGATCATTAGTGTAGGCTGATGGGATTCAATTCACATCCCTATTGCATCTTATGCTTATTCAATGTGATTTAAATCCTGAGACTTTGGTGGTCACAGCATCCGATGGATATTTTCACTTTGAAAGAAAACTATTGAGCCTCTTAGAGCGGTGTTCTGTGCGTTATCGTCCATGAACACGAATTATGCGCCCAAGGTAACTCAAAAAACTAAACATGAAGTTATGGTAAGTGGTATATGTTTGTACCTCATGCTAGTAACATAAACTCTAAGTTATGGATCTTTGTGAGCATGTTCAGCATTATGTATGCCTATGTCAATACACCACCGCCTTCAAATTGGCCCCTTTCCATGATCTTGAAAGGATGGTAACACGTTTGCCGTAATCTTCATATTGTGGTGTTACGAGAATTAGTTTGCAAACTGCATCTGGACTCATCGATAAAGAGCATATTGTCCCACAGATTCAGAGTCCAGTTTTGATGTCCATGACTCTACTGTAAACGACCTGTTATGAAGCATAATATAATGTTTACAAGATGTGCAAACACTATTCTTGCTCACTGGGCTCGACCCATTAATAAAGGGAAGGAAATAATTACTCAACGTAAGTAAAAGTGTACGGTAAGTTTAATTGATAGCACGATGTCTCCACACAGACACGATGGGACAGTTCGGCGCCAAGGTATATAACTTGAGACAGAGGCCGTAAATTTTCAGCTATGATATGTCGAAGCAAATGTCAAAATTCAAACGACAAATCTCTTGAAAATTATGATCTCTTTCAAGTGATAAGTTACTTCTGGGCTACGATGAGACCTTTTGGCAGTTAAGAAGCTGCAGGTCATTGGATTTTATTTTACCACATACAAAATGGACGTTATCCCGTAATCCAATAGATAGTTCGAAAATTTGCCCCACCCATTTTCGCTCACGAATGCTGAACTGAATGAACGGACGAGGAGCTTAGCGCGCTATTTTTGTTCCAGCCTTCACCAAAATGTGAAGGAACCCGACTTTAGAAAGTTTAAGTCAGATTTCATTTTTTATTCTCAAAAGAGCCGGACTCACTTTTCATCACTTACTACGGCAGCGGATCGAAGCCGATCCAATGTTTAGTATTCTACGGAAATCTGAAAATCTGCATCTCCTTCTATTCCTGTAGTGGTAGTTAAACATGTACCGCAGGATACAGAATCCAGTGTGTGAATATTATCTACATCAGTAGAGCACGGCTTACGGCATAAATGGACATCAATGCCATTCTACTCGAATTTCTATCAATTATAACTGGAGTGAAACAGGCGGTCTTTGATAACCCTAATCGGGCAGCAGAAGGAGTAAACTTTTTTGTCGCCACGCTGGGCCCCTATGAAGTAGGCAACCCCACCCATACCTGCATTTCAAGTGCCAGCGATTAACCAGAATCTAGGTACATGCAAACGTACCTTTTTGGCGGGAATTTACACCGGCCGGCATCGGCTTGCATCCAAGTTCTCCGGACCTTGAATCAGCTCTGAGCCATCCGGCATCGGCCGTCGAACGTATCCTCCGAAAAATGAATCCCAGGAGCCAACCGGCATTATGAGCGGTGGAGCGCATAGCGGACCTTGATTACAAGCCCCTAATGGACTACCAATTCTCCGTAAAGGTCTCCTGAAACCGTATATCGGTGTGTCCTGTGGCTCCTTGCCTATCCCTGGCCACTAACCATATGGACTTTTGGAGGTTGTCTTTTTGGTTAAACACGTCATTACATCAGTGTGGAGATACTGTGTCTTTGAATTTCAATTGTAATGCTAATAAATATATTTTTATCTACCTATAATCATATCAATATGAACTCTGAGCTCGGGAAATTCCCTTGCAAATCAGCTCGAGTTAAGTGAATTAAATCAATTATGATTTTCAATAAACGATTACAGTATAACTCAGTACATCTTGAGGTCAAGTTAAGTACATTTTAAATGTATAATGTTGGTGTATTATTAAAGTGTTTCATAATCTATATATGTACTAAAAGTATTAGTGGCGACAAAATCGTCTGATTTTCTGAAACAAACACAGTATATCCAATATTTCAGATATCATTTATATGATCACCGAATCAACTGTAGACACTATGGTAAGTGGTAGTAGTGTATTTATGTGAAATCTACCTTATCATACGGGCATGCTTGTACGCAGGTTTGTGCGGAAGACAAACTGCTGGAAGTTTGGCATATAGACCAGTTTTCCTGATTATCTTGTAAACAATACGTCTGGGAACAGTTACTTTTATGGTGTCTTCAACTTTCCAGGCAATTGCCTTGCGGACATTGCCCTGTGACGTCGGCCAGATAATGCCAGATAAAAGTTCTGCCGAGAGATTGTAACTCTTGGTCGCCTTGCACTGCTTATCGTCTGGCATCTTTAGTGTTTTGAAACTTTCTCCACTGGCTGGAGATTTCACATTGTGGCCGATTCAGTGATCTGGAAACTTATATCTGTGACTGTCCTGATTCCATCATTCCGGTTACTCTATCCTTCAAAAGATCAAGTTAGAGTCTTTGAGCCATAGTCGGATCCTGCTCAACAATGACAACACTAATTTTCAAGGGATTTCAGAAAACTGGGATAAAATGTTCACACTACTACCTTCTGTATTTATGGAGTTGCGATAAGCACATCTTATTTGCATATATACCATCAACTGATGTGCATTCAAATTTATGTCCACTTCAAATGGTTAGGTGGCATTAAACATACCTACCATAACCATTAAACATACCTAACATAGTTACAATTTTTAGGATAAGAATCATCTGACTGAAATTGAACGTTCTTTGTCATTAGAATAGACAATAACTAATACAGTTAGCTGTTAAAGTTAGCACGTCAGTTAACTTACAATTCAAATTCTTAGGCCCTCTTTATTCTACCCAGAAATCTCGCGTGGTCTTTAGTCCCCATTAGAAATCAAAGTTAGCTTGAATTTTCACTGATTTTTGTTATTAAATTTAATTTGGCAATGTTTCATACTACTTCAATAGAGGAAATGCGAAAATTTCATGATTCAGGGTTTTGATAGAAGGGAGTTAAAATGTTATTTAAATCGTATTTGTTTCAGATTTTGTTTGGCAATTTAAACCCATTCTAACGCACACACACACACACACACACACGCACGCACACACACACACACACATATATATATATATATATATATATATATACGCAAACACACATTAGTGAATACAAATAAAGCCCTATCTATCGAAATTAAAAAAATATTATAGTTACTTAAATACCCTTTAAATTCCTAACCAAATTTCCGACGTAACAGAGAAAACATGGGCTTGGTCCAGTTACGGGTGTGGATGATTGTCTTTGAAGTATACTCAAACCTTGAATATCATTATTACTAAGAATTATTATATTTCATACGCTCTACTAAAAAAACATATGAATAATGTATTAAGTATAACTGATTGCTTGTAATCCTCTATAGAAATATAAATTTGCATTCGAATTCTATTGAAAAGTGTTAAACATAGACCTCCAAATAGTTTAATCGTATTTTTACTTTTGAAAATTAAACATAGTCATATAGCGCTTATGCTAATTTCATTGCTTACATTCCAGAATATTTTATGAAAGATTTATTTAAATATAAAAAAATTATAAAAGTTATTTAAAGTAATAAATGTAAATATGATTTGACACTTTAATGTGATCAAATTTATCGGTTTTGCCCTAATAAATCTCCCTTCTCTTTCTAAATACATAACAATGACGCAAATGGAAACTTTATCTCTCGTTTTAAAACGTCATCCAAACTGTTCATTTACTTAGTTAAATTATATTGTTTGATGCATGGAGTTGGTGAAAATATTTTGATATACTGTTTGTGATGCCATAAATATAGACATGTTTATTGTGAAGCTTTGAAATGTGTTAGAGGTGTGCCAAGGTAAAATATAATGGCGACACCTGTCTATCCTCCAGAAAGAGACAACTTAATTATCCATATTTGTAGCAACGTTAATAGCGATTTGAGGGTTGTCACGTATAAAGCTAGCTGCCTGAATGAAAATCACTAAAGGCTGACCTCATGACTGAAAGTGAGTGAATAGTTTCTAACCAAAAAATTAGTAAGGGACGGGCCAGAAATATATCCTGCAGCACTGAGGGACGGACCAGAGGCGAACCCTGAAGCACAGAGGGACGGGTCAGAGAGGACCTCTGCAGCATTTTTACGATAACCCTGAAGCACAGAGGGACGGGCCAGAGAGGACCTCTGCAGCATTTTTACGATAACCCTGAAGCACAGAGGGACGGGCCAGAGAGGACATCTGCAGCATTTTTACGATAACCCTGGAGCACAGAGGGACGGGCCAGAGAGGACCTCTGCAGCATTTTTACAATAACCCTGAAGCACAGAGGGACGGGCCAGAGAGGACATCTGCAGCATTTTTACGATAACCCTGGAGCACAGAGGGACGGGCCAGAGAGGACCTCTGCAGCATTTTTACGATAACCCTGAAGCATAGAGGGACGGGCCATAGAGGACCTCTGCAGCATTTTTACGAAAACCCTGAAGCACAGAGGGACGGGGCAGAGATTACCTCTGCAGCATTGACATCGGAGATAGTAAATGCTCAGTTTTTACTCTGCAAAAAATCATCACTAGAAATACACTGAGCCACAGTGAGGAAGATATTATATGAAGTAGCTAAAGTCCAAGCGCATATGAGTGATCCAATACTGAAAACACCGCAAAGAAACGGCAAAAAGCCGATGAAACCCATATCTGCAAATGTGGCGTACTCAGGTTCGCCGCAGATTGTGCATGGGAAAACTCAACAAAAAGGAATGTACTTATTGCAAATTTTCATATTATTGTGAAATCATATTTTAATGAAACAAAATTAGTAAATCTAATGGCATCATATAATATTTGATGAATTGGTTAAATATAATAATGGTAATAATAAAATGATTTAATTACATTATGTCTAGTTACTGACTTTCCTCATTAATGAATTCTCCCTTTTAGTATTAAATCCAGCAAATAAAGGTGGGGTTTTGAAGAAACAAACTGCTCCTCTATAATTCATATATGAGAAAGTAGTAAATTAATATTTCATTATATTTACTACAACAGTTTATAACACCACACTGCTGATACACAGCTTTGTAAACAATCTTATGGAATGACAAACATTCTAAAAATTTTAAATAATAGTCTCAGTCGAGGAAAAATACAAAACTTAGCCAATTAAATTGTTATTTACAGAGACCTATTGTTTAAGGTTTCACAGAGTGTATAAATTTCTTAGAGCACCGATACTCTGCTCGAGACAGTTAGCAACTAGAAAATGGCCAGTTCGCATCAATCTCGATGAAAAAAATGTTAAAACACCATATAATAATAGCAATCTAGACAACCTTATGAGTCAGATTTGTCTGGATAGAATAGGGGACAGTATTCTTTCTAGCTAATGAATTTGCTGCTTTCCCTTTTTGGGTGCAGCTTTTTCGATGAACTACCCATTTGTTATATTCACTCACTATCAGTCACTTAGTCAGTTCAGTGCATATTATAGATATTATGTAAATAATAATTTTTTGAAATAAAGAATGATCAATAGAAATAGCATATTACTCGTTATATTTATTTTAATTTCAAAAAAATTATATATATATATATATACATATATATTGATATATATATATATATATATATATATATATATATATATATATATATATATATATATATATATATATATATATATATATATATATATATATATATATATATATAATTTTTTTTAATTAAAATAAACATAACGCGTAATATGCTATTTCTATTGATCATTCTTTATTTCAAAAAATTATTATTTATATAATGTCTATATATATATATATATATATATATTTCCTAATTTCCTAGATCTTTCTTTTGTAATATATATATATATATATATCTGAAAATATAAAATTGAAAGGATAAATAACAGTTTATTAATCATTTATTAAATGGTTTTGAATTGTTTTATTCTGGTTAATATATCCAACAATTATTTATTAACTGTATCTTGAATTATAAGTGTAAGAAAATTTAGTTACATTTGCTTGTATCGAGTCAATATTTCGAGTAAAATTTAAAGTCAACTTGGAAATAGAAACAATCAAGTTTCCATTGTTAAACGACTACAAAAATGGTTGTGATAAAAATAAGAGAAGTACGAAATTTGAAACTTACAGTATTATTTCTTCGTAATTTCTAAAAACTCGCAAAAGATGTTGTATTGCTTCTCCATATTCCATTTTCTTCTCCATCTTATGTTGACATTTTCAAAGATTTATATATATATATATATATGTTTCTGTATTAAAATATATGTGTCTTTATATTAAAAAAATATATTATGTGTTCTTTTGACACTGCATTACGAACAGACATCAAGACGTACAGCTAAACATATAGGCTAATATGAACCCATAGACATACGAGATGGGTTGAGAATTTTAATTTTATTTTATTATGTGACTTTAATTAATTAATAAAATGAATGAATTAATTAATAAAATTAATTAATTAATTAAATGCTAATTAACAAATTCATGTATTGGCAAAGATGTAAGGAGTCGAGCTAAATTTCAACTTTTCTGGCATGGGTTGCTGCTAAACCGTTTTGCAACTCGTGTTGTCATAAATAATTTTGATATTATTGTAATTAACAATTATATATCCTATTGCAATTTATTTTTCATTATCCTATTGCAATCTATTATTCAATCTGCTTTGATGAAATTTAATGCCTGCTGCATGGTAGGACTCCATAAAGTAAGCAACATTTTGGCACATATGGCCATTCTTCTTCGACCCAAACCGTCCGACCTGCACAATGGGCTAAAGTATGCGTTTGGAAGGCCGGGAATTGCCACTCAATTTAGACCGAAATCCTGTGGGTGCGGCAATCACAGGGACAGTACCTTCCTTCTCCTTCTACCAACCTCTCGGAAGGACTTATGGATCCACATATTTAACGAAGCAGTACTAACGTAACGTAACGTAACGAAATGTAATGTAACATATAGCTCGGGTCGCCCCGTGCGTTAACCACTGAGTTGTCCCTCCACTGGCACATAGCCATTGTACCTCCTATTGCAGATATCAACTGTTTTATGCTGACGAAAGCAAAATAAGAGCGAAATAAATCTATAGATCTGTAATCGGCAGTGGCATCGCAATTCTAACTTTGGAAAAGTCCCGTATTTGCGGGTTCTGTGAGTATAAATAAGTAAGGCTGGACATTTCATTTTATTCCAAAATCTGCATCTGACATATAATAAAATAAGAGCGTATTTTAATATATTTTTCTGTTAAATGGGCAAGAAAAGCTATTAATACTGTACTATAATACTATCTGAGGATAATTTAAATAAATATTCATGGAGTTCATTTATGTCCCTCTTTATAAGAAAGTTCCTACAAATTTATTTACTCTCTCTCTCATCAAATTCTAATTTTGCTTGTTTTCTCTTACGTCCTTTTACTTCCATAAGCATATATATTATGTTTTTCACTCATAAATTCCGTAAATTCGTTGAAAAATGAAATAAAAGTGAGGTTGACAATGTCCTCTTTGAAGAAGTATATTTAATTAAGGTACGTTTAGCGGCATGTAGATTAACGTCGACTCAGATTAATCCAATTAAGAGTTAGGTAATTTCAAGCTTCTGTCAGCATGGCTGAGTCAGTATACGAAACGTTCGCATTTCATCCACTCTCAGTAAACGGTTAAATTCATTAACGAAAATGTTATTTCATCACTTGTATTAATGTTATAATTAAAATAAAGGAAGATGTGCAATTAAAATGTTAAACAGCAGTAATTATGCTTTTGCGAAAAGGACGATATAACAATGGAATTAAAAAAATCTGAAGTGGACAGCACATGACTTTCCCTGCAGACTTATATCCACGTTCTCTTTATTTTAATTAAATTCAATTCACTTTCAATTCAATTTTCGTTCTTATTTGATAACTGAGCTTATTTTCAAAGGTGACGAAGAGAAAATACAAAAAAAACTGAAATATCTCGAGAACGGCTAGTCCAAGTGTAATGGGGTTGGTCTTATTCATTGCATCGTTAAAATTACGTATAAAACAAGCATTTAATGGATATATTTGAGCATACGTAGCTTTTATTTTAGATTTTGGCGATTTTTGTGGGCCATTTTGCAAAAAAAGGCAGGTTATTTTTTTCCGAATCCTATTAAAATCTAATTAGCATCAGGGTGTCCCAGAAGTGACTTTCCTACCAACTTTTGTGGAATTCAGTCCATTAGTTTTTCAGCTAGAGCGGATACAAACTTTTGCGGGCCATTTCGCAAGAAAGGCGGCTTCTTTTGTCCTGAATCGTACTCAAAACTAATCAGCACCAGATTCGTCCACAAGTGACTTACCTACCAAATTTTATGAATTCATGTCAATTACTTTTTTAGTTAGAGTGGATACAAAATCTGCACAGACAGACAGACAGACAGACAGACAGACAGACGTCAGGCTAAAAATAGTTTTTTCGTATTCTAGAGGCCTCGAAACGTGTAGATCCGTCGAAAACTCGGGTTACGATTTTCGGCATGATTCCAATACTTTCCCTATACATTACCATGTATTGCAGGGAACGTAAAAAGTGGCGTGCAGCAATAGAATTACCTAAGTGCTTGCCGAGTTTTCTTCAAAGATGCGATAGATGACATCCGGTCTAAAACGACATTTAATTAATTTTAGTTAATAATTATTTTTATTTTAGTGGTAGTTAAATCTTCTATGGATTATATATGTATACTAAAAATGTTGAACTATCAAGATGTTAATATGACGTATTTTTCTGATTTTGATAAGAAAGTCTAATCGACAGGGATCCAAACTGCAGTCCTCGCGACTTTTTTTGTACGGCCCTCAACAAAATTTACTAGGAAAACATCTTAAAACCTTAATAATGTAAGTATGTTTATTGTTGCCGTATATTTAATTATTCCCATGAAATTTTATTAGACAAAAGTCTTGCTGTACACGTACACGTTTGATTACGTAAGATTTGCCGGTGCTGATTGTCTCAAAGTAGTAATATCTTTGAAATCCTACATGACTACCCATGCGTTTGATATCAGTTGAGTCCCTTCTATTGGCAAATCCGTCGTTAAAAATCAATGCGTCGGCGTAAGATAGCTGTCGTTTTATTTAGTATCATTTTATTTCGTTGTCTGAATATAAACATTGTTCCACATTGTGAAAAATACTACATTTCATCTTTTACCTGCCCCAACATTGTGAACGGAAGGAGAAAATGCAATACAAACTGCGTGAGGAACTGTTATACGCGGAATATTTTTCAATGGTCTTGAGCATTGATGTGACGGACATTGCATAGCTTATAATATTGGTTTGTGGAGTAATGAACTATTTCGCTGTTGGTGAGGAGCTAATAGTCATGGTTTATCTTTGTGGGACGAGGAAAAGAGAATATATTTACAATAAAGTGCCAATGGTACTCCAGAGGATCAGAAGGTTTGACAAGCTAAATTATGTTGGGGTGGGACATTCCAGTAGTTAGAGTTAGGGCATTGCACTCGGACAACCCAATTTCGATTCCAGGGTCAGCCCAAACTGTCGCCATGTCCACACAGAGTACGGCCATGCTAAATATGTGGATCCATAAATTCTTCCCAGTAGTCGGTGGTAGGGGAATAAGAGTATTGTACCTGTGGAGTGCTCCTACTGGATTCCGATCTAAATTGGGTGGCACTAAGAATAAGAATCTAAATACTGTAACAAACGATGATGCACAGTCGATAACTGGCAAAACTTGGAGGTTTTTCTTTTGAAGCACTGCCTTATGCTTCCTTTCATTTATTGTGTTATACGTCAGGAATGTCAACCAAATCGCTAAAAACACCTTAAAATGCATGAAGAGAAATGTGGCTTGAATTTCATTCGAAGCACGGTGACAAGTTTGCAGACTAGCGGCTCGCTCGCGAAACTGAGAATCACGGACGTTTTGGCGCTTTGGAAATATGATTTAAAATTCAGAAATTTAAAATCTCTAGATTTACAGATATAGATTTTGATTTTTAAATACAAAGTTGTAACAGCATTTGGAAAAAAATCACGTTTCTACGATAATAACTTCAAAATATATATTGCTAATTTTAAAAGTTATAATAACTTTTAATGTTATTATAACTTTAATTAAAATTTAACTCTACTTAAATAAAAATCAGTTCATATTGAAACGGCCATAAAAGAAAGACTTGCTGATGTACGGTTATGCCAGCAGGGGTGGGGGCCGATTTTGAGACAATGTTCACGCTATATTATGTACTCTGCAATGGACCCACTTAACCAACTTACGCTGATCCGATTTTGTTGCTTTAAGACGTTTGCACCCACGCAAGAAGGGGACGTGGCTGAAAAACAACGAAGGGGGCTATGTAAGTTAGAGAAGGGGCATTTGCACTCGAGCAGGCCCGCAGAACTTGCTAAAATATGATTGCTATAGAAACTGGCTGCTATATTTAAATGACCGCCGGTGGGAAAATCATGATAGCATTTATTAAAACACGTGTACTGTTATTTAATTTAGTTGTTTTCAGAGCACTTTTAATAACAGCAAAATATGATTTTGCATAAGTAATAAGTGCAAAAGAAATGAGTAAGCATAAATAAGTAATAAGTAAGCGTTCGTAAATAATAAGTAAGCGTGCGCAAGTAATAAGTAAGCGTGAATAAGTAATAAGTAACGCATAAGTAACGTGCATAAGCAATAAGTTCGCGTAAGTAAATATTTGCATAAATAATTAGTAAGTTGTATAAGAATTTCGTTACTTTTCTCAAACGCTAGTGTAGCAAAAACGTTTATTCAAGGAAAGGAAATGCCAAAGTCAATTTACTGCTTTAAACACAGTTAGAAAGTAATTGCAAACCTTTTACCGAATTATTCTGCTGCTGGTCAGACTGGCGCATTTATTTTTCAAAAGGAAATGCATTACACGGATAAAGAGTCTCATGATGTATTACCATTAAAAAACCTACTGCGAATATATTTTTCAGGAAAGTACTCTAGAAATCCAGACATTTTTGCACATGAAAGAACTATTTCTAAAAAAAATGACAAAACTGTGGAAAAAAATAAATAATGTATGAAACTAAATGTAAAAGATAAATGCATTTCTAAATCCAAAAATGCCTTTAAACTGGAATATACTGGATATATTGTGGCGGCATATTTATATGTATCTTCCATCTTTCTTCGATATTTTAGCTTCGGTATAATTATTGTACCATCCACGTCATCCAATGTTGAAAAGCGACATATTTCACAACCTATATTCCATAAGTGTAGTTAACGAAAAAAATGTTTGGGCCCAGACGAAACTTCAAGAAGGATTAGGTAAAACGACTAGGTGTATGGGCTGTTCCCACCCTCACCAAATTAATGAAGCTCAATTTCTAATTTTGAAACTTATTAACACTTAAACCATTGTCGTTTCCATATCTACTGTGAATACACAAATCTACAGGGTGATTATAATTAAAGTTCTTGGTCTGAAAATGGTCTCAATTAAAAACGTCTGGTCAGAATGATTTGAAATTTTGCGTGAACACTCGTGGAGCAATGGGATTTTGTTTGGTGAAGAAAACAAACAGTAGTTCTGAAAGGTCGCCGCTAGGAGAAATTTAGCGCTTTATTACACTACAATGCAATACTAAAGTAATAAACGTTGACTTACTCATTGGCTAATGACGTAATAAATGCTCAATATGCTGTCCTTCGCATTCTGAAATAAGCTGAAAGCGCAAAATAGCGTGTTCAACAACAGATTTGAGTGTTTCTGTAGAGATGTTGTGGATGTGATGCGTGATGCCAGCTTTAAGTTCTGCTAAATTGGTACTGTGTCCATTAAACACCACATTCTTCAGATGCCCCCAAAGCCAAAAATCACATGGATTGAGGTCAGGGAAACGTGCTGGCCATCTTTCAAGAAAATGGCGGCTGATGATTCTGTCATCTCCAAAATGACTACGAAGTAGCCGCTCCATCGGTTTTGCGATATGTGGTGGAGCTCCATCCTGCATGAAAATAGTGTTATCGATACACTCACGCTCTTGCAGTGTGGGTATAACGTGACTTTTGAAAATACGTTCATATCGATGGCCATTGACAGAACAGGTGACGGGGCCATGAGGACCAACTTTCTCAAAAAAGAAAGTTCCCGATAATAAACGCTGCAGTAAATCCGCACCACAGAGTGACTTTGGGAGAATGAAGAGGCACCTAGCGTAGTTTCTGTGTATTTTCGGTTGCCCAGATTCTGCAATTTTGCGTATTAACAGTTCCGTGGAGATGGAAGTGTGCTTCGTCAGTCCACAAAACGTTCCAGGGCAAACGTTCACTTGTATCGGAGCCAGAAATTGAAGTGCGAACATTTCACGTGCAACATTGTCCGTGAGTAGCAACTGTTGAACATGGGTCAGTTTGTAAGGATAACATTTCAAAATGTGTTTCAAGATTTTTTGCATCGTACGGGAGGGTACGTCTAATGATTGGACAATTCCACGTGAACTCGTAGATGCATTTGTGTTAAGCTCTTCTTCTAACGCTGTAGCTACGTCTTCAACTATCTCTCCATCAACTGTTTTCTGTCCCCTGCCAGGTTTGATGTCCAAAGAGACAGTCTCTTCAGATTTTAAAATCATTTTGCGCAAGCTTTTGCCACACAGAGGACCAGCTTTGAACTTTTTCAACGTTCTGAACTTTTTAAGAGCTACTAAACAAGAGCTGTTATTCTCATAAAGCAATTTAACAAGAGCACAAACTTTTAATGATAGAGTCATTGCGACAGAATAATAGAGATTTTTCATTAGGTTATGAGAAACAAGTTCCGCTCTTCATTTTTTACAGCAAATGTTTATTGCAACGTCACTGTCTTATGCAAATTTGCAGCAGCATTTGAAGAGCAATTATGCAAAACAAGTTAAATCCACTTTTTGTGAAAAAATATAGGAGTAAAAGCACCAATTATTCTCCTAGCGGCGACTTTTTGAAACACTGTTTTTTTCTTCCTCAAACAAAATGCAATTGCTCCACGAGTGTTCACTCAAAATTTCTAATCATTCTGGGCAGTGCTTTTATTTGAGACCATTTTCAAACCGGGAACTTTAATTATAATCAATCTGCATATTAAATAATATAATAATTTTTGAAAGAAATCTATTGTTTTACTTTCTCATACTGTACGAAGAAAGCATTGTTTTCGCAGAAATTTTCGAATTTAGAATTTTAATTCCAAAATATGCTTTAAGACCCCCAGAACACATTTTGACTATTTTTGGAGTGGTGCTCGTCTGCCTGTCTGTGTTTTTGTGTACACGATTGCGAACACAAATATTAATGGATTTTCACGATTTATATCCGACTTTGTTATAAAAAAATCTAGAACTAGATATACATTTTAAAAGTTCGAGTACCTTTGAAATTGATTCGAAATTTCATATTTTTTAAACATGGCAGCATATGACAAAATTTAACATAATCATGCCTTGTCAGTTATGGTGTCAATCGAAAGCTCTTTTTTAAGCCCTTTAAAATGGAGTGTAACTCGTTACATAGTTTGTACCTATTATTACCATGAGGCAGGAACATTCTTCTTTCACCATGTGTAATTGCGATCAACCACAATGGTATGAGAAATATCGAGAAGCACCGGAATGAACATGACGAAATACAACCCAGGAAGCAGAACATACGTTCACAGCGGCCCTTCCAGACCCGTCCAGTGAGTCAGAGCCGTAGACAGTGCAACCACTCATACAAGCAAAATGGAATATGAACATGAAACACAGATGAAAAATCCCACCGAACAAGTGATCCAAAGACGAAATGGACAAACGAGAATGCCACCATAAACCATTACAAGAGCGTTCAAATCTTAGTATCAAACTGGCTGAAGTTGGAGTTTTTTAGCGAAAATAAAATTCAAAACATCAATATTAATGTATCCTATTTTCCGATTTTTTTCTTTTATAACTTTATTTTATTTTATTATTATTCATTTTTATTTAATTATATAATTAAGATATTATTACGTATATATACATACATATATATATATATATATATATATATATATATATGTATATCTGTGTGTGTATTATCATTCTATACGATATGCATATCAGATTGGAGAGGTGATCAGTGTGGAGTTATAATAAACGTTGTCATCTTATTTCTCTAATTTTCGTCATCTTTTGCCTGTAAACTAACAGCCAATTATCGCAGTAGCCAATCAGGACAATAGCCTGGAAACATTTGATTTTAAAGAGGAAGGAATCGGGTTATCGACGTGCTACAATAGTTCGATTCCCGTCTGCGATGTGTTGGTTATTTCTCAGAAAGGGAGCAAAGAGTAATGAATTTGTGTATTGAGTCAGGAGAGAATCAAAATCATTTGTATTAGGTTTAATGTGGGTTGCTCGCTTAGCGTATGTACTTTGTTAGAACCACTGTATCATAGTTGTATTTAAATTTATTTTGTGTGTTTCGTGGTAGATTACAAGCGATAAATTTTAGGTTATCATTTTCATACAAGACGACATGCAGGTGACATTTACTTCTTCAGTGCACCAAGTCTGGACCTAAATGCTCAAATAAAAGCAAGATTATGTCGGTCAAACTGAAAATGGCTAAACGATAGATCTAAATATAATAGCGCCACCTAGTGCTTCGAAAGGGAACGAAAACTATGAAAATATAAAAGACAATAAAATATTGGCATGCAAAAATATGAAAATGCATAGAATAAGAACGTTGATGCAGATAACATAAATTCGAAGAAACAAGACATTAAATGTGGCCATGCCATACTTCGAAGATGCCATTGATAAATCATTAACCAAGTCAATAGAATTTTTATTGAAGTTCGTGTTTATCTTAGAACACCTTCAAAGGGATTACCTTGAAATACATGATGTATTGTATACCGGTAATCCTTTATGTTTACTTTTCTGTGACATTTACGTGCACTATTATGAAATTTTATTATTCAATCTTATTTAGTTTCCATTATATGTTCGTTACAAGCATGAATGTTTTGCTTTTCTGGACCAGTCTAATATTGATTTAGACAGTGTTTTGTCCTTTATGAAATCTATTGATCCATGTATTCAATTTATCTGTGAGTTGTATTAGGTTTATCTGTCTGCTATTGAGTAATAATTTTCGTTTTATTTAGATCACTGGTCATTCGCAGTGCATATTCATTTGTGATCACTCTTTACTATAATCCTTTTACAGTAACTTAACACCTTCCTAGAAATTTGTATCATCCGCCTAATCAAAAACTTGACGCATTTAATACTTATGGTTACCGTGATATTAAATGATGCACAAATTCTGCGTTATTAAAGTCTGAACTGGATAATTTAAAAGCTATTGTTTTTCAAATTTTCTAAACCACGTCAAATCAAGGTAAATTCAGTTAAAAGTTTTAGGTATATTGTTAAACTCATTCCTGTCGTAAATTAAGTCATAAAATTACTAGAATTCTCAATAAGTGTACCATCAATGTGATATTTTCCCATATCAATAAAATTAAATGTTCTTTCTGTAAGGATCCTTCTGAAAACTTCAATAATAATTGAAGAATTAATCAAATTTCTTATCAATGTGCTCTGTCTTATATAGGTGAAGCTAAACACTCCTTAAAGTAGCATTCAAAAGAATATTAAAATTCTGGAAACAGCCAAGAAATTAAAAACTCTTCAGTTCCCAATTATTGTGGATTTAATACTTACCAGGTTGATTTTTTTTCTGCCTCCATTATTTAAACGTGCTCTTTTGTTTCGATTTATATTTCTTTAAATCTTTTAATTTTAATACAAATTCCAGAATTTTTTTTAAAGATTTATAAATGAATTCCTATTTTTGGGGGGGATGGTTTGAGTTTATATTTTCTAAACTCATTCTTTCTTGTTTGCTTCTCATGTTCATATTTCCTTCCATGTTCTATATTTCCATTTTTATTACACTTTCGTCATACTAGGTGACGCTAATATATCGAGTTCTGTCGTTCAGCCATTCTCAGTTTACCCTACATAGTATTGTGTTGTTTTAGGCGTAATGGTCCAGACTTCTTCATTATAGAAAGAAACTCAAACGTTAATATTACAATGTAATCTGTTCAGTAATTCATACACCTGTATATGTTAAAAAAAATGCTATTTGAATATAAAATTGTTTTACTCTGCGCATTTCTGGCAATTAGTGTGATCAACTGTTTGCTTTTTAACAAGTTTAGAAATATTGAGGTCAGTCACTTTTGAAAAGTTAAAGTTGTAAAGCAGAAAGTATTTTTGTCACATTAAGAGGTTAATTGATTTTGCCAATACTTCCAGTCTATTCGATTTGATTAGATACACTATTTCTGCTACTCTACTATTCTTTTTATGCACACTAGGATTGCTTTGACCAAAACATGCAGTTTAAAGTAGGTTCCGACCCATTACTGACATGAACTTGTACAGATAAACAAGATAATAGAGACACCTGTGGATATGGGGGCAAGAGGGTTAAACCTTATTATACAGGTGGGTCTTACAACTCGTGCTGTCTCTATTTAAAAGTTTCGGATGTTTCGTGTTTGCGGCTATAGAGAATATGCTGTTAAGAGTGTTCTTGACTTAAAATTCATTATGTTTCCAAAGTAATGGACTGGCTTTTACAAACTTTTCTTTATCATTAAAGAATTCTGAAGAAACTCTTTTACAGTGTAGATGCTCTATCGTATGTGACCAATGAATATAAAAAAATCGTTGAATCATATTCATATTACTTATATTATCATCTTATGACCTTTCTAGAAAAAAAGTATTTTTATTTTCTGTTGTAAAATCAGAAGTAAATGTATAGTCAACAAGAAAGATCAATCATGCTTAAAGCATTGATTATGAAACACTTTCCAACTTCAATGCAATTTTATTTAAACAAGTCTAAAATGCAATACATTCCTCGGTAATATTTTGAAACTTATCACAATACTGCATTAATTTATTATATTTGAAAACTTAAACCTTCATCGAAAAAAATGAACTTCATTCAAATGACGGCATTGAAATATAAATTGCCTGGTTTAAACATCTCTGAAATGTTATACATTCCTCGGTAATAGTTTTAGAATTATCATAATACTACGATAATTTATTATATTTGAAAACTTCATCGAAAACAACTGAAATTCATTCAAATGACGTCATTGAAAAAATAACAGGCCTGGCTCTCCCTATAAAAACAGCAGTTTCATAAATAATTTCCCATTCATGTCATTCATCACAATAATATAATAATTTATTTTATTTAAACATTTTATTTAAGACCATGAGCTACAAATAATTAAACTCTATGCTTAAAACTTCATCGAAAAAATCGTCCTTCTCTTTATGAAATGAATTAATATTTCATTCATATCAGCCATGCAAACTCCATGGATTAAATTATTTTGTGTTAAAAAAATACAGGAATTCTAATACAACTCATTCTATATATTTTGCTGTTTACATTTTACATAGGTGAAAAATAGGCTTAGTTGTAGAAATAATCAAATTTAGATGAGCATTTAAACTCAAATATATTGTCATTGCGTTGTTTCAGTATGTACATGCACAGAATTTAAGCGAAAATAAAGTAGTTTTAGGACGGATACAACACTCAATATGAATTAAAAATAGCTTTAAAAATCACGATTTTGAAACAAGATGGATGCTATATATCATTTTGAAGTGGGTCATGTGATCGTTTCATATCATGGGCACATGAACGTTTCATATAAGAGGTGTAATTATTATTTTAATTTTAATTTAAAAAACTACTGAATATATTTCGCTGATTTTTTTTAATGTATTTTATGGAACAATTTGAATATTACCTAAAATTTTCGAAGCAATTTGTGAATTTTATATCCGCTTAAAAAATGTTTGAAAAATTAGGTCCCTTAGGGCTCAATGTACTTCATTTTTTCGACCCGGGTTCAATCCAAAACTAATTGGGTAATATTATTCATTTATATTCCCATAGGTTCTACAGACCCCCCGTCTGAACAACATACTAAAATTTCATTTTGATTAAGTCATTTTTACGGCAGTTATCGTGCTAACGAACAGACAGACAGACAGACAGAATGTACAAAGTCATAAACACTTTTCAACTTTGTTGTAAAGTGTTAAATATATAACATAATTACTAACAAAATCCTGGACTTTAAGTTAATTAGTCAAGCAGACGAAATTGCTGACTTTTCAATGAATACATAATTCCGAACAGAAATCATCTCCTAGTTAAAGCAATATTTCTGCAGCTTTAGGGGCAAATGTCTGGTCTGTGTCTAGACATTTCAAACTTTGAAGTAGCTGAAGTATGAGTCAAGTAAAAGTAAGTTATATTTCTAAGAAGTATCACTGATATTTTAGAAGTTTGCGATTTATGAATATGTATAAATGTTTGCAATTTTGCTTTTTATGTATGTGGGTGTATCATAAATGTGTTATGATAGAAAATGTAGTAAATATAGATCAAGCTCCCACTGTTATTATTCTTGGACGGGTTTCGAGCTTTTTTGCTCTCTTTGGCTCGAAATACATTATACCTACTATGACAGCAAGAAAACAGGCAGCCCTAATTTTACGAGGTTCACAAAACTAGCGCATAGCAAGTTTTCTTGCTGCATTATCAATCATTCCACAATACTCACAAAATTGTGACAATTCGCAAATTTTCTTGCCGTCGTTGCAAGTAAACTATTTTGTGCCGTTCGCGAAATTGTGGCGTATGGCTAGTTTAGACATTTAATATATTGCAGACATTTAATATATCGATTAGAAGAAAGCTAAAAATCTCGTTAGCGGTTTATATATGTTAGTATATGAAATGATAACGCGATTCTAGCTTTGGGAGTGTCACTTACAAGATGTAATATATAGTATTGTATATTATACAAAAGTAGCAGTATATTTATTTCAACTTATGGGGAACTATAGAACTTTTCCAGAGGGGGAATTCACGGTAATACTCACAACATCAATTAGAAAATGGACCCGTCGTTACTCATGAGTTAAAGTAGAGTAATTATATAACCTAACAAATAAATACATTTTAATCCTATAAATAACAGTGAAATTTACATGCAATACGTCTACCTCGACGCATTGGTTTCGATGGCAGTTCACCTCTAGTTCACATCAAAGACACAATGACGGCACGACAATATGCGAATGAGGAGCTATGACCAGTTGTACTACCCTACATTCATCGGTTGGAAAATTATGTTTTCCAGCAAGATAACGTGCGATCGCACACGGCAACCTTTAGCAGACAAACTTTGCAAGGCATCGAGTTGCTTCCTCGGCCTCTGCTATCTTTAGATCTCTCACTCTTCGAGCATATATGGGGCGTGATTGGCCGCCATTTGACTATCCTGTTTCCGCCTCAAACAGAGGACAACCTGTGGAGGATGGTTGATGGCATATGGTCATCCATCCTCAGGAAACTAACCGCATGATCATATCATCTGTTCCTCGAAGGTTTGCTGCTTGTATTATCGCAAGAGGTGGTCCAACAGCCTACTCATTACACTGTCTATGTCATTACTGTATTGCATTATCCTTCTGGAATTAACATAACTTGTTTATATATGCCATTTGCTTGTGTGTCCTTTAGCATCATTCTCTATACACTCTACTTGTTGCATTTTCTGTGTCGAATAGTGTATTTAGATTTTACTTAACCTCTACCATTTGTAACTATAATTAAAAATTGATTGGAGTTAAAAATGGATTGACTAATTTTGAAGTTAATATTGCATTGTTCAGTTCCCCTGAAACTAAAAAATAAATAGGCGAGTAAAATTGTACACATTTACAGTATAGCAAGCAAATAATATTATACTCCCGAAAATGTTTGCATTCAACACAGGAATGCAAGTTTGATAACGTCCAAAACACAATTGAACACTTCAGAAATAAGTTCGTCTGTGTGTGTAGGTGTAGAAATTTTATTCAGACATCTTCTTACCAACAATTATATTCTTATCAACTATATTCTTATCGTACTGACGTGTTAGTTTTCACAGTTCAGCAGAAGGCAAATATGTAGCAAGTGGCGATGTTATTTTGCGAGGTCACATGTGTGTGTGCGCACATATATGAATATGCTAGGTGTGAAAAAGCTAACTTCAAATCCAAGGCATGTATCACCATGCAGTCTTTTGTTTAGATAAATTATGTACAAAAGTTGATCACGATACAGTGTTTTGTAATTGCCTCGGTTAAAAGTCAAATTACTCAAAATATAAATTTTGCATAACGTTATTTTCTTTAGAAATAAAGTGATAAATCTAAGTTGTGATTATATATACATTAGAAGTATGGTCTCAATTGTAATATACGATAGTAGTATACATTAAGTTGTTATATATAGTAATAATGGTATGTTGAGGTATTTGATACACCAAAGAATGTCATGTGTTGAAAAAATTTTAAATAGTTTTATTTTTCCCAATAATTTAATTTAAAAATTTTATTTTTTTTAATTCTTTCCTTTCCCCCGATGAATTATTAAACATATATTTAGAAACAATATTTAAGAAAATATGAAATTCTAGGAAATATGTTTCAAATTATTTGTGTTCATGGAAGAACAACAAATAAATCATCAAACAGCTTATAACACAGAATAAATGTGTTAATTATTAAAGGAAAAAATCTGATGTCGGCAGCACGTGACTTTCCCTGCAGACTTATATTCACGTTCTCTTTAATTTAATTAAATTTAATTCACTTTTAATTCACTTTTCGTTCTCATTTGGTAAGTCGACTTATTTTCAAAGGTGGCGTAGAGAAAATACGAAAAAACTAAAATATCTCGAGAACGTCTAGTCCCAGTGTAATGGGGTTGGTCTTATTCTTTTGTTCTTTAAAAATTACGTATTAAACAAAGCATTTAATGGATATATTTGAGCATACGTAGTTTTTTATTTTAGATTTTTGCGATTTTTGTGGGCCATTTTGTAAAAAACGGCAGGTTATTTTACTCCGAATCATACCAAAATCTAATCAGCACCAGGGTGTCCCAAAAGTGACTTTTCTACCGAATTTTGTGAAATTCGGTCCATTAGTTTTTCAGCCAGAGTGGATACAAGCTTTTGCGGGGCATTTCGCAAAAAACGGCGGGTTCTTTTCTCCCGAATAATACCCAAAACTAATCAGCACTAGACTCGTCCACAAGTGATTTACATACCAAATTTTACGAAATTCGGTCCATTACTTTTTAGTTATAGTGGATAAAAATCTGCACAGACAGACACACAGACACACGCACATACGTCACGCTAAAAATAGTTTTTTCGTATTCTAGAGCTCTCGGAACGTGTAGATCCGTCGAAAACTCGAGTTGTGATTTTTGACATGATTCCAATACTTTCCCTATACATTACCATGTATTGCAGGGAGAGTAACAAATAAAAGCCACCTTCAACGTCAAGAGAGCACCACTTGACAAGATCATATTTTATCGATAGACTAGCAATGTGGCACAAAGGAGAAATGGGTTGGCAAACGGATCGAGAAGAAATTAAAAATAAAATTTTAGAAGAAGTAAAGGATCATGAATATTCTTTGAATGAACGACAAAAACCCAAATGGAGGTGAGCAAAAGCTGAATGATTTAAAGCAATTGTTAAGCAATAAAAACTTAAGTACCCGATGATAAATTAAATAGGAAAACTAAGTGGTTTCGGAAAATTTGAAAGTTGTTCATATTAGTTACAAAACATTTTATCAAAACACAAAATAATTAGAATTTTACAAAGAAATGAAGCAATCAATCGCGTGCTATATGAACTGGTATCCATTACTAAATTAAAATCGTACGGTCGAAAATAATATACTTCTTTCATTCACTCATGAAATACTATTATACGTTCACTTACTCCTTGGTTCTCACCTTTAATTTCTTCTCGCTCTATTTGGCATTGACTTTGTTCTCTGTGCCGTGTTTGCTGCATTGTCAACAAAAGCCACACATTCTATGATGAATGTAGGTCAAGCTGTCTTGACAAAGGGGACTGATTTTTGCTTTCAAAGCCAGTTGATGTCCTTTTTTGTGTTTTATGTTGTATTATTTAAAGTTGTCTAACCATTTTGCCTTGTCGCCTTGTCGCAACAGTTTGAGTGTACATAGAGCAGGTAACAACTATTAACTAAAATTGTGAAATACGAAGATCAATTATCTTATTGACTATATGTATATAACTCATTTCATGGAAAATTATAATTTCTTTATTTTTAATCAGATAGTTTCTATCCATAATAAGTTCTCGTGTCACATATAAATTAGCCATTTTTAAAATAATTACAAATTATTTTTTACATAATTTCTTTTACACATGTTTATATTTCTTTTTAAATATTCTTATCAATTTTTTTTTCTGATACATGAACATGAAATCTGTTAAAATATTGTATCGCAAAATATTGTATAATTTTATGGCAGTACAGTTGGAAGACACTTAATTGAAAATGTTATATTTCTCTTCTTTATCACAAAACAGTTTACAGGAAAAGTTCTAAAAAATTCGAAAAACTTAATGTTTATTTTTCTACGTTTCCTTTTATAGAAGCGAATGAAATTTCCCCACTTGGTCAATATATAAATAAAACATTTTTAATCTCAAGTGCCTTCATTTCAAAATGATAGACACATGATGCGATAATGTACAACATTTCGAAAATTTTGTTTTAACTATGTATCAGCCATCGCCTTAATTTAAAAAGTTTTACACCTATGTAGAAGAGTAAATTGATATAATTGCTATTAAATCTTTAAAATAAAACCATTATACATCATTACGGAAATGAAATTCAAGAGATGTAAGAGTGTCAGTACACGTTGTCCAATAATTAACTCCGTAATGCTTGTAAAGAACTTTCATTTTAACTGGGAATTGGACTACCGAACTCCGACTGGCGTGCCGACACTCTTAACTACTCAGTTTCTGACGCTATTTAATTCATTTTATACTTGAATTGAGTCCTATTATCTGCTCTTTCAAATTTAAACGAAACTTGTGATCAGAATGACCTTCCTTTCCTTCTTTTTTTATTGGACTGCATCATGTTCAACATAGCCCTACAATGAATTTTTTGTCAATAATCATATGATCGCAGGAAAATTTATTTCACTCGTAAAACTATATTCAACTTATCGTTTCTCTGTTTTTTGCTTGGAAATAAAAATTCATTTTCTCATGTGAGATTCGAACCGCCATACTCCTACTGAACAGATTGTAATCTTATCCACTGAGTAAAAATTGATAAATTGTGGAACATTTAGTATCTGTAAAAATAGTCTTATAATTACTGTTTTTCCAAAATTGACTAAATCCTCTTAAAACACCATCTTACTAAATTGGCTAGAGAAAGCATAGATTTGAAACTAGTTATTAGCCTGCCAAGCTACTTCAAAATTATGGATATAGCAAAACAAATATGGACTGACACTTTTTAGACACACAACTATTTTTATATAATCTATGTGTATAGTAGGAATTTTAGCAAAGCATTAGTTTGAAGTTGCATTTTCAAACAATATATCTGTACAAAAGTGATTTAAAGCATCCATATTTTACATTGTTTACTAAAATACATTTTTCATTTTGCGTGCATTTTCATAACAGAGTTTTCAGAAAACAGTTTGATACTGCTCGAACAAATGCTATCAAAATTTAACCTTCAGTTGTTACCAAAGTAAATGATCCTTAAATATGCTTTCTTTCAGCTGAAATTGAGAGCTTCTCTAAAAGTTCCAGATTAGTTCTGCTCCAATAATCTCTTTCAGTTCATTTTTTAAAGTCCTAAGACAAAACTTTCTTCCAAAAATTATTCTTTAGTGATTTAACTTTTTGTCCAGCTGAAATTATTTCGAGAGGAAATGGCATTTGGCATTTGACCCCTTTCCCAGCTTATCACTCGGAACAAAATATGTTGGATATTAAAATATGACCATTAATAAAAAAAATTGATGATATTTACTTGAAAGATTAATTGATGAAACCGAAATGGATGAACCAGAGGAAATAAAAATTAACTGGAGAATTTCTCAACTCAATTTTGTCATGACAAAATTCATTCTTAAATAGCTATAATTTTTTTTTTTGTAAGAGAGAGAAAAATGAAAAATTAATATCGTTGGTCCAAATGATAACAATTATAGCATGATACTCTTTACTTTAAAGTGCTTAAAAATATTTCGATTGATTCTAAGTCTGATAATATACCCCCTTAGGAGGGGATAATTTGCCCTCCTTCGTGAGAGCTTGCTAATGACGTCACGAACATAAAATCTGCATGGCGGCTATTTTTCGTTAAATGATCGAAACTGTTAAGTTTCGTGATTATTAAGCCGAACATGACCCCTTTCTATGCATCATGTTAAATTTTGTCTCATGCTGCCATGTTAAGTAAATACAAAATTTCGAATTAATTTCGAAGTTTTCACTCGAATTCTATGTACTATACAGGGTGTCCCAAAAAATATTGTAACGCGCTTTAATTCTTCACTTGTTGGAGATAAGTGGGGCATGAAAATTGCAAAAATGTTGAGAGTAAGGTAGGAAATAAGACTACGTTAATGAAATAGTCATCCCATTAATTTTCAAAAAGTTACACTTTTTAAATCTTTATATGAGCCCCTAAGACAAATTCGATCAATCAGGTAAATTTAATTTTTAATCCTAAAAAACATATTAAAAATAAATATTAAAATTCAAATTTTCTGATTGACCAAAATTGTCTAAGAGGGTCGTATAAAAATTTAAAAAGTGTAACTTTTAGAAAATCAATGGGAGGACTATTTCATTAAAGTAGTCTTATTTCCTACCTTACTTTCAACATTTTTGCAATTTACATTGCCCACTTATCTCCAACAGGTAAAGAATTAAATCGCATTTCACTCTTTTTGAGACACCCCGTATTCTATAATACGAGCAAGTAAATATATTGCATTCGTACATTGATGGTCAATTAATTAGTTACAACAATAAACTTGCTTCGCTATTAATGCCATTTTAATACTTTTTTAAATATTAAATCTATAAAAATCAGTACATTTAAATGAATATATGTATATTATAAAAAACCATTAGCTGCAGATGCTGCTGTCGATGACAAAAGTTAATGGTGTCAACTTTGTAATTTTGTTGAGTACCATTTCCCACTCATTATGTACACCCTCAATTTATTGTTTATTCAATCTGATGCGGTCAAAATAGGGACATTATTATATTAATAATTACTACAGGAATATATAAAACCAGGTTATTGCATGGTGGATTAGTAAAGCATGAATATTAAAATACAGCTACATGAATATTCTAACGAAGGAGGCATGAGCATTAAATTACAGCTAATTCTAATACAGGTGAGATAGCTGGAAAACATATTTCTAAATGTACTTTTCAGGATCTAGCTCGATAAATGTACAGTGTGTTTAACGATATTCTTGCTATCACTAAATTATCCATTTTTAATCGCAAAGCATCTAGAAGCTACAAAAAAGACGTATTCACTTGAATACGTATTTTTTACTTCGAAATCTATATAAATGATTCGGGAAAAGGGAACTGAATGCCCACCAACGTATTTTGCTATCACACAGTGCGTGGGATATATTTTTTTTAGTTTTAGCCTATATAGATCCCTTAGATTTCAATGATTCCATGGTTTTTACTACATTTCCAGATATGAAGTATTCTCAAAATGCCACATAATTCGTACTCTAATATTGAATGGATCTGCAATTATACCAATTTAACAGTTTGTTCGCCGTGAATCATTTAAAAATTGGATAAATTTTTATTTACATGGTATAAGCGCCCGTGAACGCATGCAATTTTAGTACAACAAAGGATTTTCAAATCACATCGAATCATCTATTGCCGTACTGATGATGAGACAATAAGATAGTATGATGGTCACGTTACCATATATGTTTGCTTTTCCTACCCGCATAATATAATGTATAGGGGAAATATTGTGACAGGGTGAAACATTATAATTCGAGACCGGAGATGGAAGACCAAATTTTAAGCATCCTTGAACACAAATAGAACATTTTTTAAATTATGTCTGTGGTTATGTCTGCTGTTATGTGTGTTAGTATGTGTGTGTGTATGTATGTTAGTGTATGTTCCCGCGTGGATACGATATCTAACGAATGAATGGCATGTTTCGAATGCAGTTTGGTACGATTATTATAATCAGAGAAGGCTGAAACCCTATTGCTTCGAAACCTAATCTTCTGCTGCGAAGATCCTTAATTTTCGAAAGCATTTTGCAAAAAATCATAAAAATTCAAGACGTTTAATAATGATAACTAAATAATTACTTAAAATGTCATTTTTCATTAGAAAACGAGTGTTATCAAACTTTTAACTATATCATGAAACCGTTCTGTAGACATTGTGCGGTTTTGAAATAATTGAAAAAAAAATAGTTAATGTTAGCAAATGTGTTCATTTTCCATATGTATTATTATGCAGAAAATCTGTTAATATCCTCCTCCGGATACTAGTTTTCTCCATATAGGAGAAAATATATTTTTTGTAAATATTGTTACTTTGTGTATTTTAACGTAGTCGTCAATAGTTATTAATTTCACTGGATTTCGATTACATATTAATTGCATTTTGATGAAGACTTTGCACATGGTGATTTTGAATGTGATGACTTTGCGTATTTTGATGTAAAAATTTCTTAAGTATGAATAAGTCGTTCTGTATAGAAAAATGAGTTATCAAAAGCTGCCAACTTAGAGTTGCGTAGTAGTAATTCCATGCCAAAAACCTTCCTCTGTAGATCCTCTACACGATTATTTTGCTTTGAAAGAAATAAAATCGTTGCATTATGTAGTGAAAGTCTGGTGCTGGCGACATCGGGCAGAAATTGTATTTTATAGATATCAAAATTTGAGATTGCTGTTAAATTTTCTATTTATTTTACCACGTAATGTAAATGAAAATAAATATAAATACAACAATTTTAGGAAAAAAATCCCTAGACATTAATGTATTTGGAAACTATATACATACCATAAGATGGTTATAGATGACAATTCGTAGCGAAACATGAAACATACGACACCGATACGTATTAGTTAAGACTATAAGTGCATTAATATCCTGAACACAGCAACAGGAATATTTTATGAGTGTCCAGTGGAATAATGCAATCTCCAGAGAAAGTATGGAACATTTGTTTACATCTAAAGGATAAAATACTGAAATTATGAGTTTCATGACGCTAAAGCTAACATATTATAAGCATTTTATATTGTTATTTTTACATGTTATTCATTATCCAGTTGTTTTCCTTTTAATAGCATATGGAGTAAAAATCATATTTTACTTGTAAAACATTCTTTATCATGTACGAAAAGAAATATATCATTTCCTGTAACATTCAGAAGAAGAAACTTGCACGATTAATCCTTACTAAACATTGTTTTTAGGTATAGCATAATAAACGGTTTGAGCTATTTTTAAACTCGTATAGTTTAAGGATATAAATGAAATATGAAAAAAAATATATAAGCAATATTTGAGTAATTATTGTTTCTACTCGACGATAATGTTGTCATGGAGCAGCATCAATTGGCAAAGTTATGTTATGTTTGGTAACTTATGTTCATGATATTTGCTACAACAAATGATACAAGTTCTAAACTCCACAACTTTGGGTAATTTACAGTTTTATTCATTTATTTATTTTAGGGGGAAAAAACTGGAATTGCCGGAATAGCCAAAATGACGTATGCATTTTACCTATAAATTATGCATAATTTAGACGTAGGACTCAGTTTGAAGTTTAAACTACATGATACTTAAGTGAGTAAATATTCGTAAATGTTGTTTTATTTAACACCACTTTAAAAATCAGCTTGGAAAGATTCGAAATTTAATCAGTAGGTTGCCTGCCCTCTTGTGTCGCGTCTATGCGGAAGCTGTATCTCTCGTATGCCATCGATGATAGTATTCCTCCCTCCCCTTGCAACGTTTGCAACAACCCACGTCGAAATTTAAAAATCATGTTTTATCTTTTTGAAAAAATCTTCAATGTCTCAGTCTGTACATGCTGTAAGTTATCATGTATACTAAAACGTTACCATGGTGTCATGATGATTTTTGTGATCATATAACATACTATTGCTTATAGTGTAATATTTTTTCTGTGGTGTTGATTCTTTGTGTATGGTGTTCGTTAAATGAATTTTATGCCGCCTATTCATAAGTATTGCGATAGTCAGTTACCACTGAAATTCCCAAAATTTGCGGCAAATGTCATTTTTTCTTGCTGCCATTGCAGTTAACGGTTATTTCATGCTGAGGAGCGCAAAGTAAACGCTAAACAACCTGTCTAAAGATTCTTTGATCTGCAATGGGAGTGTCTTTTTGCTTTCCCTGCAATACATGGTAGGGTATAGGGAAAGTATTGGAATCATGCCGAAAATTGCAACTCGAGATTTCGACGGACCTACACGTTTCGGAGCCACGAAAACACTATTTTTAGCGTGACGTCTGTGTGTCGGTCTGTGTAATGTCAGTATCCACTCTAATTCAAAAACTGAAGGACTGAATTTCATAAAATTTGGTAAGTCACTGGTATGTGACCCTAGTGCTGATTAGCTTTTGGTACGATTCGGGAAAAGCAACCTTCCTTTTTTTGCAAAATGACCAGCAAAATTCGTCAAAGTCTAACATAAAATACTACGTATGCTCAAATATATCAATTAAATGTTTGTTTTATACATAATTTTTAACAGTGAAAAGAATAAGATCAGTCCCATTACACTAGAGCTAGCCGTTCTCGAGATATTTTAGTTTTTTCGGATTTAAGCTACGCCACCGTTGAAAAACGTCCATTTACCAACTGAGAACGAAAATTGAATTAAAAGTGCCAAATCAGTGACATTTTAAATAATTGTGGGGGTTATTTTGTGCAATTAAACCGTTATGCAATCCGTTCTCGAGATATTTTAGTTTTGTCGCATTTTTGCTATGCCGATTTTGAGTCCATTATTTATGCGTGTTATTTAGTACAATTAAACTAAATTTAATGCAGAAAGTCAGGTGCTGCTCACATCAGATTTTTCTTTGAACATCCCTCTTTGACGGGTATTTGCAATATCAAACTTGGCCTTTCGAAATTTGTGTAGCCCGAGATTAATTGTGATTGAATTTTACACCAGCTATGTGGAAGGGCTGTATTTGTCAGTCCCTCACTAAAGTTTGTAAAATTGCAGCAAATAGCAAACATTATTGCTGCTATAGCAGTTAGCAGTTTCTCCATGCTGATGAGCGCATAATACGCGCGAAACCAGATCATGGATACTATTATCTACAACAGAGTGTCTTCATTAATCGTGGTTAGTATCACCTCAATATATGTGCCAGTTGCAAATTGCTCAAATTATCGTTGACACTTCTATTTTCATATCTATTAACGTTATCTCGGATATTCTAACATAGCTAATAACTTCATTCAGCATGCTCAACAGATTTTTTAGATGATGAAGGTCGAAAATATCATGTTAAAATTATATATCTATATTTTTTTAAAAATTGCTGAAATTTGTTTAATGCAGGAAAATAGGTAATTTTATTTAAAAATATAAAAATCATCAACGTTAATTCTCATAAAATTTCAAGTTGTTAGCATATTTTATTTCGCGACGTCGTAATCTTTTATATATTTTGCTTAAATCCTTAAAAATATGCTTCCCAAACATATATGTCATGAATTGGGAAATCAAGTTTGGGATTTCACCGAAGACTCAGAAAAAAATTACTTTTCGGTATTTTACGATAGTTTTGTGGTGGCGAATTGCAGCTCTGCGATAATTTTTTCGATCACAAAGAACGAATTAGTGTGAAAATTGTAAAAATTGATCACAATTCAGCTTTAATAAGTAAAAATAAGATTAAATCTAATTATTATCAAATCCCTGTTTTAAGTATCTATGCATCAAAATTTGCATTTGTACTTAATGCGCGCGCAGAAGCACACACATAGATACACGGATATTTAATTTTATTATTTAAAATTGTTTAGAAACTTTGTTGTACCTGTGTAGTTATCTCCTCTATTTAATCTATGTAATTCTTTCTGAATAAATGTCATTGTTGTAAATATTTAGTTATAAATGAAAAATGATAAATTATTCCAATCGGTCGATTCGTCCTTTTATTCATCTAGGCCGTCGTTTTTAGGCCTACCCAAACAGGCACTAATTTAGGCGTTTATTCGATCGTATCAAGTCAAAAGGAATAAGATAATCATGTTACAAACTAGCAAAAGCCTTTAAGTTTTCCCAATTTCACTTTAAAATGTAGGTTAGAATAGCAAATTAGATTCATAAATAATTCAAAACAAAAAAAAAAGAATTGCAATACATTTATTTAGATATACTTTTTGAAATGACTGGTATAATGAAAAAAATTTGAATTTACAGAAATGAAGAAGTTCTAAATAACAATATAGTCGAATTTTTATGATGATCCGATATGTCCAACAGAAGTTAAAATCTCGACTTGTTAAAAATGTTCTCTTCTAAAAATATATCCCGAATAACAAATGTAAATTTTAAAATTATGAAATGACAAGAAACCTCAATCATGCATAAAGTATTGTATATGAAATACTTTCCAAACAATATATTCAGCACTGATATTTCTTTAATCATCACAACACTAAAATAATTTATTATATTTGAAAACTTAAAACTTCTGAAAAAAATGAACTTTATTCAAATGACGTCATCGGAATATATATCGTCTGGCTCTCTATGTAAAAGCAATGAATATTTCATTCATATCACTTATATTCCAGACTCCAGAGCAAAATAATTTTGCGCGAAAAAAGTTCATCAATTCTTGCTCAACTCCTCTTACAATCACTTCTTTACATTTTGCATCCATTAAAATTAGGCTTCGTTGTAGAAATAATCAAAGTTTGATAATAATTTAAAATAAAAATTATTGTAATTGCGTTGGCACAGAATTTAGTAGATACACATATAATATGAAAAAATAAAGCTGTTTTATGACGGATACAACACTAAATATAAATTTAAAAAATGATTTTTAAACAACACGATTTTTCAGTGGGGGAGAAAATGGATGCCATATTTTGTCTTAAAATGAGTTACAGAATATCTCCATATAATATGGGTGTTGTTATTATTTCAATTTTCATTTAAAAAACTACTTAACATATTTTACTGAATTTTTTTTACACATTTTACGTGATAATTTTAATATTTACTGAAATTTTAAACAATTTGTAATTTCAAATTCAGCTTAAAAATGTTTGAAAAATTATGTCCCTTAGGATTAAATGAATTTCCTTTTTCGACCCTTATTTAATCCAAAACTAATTGGGTGATATTGTTAATTTGCATTCCCATATGACCCACAGATCGTCGCAACAACATACTAAAATTTCATGTGGATAAAGTCATTTTTACGGCAGTTATTCTGTAAACGTCAGACATACAGGAAGAATGAAAAAAGTCATAAACACTTTACAACTATATTGGAAAGTGTTAAAAAAGCAGTATATACATTTTTATTAGCAAGCGATAATAAATATTTTAACAAGTGATAATCATAAATTTTTCGGAGCATATTGCCACTAATTTTGCTTCTTGCGATTGTCCTATTGTAAATCAGCTACAATGCTTAAACAATACCCCAAGCAATTTCATTTGTTAGGCTTTCAAATAAAAACATTTTTCTTGACTGTACATAAATTTTAAATTTTATAGTCTGTTTACTGTAGTTACTTTTTTTAATAAAAGCTGAAGGTATCTTGTTAAAATTATTTAATCATGAAGTTCTAAAGCATATAAAGTCAGAAAGCCACCGGTGCGTAAACATACATAGAAATCCTTTATGAATATGAATAAATCTAATAAATATTAATGTTATGTAAATATTAATAAAACAGATATTTTGATTCATAAAATTAAAATTATCACAAATTTGTTTAATATAATGAGAATTTCTATTCAATGTGTTTGTTTTAAAAATAGATTTGGAATAAATATGTTTATTTCATTAAATAGAATGCATTTCATAAATAAAATCTCTATTATAATGCTTTAAATATTATGAAAGAATATTTGTGGTTTTAAAAACATGCAATATTTAATTTCATGATATGCGAAAATTTTACTTCAATTTATATATCTAATTAGTTTAGGATATATGCAAAATATTACGCTTTTATGCATTTAAAAGAAGTATTTTTTCAAATTATATTCTCAAAGAATTTATCAATTCTATGAAAAAAATTGGTCTGGAATATAACCCGTTGTTTAGTTTTCCAATTACGGGAATGAAATATGTTTATTGGGTTTACTTTAAAGATAGCAAGCTATAAAAAATTACATTAAAGACAGCAAGTTATGCAAAATATGTTTCAATGAATTTGAAAATATATTATAAAAGATGAATCATGAACAAAAATAGTCTCGTTGTATAAGCGCGGGAATTAATCACTTCTTTAAATTAATCCAATGAGTGAAAAAATAGTAATTAAATGCAAGTTTTATTAGCAAAAGGAAATATGTTGTAGCAGATATATAAATGTAGGAAATGAGAATAATTCTGTCTGATAAAGAAAATATGACTCAAAATATAAATGTAAGATATATGCATTTAGGCACAAACTGATTATTTCCCATCACTCCATTTCTCTTTGATAAATCCATTAAATTAAAAAAAAATAATTTGCAGAATGTTGTAATTAATTTTGTATGCATATTATGAACTAGAAAAATTCTACCACTTAAATTTTGCAATATATTGCTCTTAAATGCCATTTCTATTTCATATTGAAGTTTAAAAATCTTGTTTGCTAGCTAAAAACGATTTCAAAATACTAACATTGTTCAGTAATTTTTACTTTCCTGATATACATAATGTATAAGGAAAGTATTGTAACGGGATCGAAAATTTGAATTCGAGCTTTCGACGGGAGAGCACGTTTCAAGCATCCCTGATCACGAATTAAACATTTGTGAAGTGCTGTCAATGTGTGTGTGTGTGTGTCTGTGAAAGTATGTGTGTGTGTGTGTGTGTGTGTGCGTGTGTCAGTGAGACAGTGGAGACAATAACTGACGAACGAATGGACCGATTCGAACGAAATTTGGTACAATCATCTTTCAAACATTTTTTAAGCGGATTTAAAATTCAAAAATTGCTTCGAAAATTTTTGGTAATATTCAAATTGTTCTATAAAATATATAAAAAAAAATTCAGCGAAATATATTCAGTAGTTTTTTTAAATAAAAATTAAAATATTAATAAAACCTCTTACATGAAGCGATCACGTGACCATGATATGAAACGATCACGTGACCCACTTCAAAATGATATATGGCATCCATTTTGTCTCAAAATCGTGATTTTTAAAGTTATTTTTAATTCATATTGAGTGTTGGATCCGTCCTAAAACTACTTTGTTTTCGCTTAAATTCTGTGCATCTACATACTGAAACAACTCAATTACAATATATGTGAGTTTAAATTATCATCCAAATTTGATTATTTCTACAACGAAGCCTATTTTTCACCTATGTAAAATGTAAACAGCAAAATATGCAGAATGAGTTGTATTAGAATTGCTGTATTTCTTTAACACAAAATCATTTAGTCCAGGGAGTCTGCATAGCTGATATGAATGAAATATTCATATCAGCTGATTTTACAAAGAGATGGACGATTTTTCCGATGAAGTTTTAAGCATTGAGTTTAATTACTTGTAGTTCCATGGTCTTAATTTTTTAATAACATAAATTATTAAAGTATTGTGATGAATGACATGAATGGGAAATTATTTATGAATGAAATGTTGCTTTTATAGAGAGAGCCAGGCGTGTTATTTTTTTCTCTGGCGTCATTTGAATGAATTTCAGTTGATTTCGATGAAGTTTTCAAATATAATAAATTATTGTAGTATTATGATAATTATAAAATTATTACCGATGAATGTATCACATTTTAGAGATGTTTAAATCAGACAATTTATATTTCAATGCCGTCATTTGAATGAAGTTAATCTTTTTCGATGAAGGTTTAAGTTTTCAAATACAATAAATTAATGTAGTATTGTGATAAGTTTTAAAATATTACCGAGGAATGTATTGCATTTTAGAGGTGTTTAAATAAATTTGCATTGAAGTTGGAAAGTGTTTCATAATCAATGCTTTAAGCATGATTGATCTTTCTTGTTTAAAATTTAATCATGTTACCGAAACTCAAACTGTATTTTATGCATAATAAATGTAATATTAAAAAGTCAAATACTTTATATTTATGCACAAGTATTTTATTTAAAAACTGTAAGTTTTTGATTTTAGCGAACACGTTTTCGCACACCGCAGACAAATAAATTGGAAACCGCTAATATAATTCTGTAAAATTTGTTAATAAACGTCAATAACTATTGCCATAAGTCTAAATTTTGTCTATAAATTTTGTCTGTAAAAATGCTATATTGTTTTACGTATAGCATTTTCTGAACCATTTGATTTATTTTGTGTTTTGCTCTTCTGGTTGTAAAAATGCAAACATTCAATAGCTTTAAAATGTGAATACAGATATATTTCAAATAAAAATAAAAAGTCATATATAAATATTACATTTAAATAGTTGCTGAAATACAAAGCGTTAGTAAAATAATGTAAATTATCCAATTAATTCATTATAAGTTGTTATACAAAAGAAAATATGATGTTTTTCTTAATTATTCCAATAATTAAAACATTATCTTTACGAAACCAATTGGGAAGTTCTTAAATTTTCACATTATAGTGACTGTGGATATATATATATATATATATATATATATATATATATATATATATATATATATATATATATGTATATATATATATATATATATATAAAGAATAAAAATTGCAAAACTTGTCCTTCTGCTTCTAAAACACAAATTACGAACCTTAATAGCCATCTGCCTTTCTGTAAAGTTTTTAATTGCATATATCGTCTTTCTTGTAATATTTGTAATTTATCATATATTGGACAAACTAGTAATCCCATTCACCTACGTATGGATGTTCATAGGAATCACGTCAAAAAATATATCCTCAATAATAATTTTCTTCCTACTTCTAATAAAATTGAATATAAACACTTTGTTAAATACGGTTTTGAAAATATCACAATTGGATATAAAAACAAATACTGCAGATAGGATTTATTTTGAAAACTATTATATAAAATCAAATTGTACTCTTTTTTCATTGGATTAAATCAAATGTATCTTAATGGTAATATTGTGAAGAATAATTTTGTAGATAGTAAATAGTCTATTTTTAATCACCTGTTTTTGAAACCTCATTTATATAATAGTAAATCTGTTAAATTTAAAAGATTTAAACGTGGCAATGGACGTTCCTCAATTTTTAAACATAAAGCTAGGATAATATGTTTACATAATGAATTTAATAGCACTTTTCAGTGGAAATTAATTCAATCCTGGGTTTTTGCGGTAAAGACAAAACATTTAAATAGAATTTATGCAATTTTCTTAAAATTAAATCTTGCTAATGAACACTTTAATCATATTTTCTACGATTTACTTATTAAAAGATCACAGTATTTAAATTTAAAACTTAATCAAAATTACCTTAATAATATATCAACCAATTCATATTGTGTTATTTCTTTCAAGCATCCCATTTATAATTCTATAAATTTTGGTCATCTTTTTAATAAGTTCAAACATTTAATGCCTATTGGAGTTTTGAGTGTATCAAAGACTTTTAAATACCACAGGCCTATTGGTCGATCAATATTTAATTATAATGAAATTTCACAATCTCTCTCTTTAGATCAGAATTCAGAATCAATTTCAGAAAATAAATGCAATTGTATAGTAAAAGATTATGCAAAATTTCTCAAACCCGATCTGGGGCATATAGTTACAGGAGACTTAGATATTGTTAAAGCCATTTCGTTAAGAACCATTATGTCTTTTGGTACTAAATTCAGGTTACCCTCTTGTCATAATTCTATTAAATCATTAAAATCCGTTAATCTTGATCTTGATAAATATATATATAAATTAGCTTCTAAATATGCTATGCCTCTAGACTCATTTAATATGTGGAAATTTACTTTATTAGAATCTATTAAAAATGCTATTAGTAGTATTAAATTGTCTAGATCCATATATAATTTTGATAATGTTAAACCCTCCATTATTGATTTACAAAAACCTTTTGTTATCACCTATGTTGATAAAGCCTCTAATAATTATGCTATTATCTGTAAAAAAATTTATATGCAATTTCTGAAAGATTATTTAAAAAATAATAGTCTTTTTAAACTTGATTTACATTCCATTAATAGTATTAAATTAAAAATTATCCATATGTATAGTGACTTAAATATTAAATATAAATTTCTTAAATTTCCATATATTGTACTTATGTCAAAATTTCGTAAAGTAACTATAGTGGGCATAATGCTTACTTTACTACTGCGAGTAAATTCCTTTTAAATTCTTTAAATCAAATAAATGATAGTTTAGTTCAGTCTAGCAATAATTACCTTATTCTAAATAATAGTAAAGAATTAAAGAATAGATTAACATCCCTTAAAAATCTAATAGGATTTCAAACTTTTGATTTTAAAGATATTTTCAATAATATCAGGAACTCTGACCTGTATGATGTAATTTTGGCCCTATACAATGATTATATTACTAATCTTACATCTCAAGCCAGTTTTGTTAATTTCCCTAAACTTCTTCACTTTGTTATTTTCAATAATTATATTTTTCAAGGAAACAAATTATACCTACAAGTCTCAGGAGTTCCACAGGGTGGCTGCAGTAGCAGTATGTTAGCTAATTTATATCTTTATCATTTTGAACAGTCTTTTACATCAATAGATTATACAATATACAGATATGTTGATGATCTGATTTGCTTAGTACATACTGAAAATTGTGTCATTAATATAGATTTCTATCCTGATAATTTGAAATTAATTCCTAATGAAGCTACTATTAGTAAAAATATTAATTTTTTGGATTTAAATCTTTTTGTTGAACCTTCTAATAGAATTGTTACTAATTTATATGATAAAAAAGACGCTTTTAATTTTAAAAGTAATAAAATCTTACTATTTAATTACTGCAACTCGTTTCTATTATTTAGAAATATAATTCTTAATCAGCTTTTTAGAATATATAGATTATCTGATAAAAAATTCCATGCTTTACATATTGATAATCTAAAAATTACCAGCAATTTATATAACTATCCCTCTTATTTTGTAAATGGTATAGCTAAAAAATTTAGAGTAGCTGGATTTTCTTGAATTTTATTTATTTAATATTGCTTTAAATTTTAACCTGACATCTCCCTTCTCTTGTTTTAATTATTTTTTATTTATGCATCCACTTAGACATTAGCCTTTCTATTATTGCCCCTCTTTATGGTATATTATCTTTTGTACATGTCTTTTTGTATTACTGTCATTTGTTTCTTACAAATGGCAACAGTATATCTTATTCCTTTTTAAATGGCAACACTTGTCACTTTCTGTGTTCTCGTGCTTACTAGGTTAGTGTGTTTTTTCATTCAGTTTCTTGGTATCCATTTTTCCTTTTATTTTTCTTATTTATGTATGTCGTCCAAGTAGAAATAGTTTATAGATATAATTATCTATTTCTTCAGAAACATAAATTTTTGTGTTTGCTTCTACAAAAAACTTGGACATGATTACGATTTTTATAGATGTGAACAATTCATGATTCATGCTTAGAGCCTTGTCCACGTGTATAGCGTTTGTGCTTGATTTTGCTTGTTATTCTTTTTTCGATTCCATACCTTTGTATTTAGATAATTTTCATTGATTTGTTGATTCGATATTTATTTTATTTATTTGTTTTTTTATTTTTTTCCATATGCTTGCAGATTTGTTGATTTATACTTTTATTTCGTAAGCCTGTTAGATAGCTGAATTTTCGTGTTACAGCTTCTCACTTTTCTTGCATTGGATCTTAACCTTTTTCTCTTATATATATATATATATATATATATATATATATATATATATATATATATATATATATATATATATATATATATATTCTGTTCTGGCTTTAGCATTTAGTGTTTTAAATTTCTTTGTAAAATAAATTGTGCGTGTTGACTAAGAATAAACTGTTTTGAATGGTTGAAGATGTCTTAAGAACAAAACATTTGTATTCTCAATATGAGTGGATTTATTTCATCACACGTCTCTCAGCAGTACTAGCATGTTTGAAATGTGTTGAAATTAATTTAAATTATTAAGAATGTCCAATTTTCTCAGAATCCGAACAAAGTGCATTTCAAATTTTAATAATCAAGAAAACAATATTTTATATTTAATTATAATTTCTCAATTACGAAAACATACAGTAATGCACTACCAGATGATAATTGGCTCAAGATAAATAACAATTGAAACATCATTCATTGAAGATATGTCGCTTGTTCTTTTTATAGATAAAATGAAAATAACTCTTGCTCACCGGGAAATTCGGAAAACGAACTCTTGTAGGCCAGTCTGTTCTTTTAACGACTTGGCTACTGGGATTCTCCTAATTTATTAGACCTCCTCAATTACAATACACTATATTGTACAACATTTTCGGGATTGGTTGGATCTATGTAAACAATACTTCATAAAATGCGACTGAACCATAGAAAACTTATCATCTGCCAATGTTTATTCATCACACTTTGAAAATTTTTTCTACCTTGGAGTTTTTCAATTCTGAGATTAATTGTTTAAAATGTATTGCCCTCGATCGAGGTTTCAATGTAAACAATACTTCATAAAATGCGACTGAACCATAGAAAACTTATCATCTGCCAATGTTTATTCATCACACTTTGAAAATTTTTTCTACCTTGGAGTTTTTCTATTCTGAGATTAATTGTTTAAAATGTATGGCTCTCGATCGTGGTTTCAATGTAAACAATACTTCATAAAATGCGACTGAACCATAGAAAACTTATCATCTGCCAATGTTTATTCATCACACTTAGAAAATTTTTCTACCTTGGAGTTTTTCAATTCTGAGATTAATTGTTTAAAATGTATTGCTCTCGATCGTGGTTTCTCTCCCGGTATTACTACTCGTGCTATAAAAAAGAAAATATATTTATATATTTTTTTATTTAATTGCAAAATATCGCCATCGAATTATCTTCCATCTCTTTTTGATATGTTGGGAGGAAAATGTTGATCATTTCTAACGGTATTAAAGACACAGCTGAAACCAAAATTTCCAATCACAAAACCTGTCAAGGCAGGATAAATAGAAGAAATATTCTACTAACTTTAAGAGTTTGAAACCTATACATATCAATGCATGGTTTAGAAAACAGCCAAAATAACCGCGGATGAAAGGAGTAGTAACTCGTATAGGAATACAGCCATAAGCATACAATGCGATAAGAAAGTTGAAGCAATTATATTAGTAATAATTCTACTTACGAGAAAGTAAATCAAATATTTCGTGCAGTACTAACAGTGGAGAATAAAAAATTAATTGTGTCGAATCAAGAAAGTGTGAGACCATTAAAATGTAGTTATCAAAAGGTTCAATGACTTGCATAGAATAGTAGAGAAGCACATACCTTCTGGTTGTTTTTTGACGTTAATACACCGTTCGTACAGTCGTACGTATCCCATCAGTGTACGCCGTACAATGCCAAATCGCAGTGTAGTATGTCGTCTCGTACGGTAGTAGCTCACAGCAAACTTAACATTTTCCGTACTCTGGCTGCACTGCCATTCTTGTACTACCCCAACTCTGTCACTTCGACATCTCGAACTCTCCAACTGCGTCTGCTAATTATCTATATTACTTCATCTCTGCTATTCGATATTCTCTACTCTACTGAACTTTACATCTTTCTTACACTCCTTTGGTTATGGATCTTTTGCTTGAGATCTGACCCGCCTCTTTGGCTCTGATTGTGACCTATGGGCACCTAGCCCAGACATCTTGCACATTGGTCAACATCTTTGACCACTCAACTGGCCTCACCTTTTCCTTAGAGACCTTCGACCCACCTGTCTTGACGCCCCTAAATTTATGGTTTCATTTGACTTCTCGGTCAGGGTGTTGTAAAAACCGGCGTCATTGAAACTGAAGGTATTATCTGACGTTTCAGATACAATAAATAACGCATATAAAGCTGTCTCACAAAATCTGGTGTGAGATCTATTTCTGGTCTCACAAACGTTTCTCATGCAAATTTAACGTTTTGTAACTGTAGCTTAAATAATATTATATGTAACTGTAGCTGCCACTCTATAAAATGTTAATGAGTGTTGTTATCGTCGAAGATCCGTTTTATGTAACGTGAAATAATTTCGGCAGGATACTGATCAAGTCCAGAGCTTGGAAGTGGTGCTCAAAACATTGCAATACACACAAATTCCCGTGGCAGTGATGGAAAATAAGACTGTAACATGTTTAAAGTTGCGTCTTTAAATGTGTAAAAAGTATATGTATAACAACTATATATGCATAACATATACTAAATATATATTCAATCCAATTTCATCTATTCAATTTACGTCTTTTCTTCATTACATTTTTGACATTTTTATGTGTTAGTCCACCAGCATTTACCATTCCTTTGTCTCTCAGATTGTATGTATTGTGGTGCACACGTAAAAAAAAATCTGATGTGGGCAACACATGACTTTCCTTATATAATGAAATTAATTTACTACTTTTATAGTAAAATAAATAGGTTTTTCTTCTAGTAGATACTAATATCCTTTCCAAGATATTGAATTTTCGACAATTAGTCGTCATTTTCATTGATTTATCGTCATTTTTATCCATTTGGCGAGATTTTCGTTAATTTGGCAATATTTCAAAAAGTCGCCAAGTTGGCGACATTCCGCCAATTTCGTCGCCAAAATCTCGCCAAGCGTTATGGACGAAGAAATAAGTTATATATATATATATATATATATATATATATATATAACTTATTAGATATTGAATTTTCGACATATATTATATAACTATTATTATATATTTATATATTATATAACTTATTAGATATTGAATTTTCTACAATTAGTCGTCATTTTCATTGATTTAGCGTCATTTTTATCCATTTGGCGAGATTTTCGCTAATTTGGCAACATTTCAAAAAATCGCCAAGTTGGCGACATTCCGCCAATTTCGTCGCCAAAATCTCGCCAAGCATTATGGACAAAGCAGTAAGTTATTCTTACAGCAGATAAATTGGCGTTCAAATGCAAAAGTATTACTCAAAGTATCTTTTTTCATGAATGGAACGAGCTAGATCCACGAGAATGATGTCACCCAATTTATCGCATGGTATTACATATGAAAAGTGAACATGTTTCTCAATAGGAATTTTTTTTTTATGTGACTTTTTCATATATTTTTCGAAAAATGTGCAATATCTCGAGAAGGGTTCATGTCAGCGTTCTAAAATTTATGCCAATCGTTTTCTAATGAAAAATTACGTAAGAAATGTCTATTTGCGTAACTTTATTAGCGGTTTTGGTTTTTTTGACGATTTTTTCAAAATTTCATTCGAAAATTTAGGGGGGTTCTGAACATTCGATTACGTATAAAAACAATAGGCTTCCAGTGTTTACGGATTGTGATTTTTGTACCAAATTTGGTTCGAATCGGTCCATTCGTTCGTCAGTTATCGTCTCCACAGACCCACTGACACACACACACACACACACACACACACACGCACACACACATACTTTCACACGCACACACACACACAGACATCACTTCAAAAATGTTTGATTCGTGATCAGGGATGCTTGAAACGTGCTCTCCCGTCGAAAACTCGAATTCGAATTTTCGACCCCGTCACAATACTTTCCTTATACATTATGTATATAAGGAAAGTAATAGGTTTTTCTTATAGTAGATACTAATATTCTTTCCAAGATATTGAATTTTCTACAATTAGTCTTCGTTTTCATTGATTTAGCATCATTTTTATCCATTTGGCGAGATTTTCATTAATTTGGCAACATTTCAAAAAAGTCGTCAAGTTGGCGACATTCCGCCAAATTCGTCGCCAAAATCTCGCCAAGCGTTATGCACTAAGAAAAAAGTTATTCTTACAGCAGATAAATGACTATTGGCGTTCAAATGCAAATGCATTACTCAAAGTATCTTTTTTCATGAATGGAACGAGCTAGATCCACGAGAATGATGTCACCCAATTTATCGCATGATATTATATATGAAAAGTGAACATGTTTCTCAATAGGAAATATTTTTTTTCTATTTTATTTGACTTTTTGATAATTTTTTTGAAAAATGTGCAATATCTCGAGAACGGTTCATGTCAGCGTTCTAAAATTTATGTCAATCGTTTTCTAATGAAAAATTACATAAGGAATGTCTATTTACGTAACTTTATTATTGGTTTTGATTTTTTGACGATTTTTTCAAAATTTCATTCGAAAATTTAGGGGGGTTCTGAACATTCGATTGCGTATAAAAACAACAGGCTTCCAGTGTTTACAGATTGTGATTTTTGTACCAAATTTGGTTCGAATCGGTCCATTCGTTCGTCAGTTATCGTCTCCACAGGCCCACTGACACACACACACACACACACACGCACACACACATACTTTCACACACACACACACACACAGACATCACTTCAAAAATGTTTGATTCGTGATCAGGGATGCTTGAAACGTGCTCTCCCGTCGAAAACTCGAATTCGAATTTTCGACCCCGTCACAATACTTTCCTTATACATTATGTATATAAGGAAAGTAATAGGTTTTTCTTATAGTAGATACTAATATTCTTTCCAAGATATTGAATTTTCTACAATTAGTCTTCGTTTTCATTGATTTAGCATCATTTTTATCCATTTGGCGAGATTTTCATTAATTTGGCAACATTTCAAAAAAGTCGTCAAGTTGGCGACATTCCGCCAAATTCGTCGCCAAAATCTCGCCAAGCGTTATGCACTAAGAAAAAAGTTATTCTTACAGCAGATAAATGACTATTGGCGTTCAAATACAAAAGTATTATTCAAAGAATATTTTTTCATGAATGGAACGAGCTAGATCCACGAGAATGATGTCATTCAATTTATCGCATAGTATTACATATGAAAAGTGAACATGTTTCTCAATAGGAAATATTTTTTTTCTATTTTATTTGACTTTTTGATAATTTTTTTGAAAAATGTGCAATATCTCGAGAACGGTTCATGTTAGCGTTCTAAAATTTATGTCAATCGTTTTCTAATGAAAAATTACATAAGGAATGTCTATTTACGTAACTTTATTATTGGTTTTGATTTTTTGACGATTTTTTCAAAATTTCATTCGAAAATTTAGGGGGGTTCTGAACATTCGATTGCGTATAAAAACAATAGACTTCCAGTGTTTACGGATTGTGATTTTTGTACCAAATTTGGTTCAAATCGGTCCATTCGTTCGTTAGTTATCGTCTCCACAGACTCACTGACACACACACACACACACACACACACACACACACACACACACACACATACACACACACAGACATCACTTCAAAAATGTTTGATTCGTGATCAGGGATGCTTGAAACGTGCTCTCCCGTCGAAAACTCGAATTCGAATTTTCGACCCCGTCACAATACTTTCCTTATACATTATGTATATAAGGAAAGTAAAAATGAGCTTAAAGTTGAGATTATAGACTTATTCATAATTAACATGGTCGTAATATCTTAACTCATTGATAGTTGTAACATTTAACACATTGTGTTGTTTGCCGCTATTAAAACCCACCATTACTTATCTTCTGTGCGAGTTCTGTAAAATAATATTTATTAACATAATACTACTCAATTAATTGCACCATTGTTAACTTTAAAATGAAATCATGAAGCAATGTTGACCAATTACGTCATTCCCGAATTGCAACTGCAAAATGCCCTATCTGATACAAGATGGCTCTCCCCCACTAGTGCGGTCTTCTGTGAAACGTTTACTAACACAACAGTTTGGTGACATAATTATCTGCCGCCATTTCATGTTTCCGTGTCTACCCAGCTCTCCACCTCCCCCGATCTCACTCCAATGGATTTCTGGCTGTGGGGATACATGAAATCAAAAGTGTATGCAGGCAATCCGCAAACTCTATTTGATTTGAAAGATTCCATCACACGTGAGGTTCAGCAAATTCCTCTTGCCATGGTATGTGCTTCAGTGCTATCCACCATCTGTCGGGTGCAAAGTATCATCGTGTGTAAAGGCGGGCAAGTGGAAAATGTGTGAAGGACAATAACGTGTTTTGCTTTTCTATCGCTGGTCTGTCCTTATTGACTGTTTTCAATTTTTTTCTTAGTCTCTGCCCAGCGCCAACGTTTTTCGTGCTGCAGGTAAAATTTCAACGCCATTTATGGTTTTTCACTGTGAAGGTCATATTCCAATAAAAAAAATCTGATGTGGGCAACACATGACTTTCCTTATATAATGAAATGAATTTATTACTTTTACAGTAAAATAAATAGGTTTTTCTTCTAGTAGATACTAATATCCTTTCCAAGATATTGACTTTTCGACAATTAGTCGTCATTTTCATTGATTTAGCGTCATTTTTATCCATTTGGTGAGATTTTCGTTAATTTGGCAACATTTCAAAAAGTCGCCAAGTTGGCGACATTCCGCCAATTTTGCCGCCAAAATCTCGCCAAGCGTTATGGACAAAGAAATAAGTTATATATATATATATATATATATATATATATATATATATATAACTTATTAGATATTGAATTTTCGACATATATTATATAACTATTATTATATATTTTTATATTATATAACTTATTAGATATTGAATTTTCCACAATTAGTCGTCATTTTCATTGATTTAGCGTCATTTTTATCCATTTGGCGAGATTTTCGTTAATTTGGCAACATTTCAAAAAGACGCCAAGTTGGCGACATTCCGCCAATTTCGTGGCCAAAATCTCGCCAAGCGTTATGAACGAAGAAATAAGTTATTCTTACAGCAGATAAATTGGCGTTCAAATGCAAAAGTATTACTCTATATCTATATTAAGTATCTTTTTTCATGAATGGAACGAGCTAGATCCACGAGAATGATGTCACCCAATTTATCGCATGATATTATATATGAAAAGTGAACATGTTTCTCAATTGGAAATATTTTTTTTCTATTTTATTTGACTTTTTGATAATTTTTTTGAAAAATGTGCGATATCTCGAGAACGGTTCATGTTAGCGTTCTAAAATTTATGTAAATCGTTTTCTAATGAAAAATTACATAAGGAATGTCTATTTACGTAACTTTATTATTGGTTTTGATTTTTTGACGATTTTTCAAAATTTCATTCGAAAATTTAGGGGGGTTCTGAACATTCGATTGCGTATAAAAACAATAGGCTTCCAGTGTTTACAGATTGTGATTTTTGTACCAAATTTGGTTCGAATCGGTCCATTCGTTCGTCAGTTATCGTCTCCACAGATCCACTGACACACACACACACACACACACACATACACACACACACACACACACACACACACACAGACATCACTTCAAAAATGTTTGATTCGTGATCAGGGATGCTTGAAACGTGCTCTCCCGTCGAAAACTCGAATTCGAATTTTCGACCCCGTCACAATACTTTCCTTATACATTATGTATATAAGGAAAGTAAAAAGGTGATGTTACTATTTGAAAATTTAGAAACTGTGTCACTGTAACGCTAACAGTGAGAGTAGGACTGTTTTCTCACATCGTTCTAGAGCGCATACTTAAAAATACCTGCATCCAAAATTGCTTTCCGTTTCCTTGAACGGTATGATCACAAGAGGCTCATATATCGGCAAAGATTTTTATAATCTCCCTGTATTAGCAGTGCAAAAAAATAAAAATGAAAATTCCTCTCTTAGAATTTAATATGATTTTAGTCAATTAGTCATTATCTTCAAATTCATTCTCTATTATTTTACTTTCTACATTTTGACTCTTTGAAACAATTTTCGCGGATCAAAGAAAATACTTCGATGATTTCTTTGTATTTGAGTGTGCAAAGTTTCAATGCTACTCTTATATGGGATCACGGTCGAAAGTATAGCAATACATTTTTATGAAGTAAAATAACGAAAAGCTTACACGATCAGACGGATTATAAGAAAAATTGGTAAAGCCTTTAAAGTAAAGGGTATCGATAGATAAAGGTTTTGTTTTTGATAGAATGAAATAAATTACTCAAAGGAGTTCTACGATAAATAGAAAATAAACATATTTGTATTAGAAAAAATAATTCTGTTTTCTTCCTGTATGATAATTGTAAAATGAAAAAATCGAGGTATATGTATGAGTAATGATATTAAAGGTGATGATTATTCGTGTTAAAAACTTAATTGATTTCTACAGTAGTATTTTTACTTTCGTTATATACATAATGTATAAGGAAAGTATTGTGACGGGGTCGAAAATTCGAATTCGAGTTTTCGACGGGAGAGCATGTTTCAAGCATCCCTGATCACGAATCAAACATTTTTGAAGTGATGTCTGTGTATGTGTGTGTGTGTGTGAAAGTATGTGTGTGTGTGTGTGTGTGTGTGTGTGTGTGTGTGTGTGTGTGTCAGTGAGTCTTTGGAGACGATAACTGACGAACGATTGACACAGATTTTAGAACGTTAACGTGAACCGTTCTCGAGATATTGCACATTTTTCAAAAAAAATTTCAAAAAGTCATATAAAATAAAAATAAAAATATTTCCTGTTGAGAAACATGTTCACGTTTCAAGTGTAATACCATGCGATAAATTGCGTGACATCATTCTCGTGGATCTAGCTCGTTCCACTCATGAAAAAAGATACTTTGAGTAATACTTTTGTATTTGAACGCCAATAGTCATTTATCTGCTCTAAGAATAACTTATTTCTTCGTCCATAACGCTTGGCGAGATTTTGGCAACGAATTTGGCGGTATATCGCCATCTTGGCGACTTTTTGAAATGTTGCCAAATTAACGAAAATCTCGCCAAATGAATAAAAATGACGCTAAATCAATGAAAATGAAGACTAATTGTCGAAAATTCAATGTCTTGGAAAGAATATAAGTATCTACTATAAGAAAAACCTATTTTGTTTATTGTAAAAGTAGTAAATTTTTTACATTATATAAGGAAAGTCATGTGTTGTCCACATCAGATTTTTTTATTTTAAAATTTATAGTTAAAATGGTTTATCATTAGTGTTATGGTTTATCATATGTGTTATCATATGGTTTATCATATGGTTTATCGTATGGTTTATCATAATGGTTTATCATTAGTGTTATGGTTTATCATAGTTTATCATAATGTTAATCATTATAAATTATTTTCAAGAGTAAAGGGAGTTAAACATTTCATCAAATAGAAACTAATTTAAATTGTAACACTAAAAGTCAAATCCAAGTGATAGTAATGCACATGACTTTACGTATAATTAATAATGTAATAAAATGCACTGCAAATAAAGATAAATGAGAATACGTACGTTTCGGAAATCATTTGGATATTCTTCTTCAGTGAAACCAGTGTGTGTCCAGACTTCCTGCACTGCAGAAGGAAATTTAAGTGATTTTCGAATTACGTATGTAGATTTATATTTATTTGATCTGCATTGTACGTTTTAAAGCAGTTCCTGATTAAATCCAATAATATATAAAACGATTGATCGTGCGACAACCAAATATTTATTGTAACAATATCTAAATAATATCAAACATTGGAAGCTAGTTAAATTCATCTGAACTCTCTTTCTGTAGATAATTTTTGTTAAGAACTTTGTGAATTTTCCTTCAAAATTTGCATAATATTTTAAATCCACAACGTCTCTGTATAAATGTTTAAAAGTATGCTGTGTACTGAAGAGAAAAAAAAAATATGTCTGTAAAATTCTTATTTTCACAGTCATTCTGCTCATAAGAACTTTATATTCCTTCATATTTCCCACTTTTACCAGCTCGCAAAAGATTTAAGACCTTGACGTCAAAAAAGGTGTCTTCCACTTATATAAACATAAATGTTTTTCTTGTGACGTCTACGAAGACATGAACGAAAACGTGGCAATTTTCTCTATAGACGAATATAATGAAAATATTAGACGGCCTGGAGTAACAATAAAAAAGAAAAAAAGAAGAGTAAAATCACTTTATAAGGTATTTTAGAAAGGTAAAAAAAATATATTAAAATATATATTGGGATATACGGATAACTATGTTGTTTAAAGGAACATATGTTTTGGATTTATGTTTAAAATAAAAAATGCTTTAACTTTCAATTGCTCTACGAAAAGTGCCAATGATATAAAAAGCGAACGTTTAATATGAGAGATACTGTGTCACTACAGTTTTATAGGAAAATTAAGGAAATATATAATTATATTTCAATATTTTTAATTACTACATTAATATAAAAAAAATGTACTGGGAAAATATATTATTTGAAAGGATTAGAATGCACAATGAAAAACATAATGCAGTGATTTAGTCATAATACAATTACAATACAATATATTAACAATATCTATGGCGACATTTTGTAGATCAATAGCATCTATACTGATAAAAAAATTTCATAAAACCAAAGCTTAACTGCATACGTTCGGCGAGCTCGAATACAATTACATTAATACTTGGTAAAACCAATGCTAAACTTGATTTCTCCAGTGACACTAGATAGACGGTGAAGATGCAGGGTAATCAAGTTTAGCCTTAGTAAAGCAGACATATATTAAAAATTTCTTAATAATTCTAGAGCTTACATCTATAATTAATTGACATTGACAAAGTCTGTTGTAACAGCGAATTTAAAACATTTAAATTATAATATTTCTTTTACGAAGAGTAATATAATTAGATCCAGCATCAATCTTTCAACCTTCAATGATCCAGAATCAATGTTCCAGCATCCAATGATACAGCATCAATGTTGCATCATCCAGTGATCCAGCATCAATGTTGCATCATCCAATGATCCATCATCAATGTTCCATCACCAAATAATCAAAGCTTCAATGTTGCATCATCAAATAATCCTGCATGAAAGTTAAAGCCATCAATGTTCGCTCATCAAATGATCCAGCATTAAATCTTCCCAGATGAAAACTTCGAAAAATTTGGTGAAAACATATTTTATAGAGAATCAAATCAAATCCTCTTCAACTGAGAAACATTGTATGTAAAAACAGTGATTTAAGAGCATCCATGATATAAATAGTTAGTGAATAACATAAAATAAACAAATGATGGAGTAAAAGAAAATTCCACTGGCGTAAAATGTATCTTTTTAACGCTTTCCAACATAGCTGAAAAGTGTTTATGACTTTGTTCACTCTGTCTGTCTGTCTGTGTATCTGCATGTCCGTTCGCACAATAACTGCCATAAAAATGACTTTATCAAAATGAAACTTTAGTACGTTGTTGAGACGGTCTGTGGAACATACGGGAATGTAAATAAGTAATATTACCCAATTAGTTTTGGTTTGAACCCGGATTGAAAAAGTTAAATAAATTCAATCCTATTGGACCCAATTTTTCAATATTTTTTAAACGGCTTTAAATTCGCAAATTGCTTCAAAAATATTAGGAAATATTCAAATTATACTATAAATTATATAAAACAAATTTCAGTAAAATATGTCCTGTACTTATAATAGTTAAATAATAATTACACCCATACTATACGTAAAGATCACGTGACCCATTTCAAAATAAAATATGGCATCTATCTGTTTTTCACAATGTACAAATCATGATTTTTATATTTACTTTTAATTTATATGTTTAATGTTGCATCCGTCCTGCAACCACTTTATTTTTGCCTATTTCTATGCATCTATATTCTGTGCCAACTCAATTACAATATTTTTGAGTTTGAATAATCAGCAACCTTTGATTATTTCTACAATGAAGACTAATTTTAATGGATGCAGAATGTAAACAAACATGTGATTGTAAGATAAGTTGTATAAGAAATGCTGTTTTTTTTACTCAAAATTATTTAGCTCTGGAGTCTGGAATGTAAGTGATATGAATGAAATATCCATTGCTTTTTAATACAGAGTCAGACGATTTATATTTCGATGACGTCATTTGAATAAAGTTTATTTCTTTCGATGAGGTTTAAGTTTCCTAATACATATTCCAAATACAGTAATGCAAGAAAATTACACAGACATTTGATAATCATGTAAGCGCTTATCAAATATTAAAAGAATAATTTCCTTACAAAATAATTTGTAAAATATGAATTACTAAGAGAAAGGTAAATGCATTATTTTATTCTAGATATTTTTAATGCTAATCTATTGCATATTATTTCAGATTATGTACACAGATTAGAATCCACATTAATTATCTTTGTATCCTATGTACACCTATATAACAATGCTGCGAAAGCTAATTTGTTTTTAATTAGTTCAAACAGTTTGTTTTACATTGTCTAATTTTTCTTAAAGTTCAAGCCCCACAAATACGTTATTAGATCCTTATTTCTAATCAATCTGTAGCGCCCGTATTATTTGTACTGTATTTGGACCCGGATGATATATATCTAAAATATCTCTCTGACGATATATCTTTTTTCACATACTTTAATGCATTGTTTTTCTTCAAAACTAAGATGAAACATAAAGTTGAAAACTTCATGTTTTTACAACAAAAACGAAAACTTGTGTTTTTTCTTTCAATTGATGATATGTCTTTTGTTTGGCAGTTCACTCATTTTGTTGAAATGGTTTTTGACCGAATTTTTCCTTCTTCCCAGGTCACATAATATTATGTTCTCGAATTTTTTTTATAAGTGTATTGTTATTAAGTTAGTAATCTACATATACATGCTAATGCTCAAGGTTGTCGCATGACCAAGTGAGACTTTTCACTTATATAAGCATTTTGTACTGCAAAAATGCATTCTATTTATAACCGTATTATATACTTTTATTTCTGACACATTACCAATTCGCAGTAAATTGTTAATACCGACTTTTTTCTTCCTCCCAGGTCACATATTTATTTCTCGAATGTTTTTATAAGTTTGCTGTTATTAAGTCAGTAATCTATATCTGCATACTGAAGTTCAAGATTATTGCATGAAAATCAAGCTTTTTGACTATTGTTAAGACGTATTATCTAGAATCGTGGGAGTGCGCTCAAGATACAAGAATGAGTCTAAATATCTGGATAACTAACATATTTACAAGCACAGCTTAAACACTAACAATATACAGTAAAACAGCACTTAAATTCTGCCCTGATTTCACAAAACAGCAAAACTATTCTCAAAACATTGACGGATATCACAGTCCGTATCACAGCTCGTATCACGTCGAATGCTCTCCGACTGAGTCATGACTCTTTTTATAGACTTCCCATACAAACTTCTGGAAAACTCACATATCACGTAGAACATTGGTTATTTAGGGGTGTTTCTCAAACCTTCGAGTAATCAACAAATGTCGCCGAATTGGCAGTAAAAAGAGCAAATCTGGCAGCCTTTCTTCAAACTTCGGCATATAGCAAACCTATATTCACGTCATGGAAAAGGATGCCTGTACGGGAATTTCTTCATCTGGATTTCAAGAAGATTGCAGTGAGGACATTTTGCAAGTGTACAACATCATCGTTACGAACCGCATCCTCGAGAATCGTGGGTGTATACGCAGGATACGAAAACGAGTCTACATTTCTAGATAACTTACGTTTATTCACAAGCACAAAGTAAATAGGAACAGTATATAATCAAACATAACGTAAATGCTCCACTAATTTCACAGAATAGGCGATATTATTCACAAAATGTTGACGAAAGTAATTTCACAAAACATCCCCTACTATTCTCAAAACATTGACAATAATTACAGTCCAATGTAGTTCGTGTCATGTCAATTCGTCAACTCTTTAACTGAATTCTCCAATTCAGTGATGACTCCTATTTATAGTCTTTCCATAGAAAAGTCTGGAAATCTCTATATCACAAAGAATAATCATTCTGTCGAGGAGTTTTTGGAACATTCCGGAAGTCGTCAAATTGGCTATAAATCGCCAAATCTGGAAAATATTTTTCTAACAGGGAAATTCTGGGAACCCTGAAACACGTCATTCTCACATCATGCTGACGTCATGCGCTATATTTATTTCACCTAGCCGTCGAGACCGACGAAAGAGGAAGCGCAAGAGGAGCACTGCGCTTTCGCAACACTATACAGGGTGTCCTAAAAAGATTGAAAAGCGCTTTAATTCTTTACCTTTCGGAGATAAGTGGGCAATGCAAATAGCAAAAATGTTGAAAATATGGTAGGAAATAAGACTACGTTAATGAAATAGTTCTCCCTTCAATTTTCAAAAAGTTACACTTTTTAAATTTTTATACGACCCCCTTAGACAAATTTGGTCTATCAGAAAATTTGTATTTCTAATGCAACAAGATCATTAAAAAACCCAGCATCTGTATCTTTAAAATTGAGCGAGTTATATTTCATTGAAAATTGAACATTGTAAATGTGGACCATATATCAAATTAGAATTATAAATTTGGGATATATCAAGTGTATGATAATTTATAGGATACCCAACCGCATAGTGAATACCACTGCTTTATGGGATCTCTGTCTGAGTAATGCTTTATTTAAATGCATTTATGATAAAAAATGTTGACACATATTGACGTATTTTTGATCTAAACAATTTCCATCATCAATTTGTTTATGATCCCTATTTTCACTGATGAAACAGCCTTTCGCATGGTACGGAAAAGTGGCATAAGTCAGGTTTTTTTTTCTTTATCATAATTCAGTTGATTTTAAAAATACAGATACGCGTTTTTTTAATGATCTTGTTGCATTAAAAATAAAAAACTTTCAATTGACCAAATTTGCCTAAGGAGTCGTATAAAAATTTAAAAAGTGTACATTTTTGAAAATGAATGGGATGACTATTTTATTAGGGTAGTCTTATTTCGTACCTTACTTTCAACATTTTTGCAAATTACATTGCCCTCTTATTTCCAACAGGTAAAGAATTAAAGCGCATTTCAATCTTTTTGGGACACCCTGTATACGCATTTTGTACTGCAAAAAAGTCATTTAATTTATAACCGTATTAAATATTATTTGTTTCTCTAATATATTACCAATTCACAGAAAATTATTAATACCGACATCTTTCCTTCTTCCGAAGTGACATAATATCCCGTTCTTGAATTTTTTTAACATGTGTTGTTATTAAGCCAATAATTTACATCTGCATGCCAAAGTTCAAGATTGTCTAATGGCCATTTCGTCTATATACCCTTTTTATTCTGCAGAAAAAGTTATATGTACTTTCTTTTTTTCTGGTATATTACCAATTCACAGAAAATATTTCCGTATCTAAGTGACAAAAACATGATCTGACTGTATCAAAACATGTATGGTTTTCTTGTGACTTCATAGGGTCACACGGAACGGCATAAAAATGTTTCAGGGTATAAAAAAATGGAAATATTATACGGCCTGAAGAATTCTAACAGTAAAGAAAAAGTCGTCAAAATAAAATCAATTGTGAAAGTTTTGCAGAGCAAAAAAATCTTTTCTGAAAGAACTATCTTGATAAACGCTGAAATATTTCGTGAAAAACATGTTTTGTTTCTTTTTTACCTTCCCTACTATATTTTTATATGTATGGGGAAAGTATTGGAATGTGGTTGAAAATTGGAATTCTTTGACGGATTTGCATGTTTTGGGTACTCTAGCAAGAGAATAAACTATCTTTATCTGATGTATGTGTTGTACGATTTTCTAAACGATATATGGGAGCACACTAATTCAAAAACTCGTTGACGAAATTTCGTCAAATATGTATGTTATTACATTCCTTACAATACATAATGTATATTACTTTCCCTACAATACATAATTTATATTACTTTCCCTAAAATACACAACTTATATTACTTTCCCTACAATACATAATGTATATTACTTTCCCTACAATACATAATGTGTATTACGATCCCTACAACACATAATATATATTTCTTCCAATACAATACATAGTTTATATTACTTTCAATAAAATACATATTGATATTACTTTGTATATTACTTTCCCTATAATACATAATATATATTACTTTCCCTACAATACATACTATATATTACTTTCCATACAATATATAATTTATATTACATTCCCTGCAATACGTATTGTATATTACTTTCCCTTCAGTACATAATAATGTATAGATTAAGTATGAGAATCGTGCCGAAGATCCAAACTCGAGTATTCGACGGATATACACGTTTCGAACACTATAGAACACGAAAAAATTATTTTTGGCGTAATGTCTGTGTGTCTATAGACGTTCAAAATTTCATAATCACACATTTCATAATCACATAATTTCATAATCACAGAATTTCATAAAATTTAGTAGATAAGTCCCTTGTGAATTTCCCTGGTTCTGATAAGATTTTGGTACGATTAGGAAAATAATAACCTACATTTTTTTTTGCAAAATGTCCCGCAGTAAAAGTATTTATCCACTCTAGCTTAAAAACTAATTGACCAAATTTAATAAAATTTAGTAAAAATGTTTACTCTTAGGTACTCTGGAGCTGGTTAAATTTTGATACGATTCAAAAAGGCTCAGCCTGTCCTTTTTAGCTAAATGGCCCACAAAATATGCCAAAGTTTAAAGTAAAAGATTATGTATACTCAAATGTATCAATCAAAAGTTTGTCTTAGACGTAATTTTTGAAGACTAAAATCAAAAGGCCAACCCCTTAACACTAGGACTTATCGTTATCAAGATATTTTGTTTAGTATTTTTGCCTCAACGCTTTTGAAAATACGCTCAGTCACCAAATGAAACGAAAACGAAAAGAAACAGTAAATTCAATGTAATTCCAAATACTTACCTGTGTCATTTTGTGCTATTAAACGCAATTTATGGAGTTTCAAGAGAAAGAAAGTAAAGATGAATTTGAGTTTGTAGGGAAGGCCAAGCTGTCTACATCGGATTTATTAACTTACAAGTATTTATGCATCACCGGGATTCTGATTGCATTTTGGTAAGAAAATACAAATAGAAATGGCCTGCAAATATTAAAAACTGAAATGCAAGGATTAATATGCTCAAATACATATACATTGAATACGAAATAAAAAGAGATAGAATAAATAAAGTCACTTCTATAAAGATATGCTATATATTTATATTACTATCTTAGTTATTGGGATATTAGCAATGAATTCATTTCAAAATGCCCGAAGTCATCATCATAAACATAGCATCTTCATCATCAACAAAAACATTAACATCAACATAGCGACACCAAAGACATCACAACCACGTTATATTGATGATGTTTTTATAATTTGATATCATGATTTAAATGATCCCCTTGATCTTATGGATAAAGTTAATGATTTTTACCCCACTATCAATTTTACCGTTCAGCATGATTTTAATTTCTCTTTACTGTTTTTGGATGTTTTTGTTTCCTGTAACTCAGTTGGTTTTCATACCTCTATTTTTCGTAAACCCACCTTTACTAACTCCTGTATCCCTTCTAATTCATCTCATCCTATATCCTATAAAAAAGCTTCCTTTACCGCTTATTTTAATCGTGCCTTTAATGTTTGCTCTTCTATTTCGGCCTTAACTAATGAAATTAACTTTATCTTTTATCTAGGTCATGAAGACGCTTATTCCTTTGAGTTTGTTTATAAAATGTTTGGCCATATTCGCCGTAAATTTATTCAACCTAATACTAAACTTGTTACTGTTGTTGACCTTATACCGTATAAACTGAGTCTTCCGTATTACCCGACGATTTTTCGTCCTCTCAATTTTGCGTCTCTCTATTTTGCTCTCAATTTTCGTCCTCTCAATGTTCGTCAATTTTGCCATGAATTTAAGTTTAAACCTTCTCACTCGAATATTACTACTTTATTCAATCGCATTCGTACGGATAAGTTCAGGGATAGAGATAACTTTAAACGCCGTGGTGGGGGTGTACTTTGTCCCCTTTTTAACTTTTGATAATGAATACAAATTCTATACTGGTAGTACTAAACGTACTGCCGATATCCGCTTAGCTGAACATGCTCGTCACGTCAAGAATAGTAAACTTTCTACGGCTCTTGCCCAACGTGTTGTTAATGATAACTTTCAACCATTTTTTGAAAAAATATTTCCTTTTAATTAGTTGCAATAACCCTCGTAATATTCTTCTTTATGAAACCCTGTTTATTTATATGTACCGTGATTCCATTTGTAATTTTGATCCTTGGTATATTTTAAGTTACGCTTGGTGACTCGTTCCAGACTCTATGCATGTCAAACCTCTACATAGTTATCTGTAACGTTTCATTTTGATGTAATATATGATTTGCTGGAATTTTAGGCATGTTTCAGTTTCTTTTTTGTATTTAATACGTGTTTAATCTTAAATTTCCTGTTTTTAATACAATTCAATTATCATTATTCCGTTGTTGATTTATGCAAATTCTTTGTGCCGATTTGGTCCGTATATAAGCTTCTTTGTACGATAATTGTTATATAGCCGCTGATGAAGGGTATGGTGTTTCCCGAAAGCGCTCTGGACTTAATATGTTGAAGACCCAGACCGTCCGACTCGTCCAGAGGACTAAGAGCAACTATTTGGACGGCCGGGAGGACTTAATATGTGTACGTCATAAAGGATGGTTTTTATTAAATGACATTTTAATCTGCGATTTGTTGCCTTTGATTTAATGCATGATTGAAGTTGACGTGAAACCACTTTAATTATTGATAATTAATATGATTGCGTTTCTATGTATGTCATCTGTATGGAAAAATCGAAGTGTTGGACAGCGGCGAAATTTGCGTCACATCTCCTTAAGCTCCACCTCGGCGAGATTATTTTAAATTCAGGTTTTCTTTTATGTTACGTAAATTAAAGCCAAAAATTTCTCAAAATTTCGAGTTTAAAATCACTTTTAATGCGCGCAGACGATAAAAGAGAAAATGCCACACGAAGCTTACTAACGATATCTAACACATTGCGTGCTATTTTATTTGTTATTGTCTACATTCGTGAATTTAAAAGATTAATTTTCATACTCTGGAATATATAAATGTTTCAATATTATATTTGTTCGATGAGTCAGATTAAGATTCGGACTTGGGCGTGAGCACCTTCCATAGGTTGATGAGAGGCAGCGAAGAAAAGGCGGATCCCCTAGGCATTACCACAAGCTGACATTTTATTACACAAGTGTTAAGTTTAATGATTTTAAACGCTTTACTATATAAGCTATACAAATACATGAATGTTAGTATAGGTAAAATTGACCTTTGCTTAAAAACAATTTAAAATATTTTATAAGTCTTGTTTCTATTTTACGGTCTCATTTTACGACCTAATTGGCGATCCAGAAAAACTGTAGTATCATTGTAAGATATAAGTTTTATTGCGAAGCTATTAACATAACTTCAAAGGTCAAAAAGTCTTTCCATGCTAAATGCTTAGAAAGTTTTTCATAAAACAGCCCATAACAAAAAATGAGGATGTCCACCAATTTTGGAAAATAATTGTTCTTGTTACCTCCGACAAGTTATCCTAGTCCTCCTCTTGTTATCTCCTGATTTGACTCACTGGACGGCTCTGGGAGTGTTGCTGTTTTGAACGTTCTTACTGCCTCCCCGGTAGTATTTCGACATGCTCATTCCGGTGCTTCTAGATAATTCATTCTGCTGAGGTTGATCGCGTATACACGTGGTGAAAGAAGAAGGATTCGTGCCACATGGTAATACAAATTTCCTTATTGTTTCTTATCTTCAATTTTTCGTCTTTTGATGTCTGTAGTCTGAGTTTGAGTATTTATAATAATGTACTATTGCTCAATCTGAAACAGGCATTTGTTCGGGCTAATTGGAATTAAATACTCAGACCTGAAGATGAATTTAATTCGAATTAATCATCGAATTTGGGCCGGTGCTGTTCTTTTCTCTTATCGGCAATATGGCCGTGGTTTTGCATCTATGGTCATGTTAATATTACTTAAATTTTTTATTATTACATTTTTCTAATATATATGTGTGTGTGTGCGTGTATGTGTGTGCGTGTGTGTGTGTGTGTGTGTGTGTGTGTGTGTGTGTTTGTGTGTGTGTTTGTGTTTGTGTGTGTGTTTGTGTGTGTTTGTGTGTGTGTTTGTCTGTTTTCATCGTTTTTCGCCGATCAGAGGCTACCATGTATCCTTAACAAAACTGTATTAAACGTGAAATACCTATGTTGAAACTGTAGCAATATAGCAATATACGTATCTATTGATTGTCCGTAAAAGAATCTCAATGTATTTTTCTCTTTAATAGATAGTATCATGGAGATATCAGGCCAAATAACAAACACCCTGGTTCATTCAAGGTTGTGCTCGAGCTCATCAAACTCGTGTGGTGATCACTTCAATGGACATTCCAGAAGTAAAAATAATGCTCCCTATTACAGCATCTCAGCAGGTGCAAAGTTTGAAAATATTTAAAACCTGGAAATATTTGAAAAAAATCAATCAATTCTTCGCTGAAGTTCAGTGTCCGTATCAGTTGCTACATTGCAAATAGTTGCCGAGAACTTCGTTCTCTGGCTGCAATATTTGATCTGTGTGAATGGAGCACCAATAATAACCAATTTAAAAAATTGCATTCGAAAGTAAATTTTGGAAATCTATATATTTTTATTATAACAAACCTTGCTTTTGACACAGTTATTATGAAATATTGCATAAAATGTATAGTACATGTGCACCTTAATAATAATCAACTTAACTCTGCAACTTTTTAAAATGTTATCTTCGATCGAAGTAAATACAAAGAACACAGAACTGAAGTTTTACATAGTTATATAAAAAGTTGTTCTGAAACTAGTTACGTCATTATAAACTAAAGCTCCAATTCATGATGTGTTATTATTAATTTCATAAATTTTTCCTGTAAAAGAAACAACATCGTACTATGTAGGCACAGACATATACTGTCCACATTAGATTTTTTGGGTACACAGTCTTGTTTATTTTCGAAGTATACTATTATGCTATCTCTAGCTGTAAATTTTCTTTATAATAGGAACTACAACGTCCTTTCATGAAATTGTAATGTCACTGTCAACATATAATCACAATGTGCAATACAATCGAAGAAATTAAGGCAATATCTTAAAAACTTGAAATTTACTTGAAATTGCCCTTTGCTTATATTCAGTAAAAGAAAATGTATACCCTAAAACAACAAATTGTCAGATCTATTTTGCACCATTTGAAACTATTCCTCAGGGATCGATTTATCAACGAACAATTTATCTTCATTAATTGCTTTCTGACAGACTAATTGGAATATACGGATTTGTTTACAGACGAAAGATAACACCAATATTCTCTCCCTAACATATTTTAGTTATTATTGGAAAAAATGTAAATGACTATTGGGAAGAAATAAAATGCAGATTTTCTTATTATAGTCATAAATATTAGCAAAGATATGCAAATATATGCATCTTGAGAATTTTACATTTTATTTGTAAAAACAACAACAACAAAAAAAAAAGGAAGGAATTTGTTGAAATGAACTGTATTGTACAAAATCATGTTATAGTTGGGCACAAGAAGTGAGTAATATATGTTACCCTATTTATTTTCGCATATTCTCGGAAACGTGAGTTCACAAATTAATACTGTAACGCAAACGCAGTTAGCATGTAAATTACAAATCCCCAGAACTAAGTGAGAAATCATTTACTGCGTACTCAGAATGTAAGATGAAAGGCACAGTGCATAAGCATAAGTAATTAACTTGTTCTATCATTCTGTTTCAAGTTATTAGAATATTAATTATACTCTGCAATAAAATCCATTGTTTTTTAATTGTACATCAAACATTGGTAAATGTTATTTAAAACAAGAAATCGTATTCTGCAAGTAGTGTGTACACTTAATTTTCAGCGAAACTAAGTTTTATACGTTTTCTCACGTTCATTTCGTACAGTTTGAATTTCTGAAAAAACCTGAAGTTACTTCTCCCGATCCGGAAGTTGAAAGTTTTAGTGAATCTTCCCTACTCCCTAGGAAATTCGATGCTGTATCCATATCAGTCATCATCTAAGCTATATTTATAGCAAATCCCAAGAAATAGAAGTTGAAAGAAAAATGTAATATTTTTAATCGGAACTAATACAGCTAGAATCGGAAATGAAAATCCTTAATGAGATAACTACAGTCACTGCAATGCTGAATGCTTATAAGCCACCACCTAAGCTCTAGCTGTGTTTGATTCGGAAAAAAAAATGTTTTAAGGAAAATTTTTGAACCGGAATTGTAAAAATCTGGAAGAGAATGTCCTTAGTAAATCCAACTCCTTTGGCATTAAACATTGAATCCGTATTACAGATCATCTAAGCTTTATCTATAGCCAATCCTGGGAAATAGAAGGCTGAAAAAAATTTCGAACGGGAAATTAATATATTTTCAATGAACCTTTTACTCCGAAATTTGATGCTGAATCTAAATCAGCTGTCATCAAAACTCTGTCGATTGCCGATTCTAAAATTTAGATGTTGCAAGAAAATGCAACTTTTTGAATCGAAAGTGACATCTTCAAAACCGGAAATCCTTAGTGAGTCTTCCCAGTCCCTTTAGAAATTAATGTTAAATCACTATAACCGTACTCCAAATTGCACTCGTTGAGATCAAGTACTCTGTGCTTGTTTTACCACATTGGTACCACCTGGTGGAGAATTTTCACACTATTATTTTCTATAGATATCTAGCGTTTGCTTGTGTGGATATTCTAAGTTTGGTTGATTCTCGGTCAATAGATATCTCTACAGAAATTTAGAGAAATAGATACTTGCATTATAATCACTCAGTATAAGCATGCAGAATGGATAAGACAAAGAATCACGAACTTCTGATGATACAAAAATTTGAGTAAATCATCAACTTGGAATGATACAAAAATTTAATGAAATGTTGAACCTAAGGAATTAGAAATAGGTTCTTCGTAATGTTGGATATATTGTTAGAGAAAAATCTGTGAAGACTTACCTTGGTCGCAGATATTCTAATTTTCATTTTACATTGATTCCAATCGGGATATATGTAACAACGTAAGCAGCTTAGTGGCGAGGGCATTACTTTTGTAGGAAATAAGTTCTTTATGAAGGTTTATTGTTGGATATATTGTTAGAGAAAATCTGCAAAGACCTAACTTGGGCGCAAATATTCTAATTTTCATTTTACATTGGTTCCAATCGGGATATATGTAAAGACGTAAGCACCTTAGTAGCGCGGGAAACACTTTTATAACGAACTATACATATAATCGCGTAGGTTGCGTTTTGAAATCCTTCACACTTTGCTGAACATGGTTTTGTGAAAACTCTTTTATTAACACGAGTATGCTACTTGGGGTACACATATACCCCATCGTATTAAAAACACATTGCTGTTCGACCATACTAGAATTTCACAATTGTAGCTCGCCCCACTGCTATTCACCGAGCTGCAATTGTGAAATTCTAGGAATTTGTATGTCTTGTCAAGTCAGTGCCTGTGTATGTTTTGAAACAGTGACACTGTTTTAATTGAAAAGTTATTTAGTATTTGAGGTGCAGGCGTACCATAGAGTAGCAGAATAATATTTTATATTCTATTACCTAGATTTCTTATTATAAATAAATACATATATTGTAGTTTTAAACTTATGAATATGGAACAACAACCAGAAAAATATGGAATAAAAACCGAACTGCTGCGAAGCAAAAACATTTTATGTCCTTGATGCAGAAATATATACAGGCAAAGTATCTGCGTCAAGTAACATGCCAGTTGCTAAATACTATTGGGAAGACCGTATTTCCGTATTCATGACCGTATTCATGAGTAATTGGTTTACATCTGTAGATACAGCAAATAGTTTTTATGGTAAATATCACAATAGTAGACATTCTCCTCAAAAATAAAAATAAAAATACCGCTTCGTTTATAGAAGCAACTAACAGTTAGTCAAATTCTGCTATATTCGGCTACAATGACTAACTTATGAGCCTATTGTATTGACAACAAAAAGAAAAAAGAAAACAGTTGTACTTTTTTTCTACAACATATACGGATGGAGATAAGCTCCATTAAGCCAATTTGCCAGATATTGTCAAATATTATTCCACAAAAAGAGGCGTTGACACCCTGGACCAGATATGTTAAACCTACTCTTGCGCCAGAAAGACAAGGTTATTCTACAACATGTTGAAAAAAATTCAGGGATTCTCCTAAAGGGTTCAACTGCACTAAATAAAAATGTATTGACAATATAAAGATATATATGAAGAAACTGGCTCATAGACCTTATATGTTAATTCGTTTGGAAACCCCAAATTTACGTCGTGAACACCATGAAACTATATTTCACATTATAAAAATAACTTCTCCAGATGAAGTGCCAGTAAGGCCACAAATGACCACCGGAAGATGTTGTTGTGATTGTCCAAAATGTGTTTATTTAAAAGAAAAGTTATGATGCAATATTTGTTATTAGTAATTGTATTTTAAATAATATATAGTATGTTATTTTGAAATAGAAAATATATAAACTGCAATTTTGTAACTTTGTACTTGGGGTGCGGCTGTGCCTCAATGTAGAATTTATGGTTAGGAAAAGCAGTGTAGCATTCTAAAGGTTAAACAACGTACCTCCATAAGCATTTTCAACTTAAGCATTTACCTCCAAATTGTGAAACACTTTTCCTCATGCCAGTCCATATTATTGTAAAAACACACTACACGAAGAAGATTACTAAAGAAAACAAGACCAAGCTGGCAAAACTTAACATTTAATAACATGAACTTCACAATTTTAAAATTACAGAAAGTGATGTCACATTTTAAAAATAACTTCTCCAGATGAAGTGCCAGTAAGGCCACAAATGACCACCGGAAGATGTTCTTGTGATTGTCTAAAATGTGTTGAATATTTAAAAGAAAAATTATGATGCAATAATTATTCTTAGTAATTGCATTTTAAATATTATATAGTATGTTGTTTTGAAATAGAAAATATATAAACTGCAATTTTGTAACTTTGAAGTTGGGGTACGGCTGTGCCTCAATGTAGCATTTATGGTTAAGAAAAGCAGTGTAGCATTCTAAAGGTTAAGCAACTTGTATCTCATTTACCTCCAAATTGTGAGACACTTTTCTTCATGCCAGTCCATAATATTGTAAAAACACACTACACGAAGGAGATTACTAAAGGAAACAAGACCAAGGTTCCAGAACTTAACATTTAAAAACATGAACTTAACAAATTTAAAACTACAGAAAGTAAGCTCTTTGGCTAAACATAAAATAAATTATTATATAAGAAAGTGGCGTGAGAGCCAACCATACGGATACATGAGTATCTTTAAGGGGGCATAGGACCTTTAAACAGTCGAAATTCATTGAAAATAGAGCTATCTTTACAATTTTTTAATTTTAACCAGGTGTATCCCAGATGTTCAAATTTTTTTCTCTAAACATATAGAAAACCTTTCTTACTACACAAATTTTACTGAAGTCATATAATTATATGTACATTTTATATTGTTTTTTAAAATTTATACAATTTTGACAGACATAATGGTGTATGTAGCAGCCGCGCGCAGGATATTTCAAATAATATTATACTTATGGACTTCAATTTGATAATAATATATTTATAACTATTACATCTTTAATTTGTACACACTTTTTAAAATTTTGAAATAAATTTAATATTTTTAAAATCTAAACAAAATGAAATTTTCATTTTCAGTGTTAAAAAACATGAAATAAACCTCTTCACAATTCTTTTTTTACTATTTATGGTGAATTTTTGAAGTACAAATTATATATATGGATGAAACAAGTAAGCCCAAAAAATTTGAAAGTGATTGGTTAAATATATTTTAAGATATGTTGCGCGCAAGGGCTAAAATCACATATCTGAGAAAAACAGCTTTAAAGTTTAAAAATACATTCAGTGTTACTTATTATCTTATTTTACACCTTAAAATGCCTTTAGTTCATAAATAGCACCTTCCTATGTCTGTTATGTAAGAAGAATCAAAAATTTTCTGCCTTTTAGGGGATACTTGAGCTCTATATGTTGCTTCGGAAACTCGAACAGACGTTTCGCGCAGTAGTTTCTTGTTAGTCAGATGAAGCACGTTTACTAAATTTTTACTTATTTATGAGGAATTTTTATCTATAAATTATGTATATAGATGAAACAAGTAAGAGCAAAAAATTTGAAAGTGATTGGTTACATATACTTTAAAATATATTGCGCGCAAGTGTTAAAATCACATATCTGAGAAAAACAGCTTTAAAATTTAAAAATGCTTCAATGTTACTTATAATCTTATTTTGTACCTTAAAATACCTTTAGTTCATAATTAGCTCCTTCCTATGTCTGTTATGTAAGAAAAATAAAAAATTTTCTGCCTTTTAGGGGCTACTTGAGCTCTATATGTTGCTTCGGAAACTCGAACAGACGTTTTGCGCAGTCGTTTCTTGTTAGTCAGATGAAGCACGTTTACTAAATTTTTACATATTTATGAGGAATTTTTATCTATAAATTATGTATATAGATGAAACAAGTAAGAGCAAAAAATTTGAAAGTGATTGGTTACATATATTTTAAAATATATTGCGCACAAGGGCTAAAATCACATATCTGAGATACCCGCTTTTAAGTTTAAAAATATATTCAGTGTTACTTATTATAGTATTTTGACCTTAGAATGCTTCCAGTGCATAAATAGCACCTTCCTAATTCTGTTATGTTTGAAAAATCAAAATTTTTCTGCGTTTAAGGGGTATTTGAGCTCTATATGTTGCTTCGGAAACTCGAACAGACGTTTCGCGCAGTCGTTTCTTGTTAGTCAGATGAAGAACGTTTACTAAATTTTTACTTATTTATGAGGAATTTTTATCTATAAATTATGTATATAGATGAAACAAGTAAGAGCAAAAAATTTGAAAGTGATTGGCTACATATATTTTAAAATATATTGCGCACAAGGGCTAAAATCACATATCTGAGATACCCGCTTTTAAGTTTAAAAATATATTCAGTGTTACTTATTATAGTATTTTGACCTTAGAATGCTTCCAGTGCATAAATAGCACCTTCCTAATTCTGTTATGTTTGAAAAATCAAAATTTTTCTGCGTTTAAGGGGTATTTGAGCTCTATATGTTGCTTCGGAAACTCGAACAGACGTTTCGCACAGTCGTTTCTTGTTAGTCAGATGAAGAACGTTTACTAAATTTTTACGTATTTATGAGGAATTTTTATCTATAGATTATGTATATAAATGAAACAAGTAAGAGCAAAAAATTTGAAAGTGATTGGCTACATATATTTTAAAATATATTGCGCACAAGGGCTAAAATCACATATCTGAGATACCCGCTTTTAAGTTTAAAAATATATTCAGTGTTACTTATTATAGTATTTTGACCTTAGAATGCTTCCAGTGCATAAATAGCACCTTCCTAATTCTGTTATGTTTGAAAAATCAAAATTTTTCTGCCTTTTAAGAAGTATTTGAGCTCTATATGTTGCTTCGGAAGCTCGAACATCAGCTTCGTGAAGAAGTTTCTTGTCAGTCAGATGAAAAACATTTACTAAATTTTTACTTATTTAGGAGGAATCTCTTTTGTATAAATTGTATATATAGATGAAACAAGTAAGAGCAAAAACTTGAAAGTGATTGGTACAATATATTTTAAAATATGCTGTGCGCAAGTTGTAAAATCACATACCTGAGAAAAACAGCTGCAGTGGTACTTTGATAAACTGAAACTCTAGTGACAAGAAAAGAATGAGTTACAGAAAATTTGACGTATTGAAATTGCTTAAAATTACAAAAATATATAACAAATATGACTTTCGCACATGGAAAATTTTGAGTTATCGCAGTTCGGCTAATTAATGTTTGGCTGTAGTTTATTATACATCCTGTGTTATTTTATATCTAATTTAGCATCAAAATGCACCTGATGCATAAGTAATTCCTTCCTCTTCCTCTTGTCTTTGAAAATCAAATGTTTTCTGCCTTTTACAAGCTTTTCAAACTTCATATGTAGTGCTAGAGACTCGAAATTCCATCACATTCCATTTTTCACGCACTATCCGAATGGTTTTTCGAACACACTATTTTATGATTATTTTTCCACTTTTCATACCGAGGGCCACTTTTCTTACTTCTGTAGCTGTTGCAGCCTTTACAAGAAGAAGACATTACTTCGGTTTCAATAACCTTCCCGCTTTCTGCTCAGATTAGTGTACACACACCTACACGTGGCGAATACCCCCTATTTTTCCAACTACCATCTCCACTTACAGTAATATCTTTCGATCCATTTGATAATTCTCTTTCGTCCTGGACAGCAGTTTTCATTAAAGATTTAGCTACAACAGATGTGGCATTTAAAGTCCTGCGATTAATTTTATTATATGATTTCTGAGAAACAGGCGCTGGAAGACCCATCGTACAACAAAAAGGAGATAAAGCCGATAAGTCCTGCCTTATACATCGCATAGAAAATATAGCTCTTCTGTTTATTTCTGGAATATTTTTCTTAACACCAAGCAGTTTTGAATTTTTCACAGACTTTAGTTCATCACAGCTATCACAATATACAAGAAATGTTGATGCTAAACCCATTGAAGATTTTTCATGTATATTTATTGTTCCATGACATATTTTGCAGCACAAAACATCTGCAAGCTCCTTGAAAAGTACTGATATATGAACTATTCTATATTAATGTTCTTCAGATGAAATATGTGACTTATCAAGTGAAAGTTCATCTTTTGAGCTGAACAGTTTTTTTACTTGAAGCACTTAGCTTAGGCGTAGAATCAACATTTTTCATTCGAACACTTTCGGATTGTTTTTGTTTTTAATTACATACATATTTCATTGAAAACGTCTTCTTTTCCCAGAACGAGATTTAGTTGCCGGTGTATCCATTATTAGAAAGCAAAAAGCAAAAAGTTTATATTAAAAAATTGCACCAAACAGTCTTGTACGTTGAAGTTTACACAAATAAATATGCAAACGTGAAGAAGTTTGTAATGCATAATTATAAAATAGATTAACTGTATTTTAGTTCAAAGTTTTTATGCTTAAACAACATAAATGCCGCAAATCAATCGTAAAAAGTAAGAAAATATAATGAAAAGAAATTGCAAAACTCAGAAGAAATTCTCCACGTTATAAACAAGTTAACGGCTCTAGAATATAAACAAACTGGGCTGAGCAGTTTAGTAGAGGTGAGTAGTTGCCTTCCTGCTGTTGCAGAAATAATTAAATAAATAATTAAGACATGGTGGTGGAAAAAGTATTAGATTGACATGACAAAACAGCAAACTGCAAACGTAAACAAATAGTGACGTCCCTTTAAAAATGGCGGCGATGGCTGACATGAGAAAATTTTCAAAAGTGTATGTTGCATAAAAGCTCATAACTTTAGAAATAATGCGAATTTTAGAATGCGGTTTTTTGCACAGTGTTCAGAAATGTTCAAACATTCAGAATAAAATAAAATTGAAAAATTGATTTTTTGAAGGCTTAAAGGTCCTATGCCCCCTTAAAACCAAAGACAGAAAGAGTGACATGATCAAAGCCCGTATAGATACATAGTATTCAATTGTCTGGCATCATAGTGCCAATTAATTTACCAATGGCGAAGCTGGCTCTGCTTAATAAATCCCCACATGCAAATTCTAAGAAAATAAATTTTCATACATACAGTTACAAAGTTAACTATTGCAGTCCAAAATATTGTAGTTAAAATTTATTCAAGACGAAGAATTTGCATCGCCGCAAGTAGGTACAGGAAATACAAACTGGTGAACCTTGAAATTTCGGTAGAAGAATGATTATGCGATACATATTAAGTTGAAAATAATAAAACGCCGAATATTTATATTTTTGGACAATGCTGGCCCCATATTTAAAAGATATATGTGTTATATTGTAATTTTAAATTCCCAATATAACATTGCTCTTTTGAAAGAGGAAGTAGACCGAAGAAGACGGTCCCTCATGAAGTGAGGCAATATTTGTAACATTCCCTCTAACGCAGCTGCACCGGACATTCGTTTCGAAAAGAGAGGGGCTTCTCAAGTTCATGTCAGCGTTAGGTGCTTTAACAAGCGGAAGGGGTTGAACTTCCTGACCCCAGAGGTCAATACATATCACTTGAACCTTGGGAAAATTCTCGTGAGAACTTTCAACGATTTTAAAACAGGAGACTGCATATCTCACATTTCAGGGGGGCCTTGACCAATAATATAGCCTGAAGGGCGTAGCCCTTAATTTACTTAGCCAATTATGGACAGGGGCTCCTTGTTAAGGGGGTAGAGACAGAGAGCAACTTTGGACTTTAAGTTTTTGAAATCGGGAACTTGAATTTTGAGAGTGAATGGAGACGGTCGCAAAAGGCGGCGAATCTCGGAGAGAGACCCTTCGGAGAGAACGCAGAGAGCCGTGATCGAGTCCGACACCGGCAGTAATGACCCAGGTAGGACCTTTCTGCACATATTTTGCACTATGGCTTAGTAATGGCTCTCTGACCCTCCTAAATAAGGTTAACCTGTGCCATTAAAACTTAGGCATGTAAGATTAGGGAGTTAATGTATATGAATTGGTTAATAATTGTAAAGCTCGTATTGTGATCATAGAATGAGAAGATTTGTTTGTCTTAATGTACTACACTAAAGATGTTGGTATATGAAATTTACCAGATGTTAATATTGTTAAATAAGGTTTTATCTTAATGAAATAAATTCTTTGTTATTGTTTAAAATTAGATCTCTTCATTTTAATTACTGGTATTATGTATTTTTTATTTACCCCACTTTACGAGATCGGTCTATTTAGCGTCTTTACCAGACGTGTGGGTTTTCCACATACCAATATGTATTAAACATTAAACTCCAAGGCAACATTTGGCACAACAATAAGTATATATAAAAGTTGTTGCAACTTATATCCTCCTAGAACTATAGTATTGATTTTTCTGTATTTTGCTTTATGTTACCAAAATGTATTTACAGACTTTTCTTCAAATCATCCATTAGGAGCGCCACAAGAGCTTTCATGTTAACGATAGTTGTCTCTTTACTGTTGCAACTTTTTAATTACGCTATTTCTTTCTCTTTAATTCCAAACTTTCATAATTAGGTGTTGCCCTTAAACTACAATATTACCCTTTTCATCATATTACTTAGCTACGCAATTTTGTTTCAAAACTTTTCCGCCGCAAGATGAGGATGCCATAAATGCATCCATTCCGATTGACCATTGTTTCTGTTTTATATCTACACTTCTATATTTCATGCATCTTTCAGAAATCATTTAAATAGTTTCATATTTTACTTTGTTACCGCATACGCGTATTTGTTATATAGTCTCTGGAATCAAGACAGATTTCAGTACTAATTGAATAAAATACATGTCTGAATATTTCAAATATATCATTCAAGTAGAAGCACTTCTAATTATTGATAAAAATCGTTCTGGAAACGTTTTTGAAAATCATTGTCAAGAAAACGAGAAATTGCGACGTATCTAATTGACAAGATGAATAAAATGATATCGAACTTCAGAAATATAAACAGAGCAGAATTTACTATTTAATTAACTCAGTACTTTCTGTGAAATCCAAGAGAAATGTGATATATGTCAAATTGATATACATGAACGCTAGTTTTCTTGGTACTTTAGAATGAATATATATTAGTTTAATTGAAATAACATATCAAATATAGATTGGCAATTTATTGTGTTTCTTTCAGTTAGTAGCTTAAGCCTAATTTAATGTGAAAGTTTTGACTTTTATTCGCAAAGTTTGAAGTTTTTATTTTACTTACAGATTTTCTTTTACATCAGATGGGCTGAACTTGGAGACCCACTGAAGTTGCGTATGCATATCACAAAGCAAGGCATTAAGTACATAAATGGGAGAAAATAAATGCATTGCTTTGAATTATGGACATTTTTGGCATTCGGACACGTTCTGGGATACGACTGGAGTGAATGCACAGCAGCAAACTCTGGTGAACACTACTATATCACATATGTGAAGATTTCGTATGTGCAAAGAATTTCCGGGAAAATGCCCGAGGACGGCAACAAAGCCAGTCCCACGCGTGAATGTCATTATTGATAAAATACGTTCCGATAGTATGGACTACGCAGACTTTTGTTTTTCCTGCCACTAGAAGGCAGCACATATAAGGGACCTGAGTTGCACTCGGTAGGCCCGGGTTCGATTCCAGCCACTGCCAAAACTGCCGCCGTGTTCACGCGGAGTACGATCACGTTAAACATGTGGGTCCGTAAGTCCTTCCGAGAGGTTGGTGGTAGGGGAAGGAGGGTACGGTCCCTGTGGATGCCTCCCCCACTGGGTTCCGGTCCAAATTGGGTGGCACTTCCCGGCCGTCCAAACTGTTACCTTACACCTTTCTGGTAGGTCGGACGGTCTTGGTCTCAACAACAACAACGCATGTTTGAAAATGGCGGCACTTGTGGAAACGTAGTCAAACGTTGAGATATGTAGCGTGTCAAGATTTCTACAAGTTTAGAGCATAACACCAGCTAAAAGTTATGGTCACTTTGTTAGGGTGTATAGCCTAATGCCATGTCATAATTGTAGGTTTAGATTTGGTGCAACTTGTTTGAAAACGTTTCTTTAGGTGGTACTTAACACGTAACTTACAGCCTTGATCCAGCACTTATCGATTTTTGTCTTTTTAGACCTTTGAAGAAGCACCTGAATAGGGATATAAATCGACAAGGGAGTTCGACAAGCTATACTGTCAAGGCTGCAGGATCTTGGCACCTCCAGATATTCATTAATCATAAGCTTTGTTTATTTCACAGTAGATATTATTTTTATCTGTTCCTTATCTGTTGTTGCATTATCTGTTTCTTTCTACTTTAAATGTTGTTCAACTTACAAGACGCGTTGTGGTGGAGCATGTACGTGTCTGTATTATTCAGTTTATAACTTTTTCTTGCCTTTTTATCATTTTTAAAAAATAATAAAATATACTGTGGTGAAAGATACAAAACTTAAATTTAATAAACATATTTAATTAAGCGTTGAACATGGTCGTATCACATAAAGCTGTACATATTGCATTGTGCCGCATAAAACCCACCATTAAATCTTTGTGCGAGTTCCTGGAATAAAATATATTAACATAATACTTTACAATTGACTTTACCCATTTTAACTTTAAAATAAACATTATTTATTAAGATGATTATAATCATAATTAAGTTACAACAACTATACTTATACGAGGGTCACACTAAAATTTTTTGGGACAGAGGCAGACGATATGCGCTAGAAAAAAATATTCGTCGGATATTTAAATTTGAACTGCGGCAACAATTACATTTTAGCTATCGTAGAATACATTTTGTAAGAAAGGAAAGTGGAGTTGACGTTGAAGTGGGATTAAATCAAGGAGAATGTTCTTCATCGTCTACATTTAGCATATGGAAATGATGCTCCATCTCGTTCGACTGTATTGAGATGGTTTACAGAGTTCATAAAAGGTAAAAATTCTCTCCTGGATGAAAAACACACAGGAAGACTTTTGTCAGCTGTAGTCCCAGAAAATGTGTCTGCCATTCGAAAAATGTCAATTGATGATAATCGCTCTACCTACCAAATGATACAGAAGTAACTTATCCGTAGCGAAGGAACTTATCCGTAATTGAATCCGTAGCTATACATAAAATTATTCACGAAGAACTGCATATGAAAAAATTAGTTTGTCGTTGAATCCCCCATAATTTAACAGAACACCAAAATGCGGAGCGTGTCAGAATCAGTAAAGAAACCTTAAAATTGTTTAATTATAGTGGACAGCGCATTATTTCTAAAATCATAACTAGTGATGAAATGTACATACCGTTTTTTGACGTTCCAGCACGTCAAAAATAAAATATGGGTCTTTGAAGATGACCGCAAACCAACAATGGTAAAAAAACAACGAGCAATGAAAAAATTAATGTATGCTGTGATCTTCAGAAGTACACGTCTGGCCAATGCCATAAAGTTAGAGGGACAGAAGGCAGTTACAGCTAACTGGTATACCACTAAGTGTCTTCCACAAGTGAATGTTAGGGGACTCATGTTTCACCATGACAATGTATCTTCTCATTCATCAAGAATGACAGTCGAATTTCTTGAACAAAAAAATCAAAGTGATAGAACATCCACCTTATTCTCCTGATCTTGCTATGTGTGACTTTTGGCTATCTTTTTATTTAAAAAATATTTAAGTGGGTGTCGGCTTCATCTCGAAGATGAGATTGATGAGGCTATAAAAGCATATGTTTCATCGATTCCAAGAAATGATTGATATGAAGCATTTAATCGTTGAAAAATTCACCTACAGAAGTGCATTGATGTAGTAGGGGAGTTCTTTGAACAGTCCTAAAAGTTGGTAAGTTTAACTTGTACCATTTAGCCATATTTCGAAAATTTCAATGTGACCCTCGTATATTTAAGGAGAAGATTGGATATGTGAAACCAAGCATACTAATATCCAAACAGGATTCTGACCTTTTATAATAGCTGATAGGTACAAACTCCCTTTTGTCTCATGCGTTTGCGGGTCATTGGTTGCTGCACTACCTATCAATATTTACTATATGAGTAAATATTGTCACACCATACTTATATATTTGCATACTGTCTGCCAAAATACACTCTTAGCCCGCATATCTTCTTTTATTAGAAGACACCGACTGTGACTCTTCATGTGACATGCGACATTCTGTCTAGAGAGATCTTTTTAAAAATCCAACCAATACATTGCAATATCAACAAATATTTCGTATAATTAAATGGATTTGCAAAGTTTAATGTCGATTTGTGTATGTGTTGGAAAAAATTGGACCCTGCACATATGTGCCAAACGCCTGGACTGAATAGCGATTCTCTCATGCTCTTCAAACTAGTAGTAATTATATTGTTATCGGATTGTGTTCTTTGTGTGTTACATCTGTTCTATATATGGTCCTGAAAACTGTATAATTGTAATTTTGAATCTAGAAATTTTAGTTTCGGCGGACAATTTGTAATTAGAGGGGAAATATCTGATCGCATTGTGAAAAACGGTTTATGTCTCTCTATATTAAAAAAAAATATCCTGTGATATTTTGGCATTCCGTTACGGACAGATGGCAAAATGTAAAGATCTAAACTTTTATGTTAGACATATGAAGTCATAGATGTACAAGACGAGTTCAGAATTTTTATTTAGGCATTAGTTCATTAAATAATATTGAATAATAGTTTGCATTGCCCGTATGGCCAAAGATTTATTGCATCGAACCGATTTCCACATCTGTGTTGGCTACTAACAATAACGTCCCAAACATGACTTAGGGTAGTGTTAAGAGGATACTTGATGTTGATTCTTATAAACACAGCATTTTACTACAATAATTCTCATGAATAAAATATAACGAATAAAATATAATTATAATTAGAGTTAAACCTTATTAGAGTTAATTACGAATAAAATATAATTATAATTAGAGTTAAACCTTATATGTCTTACTGTTGATTTTTAAAAACAATAACACAAGGTAATTACGAAAACTTATTTTTCATAATCATTATAACAAGAACTTTTGGCGTTAACGGCCTATTTTATTGCAATTGTTTAATTTTTTCACCCATGAAGTCACAAAGGAGATAAAATTCCCATGGATGAATTGCTTGAAAATGCTATAATGCTTTGAGAATTATGTCTAGGTATTGCTAGTGTTACTAAAATAGCTGCTATTGTTAGTTGACACAACAGAAAGGCGTAGTATTTAGTGTATGTATTTTTGATTATTTTTAAATAAAGGGTTCATTTATTATGAGAATAATTGGCCAGTATTTTTTCATAATTGTACGATAGAATGCAGAATATTTGGAGATAAAAATAAATTGAAAGCTAATATAGTTTTGAATACGTAGGAACATTCTTTATTGTATCAGTTCTACTTTGCATTACTCTAATAATTTATTTTTACAAAATTGATAGTTTAAATAAATACTTTAGGCCTTTCATCATAGAAATGCATACAATGCAGGGCTACTTATCCTCTCCCAGCGCCACCTGAATTATTGTCTCAAACGATATTGATATTGACGTTTTCTTAATATGAAGTTTTAACTCCTGTTACCTCCATGATTTTACATTTTAAATAACAATTGCCGTTAAGTCACCTGGTAATTAATATCGCTCAGATTCAATTCCTTATATTATTATAAAATTTTAACTGAAAGAAAACGATCTTTATCGCTTTAAGAATGAGCATCGAAAATGTTCAAGAGACTTTGGCAAGCGTTTAGTTTTGGACGTGGGGGTCGGCCGTATTCTCCCTCGAAATGAGAAACAGTGGGTGTTGGGAGAAAGTAATACATAAACCGGAAAACTGCAAATATGAAACAGTATACGTCTATGTTTATTCAAAATGTTAAAATATAATCCAACAAATTATGAAACATTAAATGTCGAGAAATACGTCGTTATACAATCCGCATCATCAAGATTCCTTTCGAAAGAAAGTAGCGATTGATATGTGAATAAGAGGAAAGACACAGCATAGTATAATATACAATGCCTGCATGATTTATGGGTTTATATTTTAAGTTTTAAGGGGACTCAGTACCCTTCATTTGGCGAAAAATGACGAAAATATCGATTTTCAAATTTTTTGCTTAAAATATACCTTGATATCCCTAGTATATCCTGACAAAGTTTCGTGAAGATCCGGGAACTATAAATATATTAAAAAGGCTTATGACTGCAATTGTGTCCCTTTAAATACCACGCCTACTTCTCTGTTTACTCTATGTTTACATCCCATCTGCAACTGAATACTCCCTGTTTTACAAAATATATCTACCAGGAAGTAGATGAAAGTGCTTAATCGCAGCTTTAACTGATAAAGAAACGTTGTTTACTGCTTCCTATGTGCTTTCGTTCGTTATTTGCATTTATTTTTTGTGCATAAATTGCAAGATAAAGTCTTTTTCAAGACTCAGTTTCGATTTCTTTGTCCTTATTTAAACCTTCAACTTATTTATATACGGTTAGTTTGTTATGTTTGAATATGCCTCGTCTAAAACGTAAGAATCATGCTTTTTACATGAACAGAAAACGTTGGTGTAGTGGAAATAACAATGTCTGTGACATTGCTCAAACTATCAGTGCTGGGGAAACAAATGTGTCATCTAATGCAAGACTGGAAAACTTATCTCTAGTTACTGACTGTGATTATTCCACTAGTGAAAATTATATTATTGTCAATTACGAACAAATTAGTAAGCTATTTGTTAAATTAAAATGCCCAGATTGCAATAAACAAACCTTAAATCTTGAACTTGGTAGCAAATTAGGTTTTTCCTGCAACTTAAACTTAATTTGCAGTTCCTGTTCTGAGCACATAACTGTAGTTCAAACCTCCAATGAGAAAAAAGGAAATTATGTCCCTGATATCAATCTACGTATAACACAGGCATTCTATCATATTGGAAAGGGGTACGTAGCCATCAAAAAATTGTGTATGGTAATGAATATCTTGTCCTTTTCTTAGAGGACTGTCAGCAAGTGCACGAAGCTATTATGCACAGCCTATAATGTTGTCTCAGAGAACATAATGAAAGATGTCCATAAAGAAATAAGACATGACTATCAAAGTTCGGATTCAGTTATTGATGTAGCTGTGTAATTTGATGGCTCATGATTGATTCCCTTATCGGCATTGGATGTGTTATCGACATTCTTACAGGATATGTAATTCACTTTGAAATTAGGAGTAAGGTGTGTCGTCATTGTTCAGAAGCAAAAAGAGAATTGGGTGAATCAAGTGCGGAGTACAATATATGGTACAGTGGGCATGAAAGTGTTTGTGAAATTAATCATACAGTTTCATCTGACTCTAAGGAAATGGAAGCGGAAATGGTTCTTTGGAAGCGATTAACATCATTAGGTTCTCGGTACACAACATTATTATCTAATGGTAATTTTAAAACATTTAGTTACTTATCTGAGAAAAAGGTTTATGGTGCTGATATTGAAATAAAGAAGGAAGATTGTATAAACCATGTTAGTAAACGATTAGGAACTGCTTTGAGAAATGTTGTCAAGGATTCACGTGCGAAAGGTATTACATTAGGAGGTAAAAGTTATGACACACTAAAATAATCAACGATAAAAAGGTTAACATCTTATCATCAGAAAGCCACAATAAGAAATAAAGGCGACTCAAAAGCTATGAAAAATGCATTTTATGCTACAATGTATCATAGCATTTCAACGGACAAAAAGCTCCAACATTCTAAGTGTCCAACAAGAAAAGACTCATGGTGTTTTTACCAGTTAGCAATAGCAAAGGGAGAAAAGCCTGGTTCTCATAATTTTTTTGTGGGAACACCTGTAAAAGAGGCTATTTTGCCTCATATTCTCCCAATTTAACAAAGACTTGCATCAAACGAACTTTTGGAATGGTGCATAAACTGTGAAACTCAAAATGAAAACGAAAGCTTGCACAGTGTGATTTGGGCAAAATGTCCTAAAGAAACATTTGTACATAAAAAACGTGTAAAACTCTGTGTGCGAATACAATAAAAGTACACTGAGTTGCATAAAAGAAGCACAGAATGCTAAAGTGTGCCTTTAGGAAAGTGCTCCATGAATCTCGGTGTTGTGATCGATTCTCGAAAAAAATGTTTTGACAAAGACGACAAAGTGTAAAATATCAACTTGCACGTAAATTGGTTAAAAAAACAATATTAAAAAGAGACATATTAGTTAAAAAGAAGGAAGGCGTAACATACAGTACAGGGTTTTTATGAGTATATTTTCAAATATTGTATTTCTTATATAATATAGCCATCATCATATTTACAGTTAAGCTATTTTCTAATGAAATGAGTCAAATGTATTTCATGGTGTAAAAATAATAATGAATTTGGTAAAATCAATTTTAATTTATATTTTCTCTCGATTTTCTTTTCAATGTGTGACAGCTAAGGATTCGGCTAATGGTCACTTATATAAAATAAATATAGTTAAATTCAATGAAACAGCTACAGTTAAGGTAAGTGTATCATGAATAATTTAAAATATTATTTAAAGTAATTTAAAGTGGATTTGGAATATTTTTTCAAAGTTAAAATATTTGAAGTGTTTTTTCTCAGTTCTTGTTTTTTCAGTATATCAATATGTTCAACATGCAAAAACTTAAATATATATTTTTCAATTGACTTTTTTTTTTTTCTAGATGTTCATTATAGTGCATTCTATGAAACTAAGGATCGGATTTTGCAATAAAATCAAATGTTTTTATTTTAAAAACATAGTTATGTACAAAAAACTCAATCTTTTGTTGAAATATATACATATGTATCAACATTTTATTTATTTTTTCTCCCAAACAAATTAACGTTTTTAGAAATCCGATCCTTAAAGTTATAGAGGACACTTCAGAGAACATTATAAAAAAATGTAGCAAAAAGTTAGAAATTGTAGGAGAAGATAGGTCTTAAAAATTATTTAAATTTTAAAAAACTAAATAAAAATTTTCAAATTGTATCAGTGGAATTCTCTTTTTTCTTGGTGAAATCATTTTTCTTGATAAAATCATTTAATAATATGCAAAAAGAGTATTGTAAAGTGCTTAAACAAAGAAACTTGATCAAAGGGTACCGAGTCCCCTTAAATAAACACAAATGTGCAAAGTGTCATATCTGTGCTTACCTGTTCATGTCTTTTTAAGAAACATAATCTGTATATTCACAATGAAATCAGCCTTTATACTTCAAATATATTTATTTATTTTTCTGGGTAAATTTATTTATTTTACTGAAGATCAATTTACTGTGAATGATATGTTTATTATGGACGAGTTAAGCGAAGTCGATTATCCATTCCTAACGAAGCGAATTCAACATTTGCCTGAATTTTGTGATTCTTTTTACTCGAAAACTGAAATAGATTGGACGACGAAATTTTTAGTACATGCGCGAAATTGCAAGCATATTTGAAAAATTACAATTACTAAAACGAACTGTAACATGGTGAAACGTATATTTCTAAATTGCGCATGCTCACTAATCTTTCTACAAATAGCGTGTAAGGATAAAATATAGACCTAGAGGCACTTCGAATATAAAGACACATTGTTGTACCAAGGCTTAACTGTATCCCGTATCCCACGCTCGCTTATGTACGGAATGCGGGATGCAGTTAAACCTCGGTTGTACAAAAGTTAAATGAATAATAGCCCAATATTAAACTTCATTACACTATTTTTTACAGGGTTGCTAGAAAAACGTAACGAACCAAAATACATACCAATGACTTACAGAATTGCCATTTACCTCCATGATGCATACAATAATAAGACGCATATCTATGGAAATACGTTTTCTGATTTAAACGTGTTACTTTGAATTCATTGTTTTCCTGTATTCTGATTAATTTAACTGAATTTTCAAATTCTAAAAGCTTAAATTAAATACTCTTTTGTATTGAGATTCTCAAATATTAAAATTAATTTCTTAATACTCCGAAATTCATAAATATTTGTCAAATTAAGTTTTAATTTCAAATTTTTCACATCTCACATACTTCATTTGCGCGAGTCTATACAAAGCCCAACTTTTTGCTAATGTACAATGTCGGGAACAATTTTGCATTAATTCAAAAAGCATATGGACCCAAGATAATGAAATTAAGGAAAGCATACTTCGTTAACTTAGTTTAAGTTATTCGTAAATTATAACCTTCAATTTGGAAGGTTAACGTATGGTGAGGACGTAAGCATAAAACAGAAATAGGCTGATCTCTGCAATGAATGGTAACTAAAGCGATCAGCTGTGGGCCTCGACTAACACTTTCAGTGACCTACAGAGGAAAATGACTCTTTTAGAACGACTGGAAAACATGTGCGAAACATTTCCAGACATTCAATAAAAATTGTGTTTCTTGTATTAAAATACTCTTTGTGATAAAAAAAAGTACAATTTCACTACAACTTTCGAAGATACTTTCTGTTCACCCAAACTTATATATAGAAAAAGTTCTAAATGTGTCTGCTTTAAACTGAAAAAAAATATCTTCTAGAAATATTTCTAACAGAAGAAATAAAAAGTATTAATTTATATCCGAAAAACAGCTCCAGTTTCAATAATAAAAAGAACTATTTGAAAAAGTGTAATAGGAGATTTATCTAAGTTGCACAAATCACAACTAGTAAAAGTATTTTTTCGAACTTTAGTTGAAGAGTTCAAATTTCAACAAATATTTTCTTCACAAATACATACATATATATATATATATATATAAATATATATATATATATATATATATATATATATATATATATATATATATATATATATATATATATATATATATATATATATATATATATATGTAAAAATGGAAAGATTTCTAAAGAAAATTATTGCAATAAGTTTTCAGTGTACTTGCGCACAGCAGCATAAAACACTAAAAATATATAATAGAAATATAAAAGAGGAAGGAAGGTAACGTAAAGTGCTTACACTAAGGCGGTAAGGGGTAGTGACCTTACTCCCCAGTTAACAACATGCATGTCCTCAATGCCGCGGCATGCAATCCTGCAGGCCAGCACTGACATTAGCACTGACAGACTGGAAAGTGACAAAAAATTCTTACTACAGGCATTCATGCAAAAATATCCAAAACGATTTATGATACATTACATCAAAAATTATTAAAGAAAAAACGAAATATATGGGTTGAATTTGTGTAGATATTTGAAGACTTTGAGAATTTGGATCGAACATCTTTATGCTTGTGACATCACAGACATCAAAACTGCTGAATTGAATATTTTGATGTTATAAATATGTAGCATGTGCAGGAACTTGGCTGTCTCTATAACCTGGTCCTTACTTTTTCATATCCAATTCCTTTATCAAGGGTCTTGTGATGATTTTGATTATCACTCCGGAGGTTGGCTAATGTCCGTGCTGGCGTCCAGGAGTGCATGCCGCGGCATTGAGGACATGCATGTTGTTAACTGGGGAGTAAGGTCACTACCCCTTACCGCCTTAGTGTAAGCACTTTACGTTACCTTCCTTCCTCTTTTATATTTCTATTATATATATATATATAATATAACAAAACAAAATATGTTTAAAATTTTGAAAATTTTGAAATAACCACTTGGGTTTGTCATCAATTTCATATTGTAATGAAATTAGGCTTAATACAAAATTTTAATAAATAAAATATTCACAAAATTAGAAATGCGATAAATTTTTCTTCCCACATCCTGATTTTTCAAAAATACGTCTATAAATAAATTTTCATTTCTCGCATTTTAACGGTTTCAATAATTATTCGCAATACATAATTTTTTTATTTTTATCCTATTTGCATTCAATATGAAATCGAAGTTTAACAGTTTTCAGTAAAACACATTTAATAATAACCTGGTAAAGTTATTGTTAGACATTGGAATAACTCTGCTATTTACAATCTAAATATGTTTGATGACATTCAAAATTGTTTTAACTTTTACTACTCTCGGTTCCTAGCTACTATTGACATAATTCCGAGGCATTAATATACACTCCACAAATGGTCTAATATGCCATTTCTTCTAAAAGGGATGAGGAAGGTTGTTAGTGGCCACTTTTAATTAAAACTTCATAACATAATTGCTATGAAACCAATAAGTAGAATCGTAGTCCGCGTTTTAAAAAGTGTAGGAAAAGTCGCTTCACGGCCACTGTCAAAATATATTATCTCAGGACACTGATATACACAACACACACTGTTCAATATGTCATTGTTGTACAGTATAGGAAAGGTCGTTTGATAATTCCTATTGATAAACAACTTAGTTAAATTTCTATATATTCAATTTTTAGGCTCCTAGACGATTTTTATAACAAAAAGTTTGAGTAAAGTTCTTTTATGGTCATTATGAACTAATACAACTTGGGAACTTTGCCATACACCTAACGAATTATACATCATCTCACTTTTTAATATTTTAAGGAAAGGCAGTTGAATATTGGAAATTTGAAAAAGCACACTTTCGTCCTTTCGAACAATTTATCCATACATCAAATTTTAAGTCTTTATCTTACTGCAAAGCATGCTTTCTACCATTTCACTTTTCGAACGTTTTGGCGTGGAGTATACCCTCTACAGAATATTTCATAAATATATCATAAAATAAAATTCATAATAAAATTCCATCATTCCAGGGAGTCTTATCGAACGATCGACACGTGTACCATACCAAACACACACACTTACACACACACACACACACACACACACACACACACACACATATATATATATATATATATATTGTATATAACAAAATTGCAAAGAAAGAGGAGGCAATTGCCCCTTCATATTGCCAACAATGTTGGCGAAAGAGCGATTCTGAACTCTTCTTAGTCCCGATTATAGCTAGCTACTAGGCCATGGCACACTGTCGGACGCCAGCATATGAATTAGCAAATGCCTCGAATTGTCGTCATAAAATCGGACATACGACCAGTATGAAGCCACTAAAAATCTATAGAAATTTGGACAAAACAAGAAATTGACCTATAATTAATATATATATATATATATATTTAGAATTTATTAATATATATAAATTTAATTAATAGTAAATATTTTTTTAGCTATTGCATTTTTATAAATTTGGCAAGATTTACGTCGATTTGGCGATTTTTTATCAATTTTACTGGCTTTCCTAAAAGTCGACAAATTTCGTCTATTCGTAAAATTTAGAATCGAAATTCTACTTGTGCTTTAATTTTGAATTTTATAAACTTGGCGTCATATTCTTTAATTGAGCGTCATTTTAATCAATTTAATGTCATAAATTTTCATCAATCTTTGTTAATTAGGCGACATTTAATAATGCGCCAAGTATTTCAAACGATAGTTTAATAGGTAGATTTAAAATTAAGAAGGTAAGAGTTGAAATTTCTATTCCTGTATTTAATAAAAATTAAAAGACTTACGCATAGAAAAAAAATCATTATTTTGGCAACAAGCTGACAAATCGAGTTCAAGACTTTTACTCATTTACTTAAAGAAATATGAATTGTTTATAAATGTTGAATTAAAAAAATATAAAACTGTTGTTGAAAATTAAATTAGTTAAATCAACAGAGATTGAATGGGTTAAATCGCATTTGAAGCATCTACAACACATTTTGTATAAATGATGTTGGTCCCTTGGGTTCTTTATAAAAATCCCGAATAGCAACTATAATAATATTTATTCAAAAAGAAGCATTTCTTTCTTACTATATTTAGAAAAATATCTATTTAAATAAAATATTTTTTGAAATCAATTAGTTCTAGTACCAGTCAAGATTCTAAGTTAACAAAATATATGTTCTATAAATATTCTATAAAAACCTTTCCCCCATTTCAATTCAATTTCAAAATTGTGTTATGGTAATTCTAAACCTCAGATGAATTTTCTCTATATAATAAGTTGTATTGTTCCGATAACTAAATAAAAATGTGAAAATATATATATATACATGAATTTTAATGAAAGATATAAACCGGTATCCGATAAAATTTTTTGCTTATTTTTGTTGGATAATGAGTATTCTGTAAATAAAAAAATGTTAATTTTATACTGCATAATTGAGAGTGCATAATTTTATTCTCTCAATAACGCAGAAGAAATTTCTTTGGAAATTAGATTTAAATAAAGGAACTCGTAAAGTAAAATATTTCATATTGTCGGTAATTAAATCTAAATGAAAATCACCAATTTAATTAATTTCTTGAGAGTGGTGTTTTCTCAGACATATAAAACAATAGCTCTCCGATATTCATATTTAAAATAATTTTGACAGTATGCATTGAGAAAAATAATTGTGGCCTTCTTTTGATTTATGTCAAAACTAAAATAAATAAAATCAGGGACAAACTAAACTAAAATAACATTATAATATTTATTTCAATAAACTAAAGTATTTATTTCAATAAAGCTATATGATATTTAAAAAATTACACGTCAAAATAGTGATAATCGACTTTTTTATGGCATGCGTCACATTTTTGTATCTTTTGAATGTCAAACAAACCATGTCTTTTCATAACTAATTTAGGTTGTATTTAGTTTGAATAAGAACACAATTATCCCCAGTTACACAAGATTTGATATTATTATCGTTCTTAAAGAACATTCCAGTGAACATTACAGGTTTGCAACTAACAATGGAATTGTAATTTACAAACTTTTAATGCTGCTTCTAAAATTGCCATTTATATATGTACAATGTAGTGTATGTTTTGTTTACTTTTTAACAAGCAATCAAGATAAAATTATTAAGGTGAGAGCTATGAAGTTTTAACCGCATTTGTTACTAAAAACTATTTTTTACAAACGTAGGTTGAGGCAAACCTACAACAGTACCTCAGTGATAAGTAAAAAAAAATAGGAATTGGAAGATATTTCTAGAATTAAACATAATTTGGACTGTTTGAAATGGAAATAGCTTCAATATATTTGTCTTTAACTGCAATACTATGCTGCAGGTCAATAATTTTATCTGCATGTCTGAAGGATAGTGATTTAAGTCTTCATCAATAAACAAGAAAGATCAATCATGCATAAAGCATTGATTATGAAACAATTCCCAACTGCAATGCCATTTTATTTAAACATCTCTAAAATGCGATACATTCAGCTGTAGTATTTTTAAAATTATTACAATACTACAATAACTTATTATATTTGAAAACTTAAAACGTCATCGAAAAACATGAACTTTATTCAAATGACGTCATTGAAATATAAATCGCCTGGCTATCTATGAAAAAGCAGTAAATATTTCATTTATATACCTTTTTCCATTCCTTTCATTCATCACAATATTACAATAATTTATTTTACTTAAAAACTTAAAACCGTGGAGGAATAAGTAATTTAACTCCATGCTAAAAACTTCATCAGAAAAATCTGCTATAAAATCAAGCAATGAATGTTTCATGTATATCAGCTATATTGCAGACTCCAGAGCTAAATAGTTTTGCATTAAAGAAATTCAGCAATTATTATACCACTCATCTTTACAGCTTGATGTGCTTACATTCTCCATAAATAAAAATTAAGCTTCGTTGTACAAATAATCAAAGTTTGATGATCATTAAAACTCAAAACTATTCTAATTGCGTTGCTTCAGAATATAGATGCACAGAAATTAGGCAAAAATAAAGCGGTTTTAGGAGAGATACAAAGCTAAATATAAAATAAAAAGAACTTAAAAAATCTCAATTTGGACACACGATGGATGCCATATATCATTTTGAAGTGGGTCATGTGATCTCTTCATTAGATCCTATAGGGTTCAATGTATTTAATTTTTTTAACCCGGGTTCATTTAAAAACTAATTGGATGATATTATTCATTTATATTCCCATAGTTACCACAGACCGTCTGAACAACATACTGAAATTTCATTTTAATAAAGTTATTTTTACGGTAGTTATCGTGCGAATGGGCAGACAGACAGATAAAATGATCAAATTCACAAATATTTTTCAACTATGTTGTAAAGTGTTAAAAAGGGGTTTGAAAAAAATGCAATATTTTCCTTATCTTTCTTGAAGTCCCAATCTATTGATGCAATGGAATAATACAAAACGGCCACTAAATGTTGTACCTTTCATAATATGGGAAATGTCTATATTTTTATTTTTATTGCATTCTAGGGAATAGAGATAATAATTTTTTTATGGAAAATCATTAGAAACATACAAAAATGTATCCTACACAGCCATTCCCTGGATCCAGAACTATGTAATTCAGTTTACGTGCATAATACATTTGACGATTACTCTACAAACGACTTGAACACTGTGAATTCAATGTTGAACAAAAAAGATGAGGCATTCCATGTACAATAAATAAATATATTATGAAACAAATAGAAAATTTCTAGTCTATAAATATGCAAACATACCAACATGAATTCAAAAATTGCCATTCGCATTCATTCAATAAATAACTTATATGTAAAATAAATATTCTACCTGACTAGACCAAAAATTTAAAGTACACGAAAAATAAAGTTACAAAGCATAAATACAATTTCTGATGCAAGTCAAACTGTCATCAAAAATTCATTCTGTTTCACCATAGTCTGCTCCTAATAGAATACCGTATTTTTTGCTTCCGTTAACATCTAGGATGGAATCATTCAGATAAAAGCATCGTACATATAGATGTATCTCTAGTGAATTATGGTTCGTTAGATTCTGCTGAAATAGACACAAAATATAGGCTCTACGAAAGTGGAGAACAGCTTGATTTAGCTTATGTTAAAGTTAGCGTTTGTTGGTAAATTCTGTATATTTTGCATTTGTTTCCTCTTCTTTCATAGATGATTTAATTTTATCTTATATGCAGTTTTATTGATTTGGAAGTCCTAATATATACTCCTGTTTGTAAACATTGCAACACCTTGAAGGAGGGGCGCGGTAGCCCATTGGTTAGCGCACTGGAGTTGCCCTTGGTAGGCCCGGGTTCGATTCCAGCCGCTGCCAAAACTGCCGCCGTGTTCACGCGGAGTACGATCACGTTAAACATGTGGGTCCGTAAGTCCTTCCGAGAGGTTGGTGGTAGGGGAAGGAGGGTACGGTCCCTGTGGATGCCTTCCCCACTGGGTTCCGGTCTAAATTGGGTGGCACTTCCCGGCCGTCCAAGCAGTTATCTTACACCTTTCTGGTAGGTCGGACGGTCTGGATTTCAACAACAACACCTTGAAGGAATCATCAGAATTGAAGAAAATTTGTTTCGCAAACGACCTGTATTGATACAAATAAACGATTAAATTTACAAAACAATAAAAAAACAATATTACATATTGTGGTACGACTAATAAAATTTATGTTTAATTTATAAGTTTAAACTATATTAATATTAATTGTTTATCTTTAATTTTACTGATTATAAGTGCGTTGTGTTTAAGCAATAACCCTCCAATTATTTTAACTTAAGTGTGAGTCTTGTAAAGGAATTCATTAATCATTATTAAAAGATTAGATCCATTTAAAGTTAACAATAACATTTATTAATTTACATAACTACTTATTAACTTCCAATACATTATATTACTCTTAAAATAGACTGGGATGGAGACATGTGAGACTACTTGAACCAATATCTAAATATTCATTAACCGTTGGATTGTTGATGACACATACCTTGAGTTTTGGGCCTTGTTGGGAACCGTGGTCGAATTCGTCTGTAGTTGTTCTCTCCATGTCATGATGATACTCTCACTACTTGAAATCTGCTACTCTTACGATGATACTTGTCGTAATCTTACTTGTTCATGTTGCTAAGTCAGAATGCTGATGCCTAAGTCATGATTTCTCTAATACTCAAATTTTTCTATAACTGCTTCTAAGTCATCTTACTTGTTCATGTTCTACTACTATCTATTACAAAATACTCCTGCTAATACTGCCGATAATACTAATACTATACTGCCGATAATCTTAATACTATTACTGATACTGCCGATTCTCGGATCCAAACTTGAGGTCCACTCGGTGGGGGGGGGGGAACTCCGCCTTACTTCTTCCATGGCACTTGATTGGCCACCCCTCACCCAATGGCACGATTGTACTTTCAGTTCGGCTCCAACTCTTATATGGCCTCCTAAATTTACTGTCCTTTGACCTAAAAGTTCAAGTTCTCATAAAATTCGGCGACAGCCAGACTAATGCTTTGTTTGCCTTTAAGGACACCATAAATCTACACATAAACTTGTCTCACTACATGTGAGAACATATTCTGGTCTCATATATCTCCCCACAGACACAAAAAAAATAAGCAAAAAAAAGAAAATTCTAAACCACCAGAGTTCGAAACCAAAGTTCGATGCACTTGCAACTCTGTAATTGGCATTTTTCCTTTTGGCACAAAGTTCGTCCAGAATTGTGAACACAGTCTTGTGGAACCCAAAGGTTTTTTTTTACATGATCATACACTAAATAAACATAAGTAATGTATTCATCAACTCCATCAGGTTAAGCTTCCAATCGAAGCGACCTTAAATTTTGTTTATTTAAATTATTTTAAATATATGCACATTGACTTTGAAATATTACACAAAAATTTTTTTAACTTCTGGTATTTTAACACAATTCACATTTTTTTTGTACAAATGACACAGTATACTATTATTTTAACACAATTATTTTCTTCCTTATTCTCACATTTTTCATAATTGATAATTTCATCACATAATACACAATTTTTGCTTAACCTTGGTACATACTTAATATTACAATCACCATCCCTTTTTTTTAAACAACCACTGAAATTATACTTTTCACTGAACTCAGTAACACCCATTTGTTGCATACGGAGTGACAACTTCCCTTTAAAAAATGTTCTTACAACGCATTGTATGTAAACAAACCAACAACCCCTTGCGCTTGATGACAGCAATTGATTGATGTTTTTAACAAGATCATTAGAAGAACCCTTCCGTACCGGAAACTGCGTTCAAATCCCCTTTCCGAATTTGGCAAGTGACCTAGTCGACCACAGACTCGAAAACGATTACCTTTCTTTTAATCGTTTTTTTAACAGCGATTAGCAGCTTGTATCCACTCAACTTAACTCCTAGAACCATGACAATGCATTGTTGAAATGGAAAACGTGCGGCGTGGATTTTCTTCTCACTGAAGATGACAACTGCAATGGCGCTCTTCAAAAGCTTGTAACCAAGTATTGTAAACCATTTATTTATTCCACTCGGCGCATTATATAAACGTCGACTTATTATTTTTAAATATTTTAACCTCCTCATCAATTTAATATATTATTTATTCCTATCTGCTAATGAACCATTTATTCTTGCATGCTGCAGTTGGGCTTGTAAATTATTTGCATTTTATAACTCTTTTTTTTAAAACTTATTTAAAGAATTTATATATTTTCCTCCCCTATTTAAATATTATTCAGTTGGTTTCTTTGAGGAGGCTTGTATCAATTATCAAAGTCATCTTAATGGTGCCTTCTTTTACTGCATGTATACCCTTTTTATACTGACTTCATGTAAAGTTTAACATTATTTTATTGTATTATCTTATTATTTAAATTTTACCTTTCCATTTGTTATTAAGATTCTCTCTTTTTTAATCTGTTTTTTCATACCTTCCATATGACTTTATGAAATTTAACAACCAAAAAATTTAAATTTTTTTTTATTTTGAAATTTTGAAATTTAATTTTAAACTTTTAACTTTTTTGATATATAATTTGTTTAAATTTTATTTATTTTAACTCCTTGCTTAACACGTTCATAACTTTTACATTTTATATAAAATTATTTCATCTTTTTAAACACACTCAAGACTTCAATTTCTTGTCTGAAAGCCCTTTATTTACTTAATTGAAAAATTTTATTTTATATTTTTAACAATTGAAATCCTTTTTATTTATTATCTATATATCCTTTTTATTTATATATCCTTTTTAAACGCGGATTTATTTACTCACCGTACCTACAACATTTATCATATTTATGTATTTCAATTTATTTTAATCCTTAAGACTTTGAATACCTGGCATATATAACCATTTATAAGGCTTGATTGTTTATCATTCTATCTCACACATTATTATCTAATTATTACTTATCTTGACATTTAATTAACTGCGGCTAACCCCTTTATCGCCGTAATACATATTGCCATTTACATTTATTTACCATATATGACATTTAATGCATCCTAGTTCATTTGATTTATAACATTTCTCAACATCTTATTCAGATTATATTTTCATAACTTTTCACATTTAAAAATACTTAATCATCAATTTATATTGCATTACTAACAGAGTATATGTATATATTTTTTACGTAGATTGCCGTTTGTTTACAAACACTTTTCAATTGCTACAGTATTTATCGATAACTTCAATGTTTTTATTTACATTCCCCACTGACATCTGATTATTATTTAACATTATTTAACATATTTATTTATTCTTTCCGTATTTATTTATATTCATTTGACATGTATTTCACATTTATTTATTATCGTACAATTTTCCTCATCAATAATTACATTTTATTTTCATATCCATATTTATTTACATTTTATTTTCATTTCCATATTAATTTATACACACATGATTATCGTAACCTTTCCTTACGTTGTAACTGAACACAAACATGCTTTATTTCGGACTCAAAATTTTTCAATTATTTTTTATTTCAACCCTTTTTTAACACCTTCTGTAAATTTATTTATTTATTCACTAAACAAAATTTTAACTAAATTTAATTCCTTCATCCTGTCACTTTAGGATTAATTTAGTTATTTAAATTGCTTGTACAATTTATATATTCATGAAAAATTTATTCACGTAAACAAGATTTTAACTAAATTTAATTCATTCATCCTGTCACTTTAGGATTAATTTAGTTATTTAAACTGCTTATACAATTTATATTATTCCTCAAACATTTATTTATCTACGCATTTTCACTTTTGAACATTCCTACACGAGATATCGTGTCCCCGATTGCTTTACAGCTATTTTTACTGTTCATAATTTAACATTTTAAAGTCATATTGATTTAAAATTTTCAATTATTTATGCCTTTGTTTACTTTTTGACATAACATTTATACCATCTATGACTAATCCTTAATATTCTCACTTTCAGCTCATTACTTATTTTTTTCACTTTATTTAAATCTGTCACTCAATTTTTAAGCCTCAAGACTCTTCTTTTAAAAGACCTATCATTTTTGCCTTCCCTTGAAAACAAATTGAAGTAAATGCTACACCTTATTTTGAAAAATGAAACATTTGACTGGACTGGCTTTCCAACAACCTTGTCCTTGCCTAGATTTGGCTCCAGACCTTGCATTTACCCAATTAGGTAACATATTTGATTTTACCTTTCATTTTTGTAGTTTTATTTGCATAAATTAATCTCTGCATAATTATATTATCACCTGTCATATTCCGACTTAACATTATACATTATATTATCATATAATATTATTTTTGAAAAAGAACCATTTGTGCAATTATTATCAATTTTTGTAAATTTCATACCATGTTCCTCTTTTAAACCATTCCATGATTATTCCTTTTCTCCTTAGAAATTCATACCATTTCCTTTCTTAAATAATTCCATCATTATTGCTTTTTTTTCTTTTTTTTAAATTCATATCATTATCCATTTTATCATTTTTGAAAATATTTTCAATTCCATATCATTTTTCCTTTAATTCATTTTTGATTTTTTCATTTTCTTTTATATCTCTCTCATTTTACAATTCTTCAAGTACCAATCATCAGCAAAATTTGTATTCTTAAAATTTCTTGATTTCTTGAAACAATTTTGACCAAGCTTTCTCTCCCTATGTTCATGAATGTTTTCAATTTCATTTGTGCTATAAATACGTATTTCATTTAGTAACTCTAATTTTTGCCTAACATGCTCTTTATATTTGCTCTGACTTTCAATTATTTCTGAATCTACTTTTAGAATATCATTACCTTCATTATCATTGTGATTAGTGTTCCTTATTATTTTATTATTTTCCTTTTGTAAATTTTTACAAACATTTGAATTTTGTATTTCTTGAAAATTCTTATTTTAATCAACCAAATCATCCATTATTTTATTTTCAAGTGAATTTTGCTTATCATTATCATGATTTCCATTTTCATTTTCATTTTGAATTTGTTGAAAATTAAAATTTTGCTTTTTCCTTTCCAAAACTTCCATTATTTTATTGTCCTCTGAAATTTGAATATTTTCCTTAGTATGACTTTTAGTTGTATTTTGACCACCTTCAAAATTGACATTTTGACTAACCAGAACATCCGTTATTTTACTTTCAAGTAATTTTTGAGTATTTACATTATCATGACATTGACTTTCATTTTGCATTTTCTGACCATTAAGATTTTGACTTTATTTTCCAAATTATCCATTATTTTACCCTCATTTGAATTTTGAATATTTTCACTATCACGATTTTGACTTTCATTTTGCAATACATCCATTATTTTAATTTCAAGTGATTTTTGAGTATTTTTATCATTATGATTTTGATTTTGACTTTGCATTTCTTCAAACCTTTTATTTTCATTTGCAATATGTACCCTTTGAATTTTAACATTTTCATTTTGCATAATTTAATGATCATTATTTTCAAAATGTTTATCACCTTTTTGATTTTGCATAATTTTGATATCCGTATTTTCGCTTCCATGCTGAATATTTTCATTCATATTTTGAAAATTTTCAATATGTACACTTCGTACAGTATAAAATGTTTTTGATTGAATCTCAATTATTTCACCGTTACCGTTATATTTACTTACACTTTGTACTTTTTGTGCTATATGACATTTTTTTGCTATATGACATTTTTTTGCTATATGACATTTGAATATCATCGATTTCAATGTCCATATCATATTTTTCCATCAATTCAACACGTTGTACATTTTGTTCCATATAACATTGGGTATCGTGAATACAAGAATGGTTCATCTTTTATGTTATATTTATTTCTAATGGTCAATATTTTTGACTTTCCAATTTCAATTATTCGAAACGGTCCCTGAAATCTATCTTGAAACATATTGGGTTTATGTTCCTCTTTCAAAAATGCGGTATCTCCGATTTGCATTTCTTCATTAGTAATTTTTCTGAAATTTTTAATCACTTCTACTCGCATATTTTTATTTAACGTAATTTTAACCTTTTTTTGATTACAAATAACAATATCAATTTTGTTATTTTTTATTACAGTCCGTATTGCACCAAATGGAAAGAGTAATTTTGCATGTTTTGTGGGGATAGAGATAACATCCTTATCCTGAATTTCCTGACTTATGTCGAACTGTTCTGCAATCAACCGATTTGGTTGCAACGAAATCATGCGTGTGAGCGTGACATAGACCTGGACGTCAAGATTTGACTCTTCATTAACACATTCTTTTCAGCAAAATCATTAACCTTTTCATTTTTAGGACAGTCAAAAAATTGCACAATTTTTTGACTGTCAAAATAAGCATTTTTAATATTTTCAATAACTTCAACTATGCTTTTTAATTCATCTTGTGTGACAATTGGCTTTTTCGCACTAGTCACAATTTTAAAGTTATTTTCTGTATCAACAATTTTATTATTTTCATCATTTGAACAAGTATAGTCATTAACATGGCTACCTTTAAAAATTTGTGTATCAATTTGCGAAACTTTACAACTAGTTTCCTTAATTTCATCATACTTTTTATTATCGTTCTGAGTCGATTTTGAGTTATTTTCGTTTTTGTACTCATCATTTGAATTTATTTTTGCATTGCACGCCTCATTTTTATTTTTCATAATTTGTTTAACTTTTGTATTTTCCTTATTTGTAATATTTTTACCTATATTACTTTCTACACATGTATTTTCCTCAATTTTCTTTTTAACACTTTACAACAAAGTTGAAAAGTGTTTATGACTTTGTTCATTCTGTCTGTCTGTCTGTCCGTTAGCACGATAACTGCCGTAAAAATGACTTAATCAAAATGAAATTTTAGTATGTTGTTCAAACGGTCTGTAGCACCTATGAGAATATAAATGAATAATATCACCCAATTTAATTTGGATTGAACCCGGGTTGAAAAAATGAAATATATTGAGCCCTATAGGACCTAATTTTTCCAATATTTTTTAAGCGGATTTAAAATTCACAAATTGCTTCGAAATTTTGAGATAATATTCAAATTGTTCCATAAAACATATAAAAAAAAATCAGCGAAATATATTCATTAGTTTTTTAAATAAAAATGAAAATAATAATAACACCTCTTATATGAAACGATCACGTGACCATGATATGAAAGTATCACGTGATCCACTTCAAAATGATATATGGCATCCATCTTGTCTCAAAATCGTGATTTTTAAAGTTCTTTTTATTTCATATTGAGTGTTGTATCCGTCCTGAAACCCCTTTATTTTGGTTTAAATTCCGTGCATCTACATACTAAAACAACGCAATTACAATATATATGAGTTTAAATGCTCATCCAAATTTGATTATATCTACAACGAAGCCTATTTTTCACTTATGTAAAATGTAAACAGCAAAATATGTAGGATGAGTTGTGTAGCAATTGCTGTATTTTTTTAACGCAAAAGAATTTAGCTCATGGAGTATGCATAGCTGATATGAAAGGAATATTCATTGATATTACCGAGAGAAGGACGATTATTTGCGATGAAGTTTTAAGCATAGAGTAAAATTACTTGTAGCTCCATGGTCTTAATTTTTAAATAAAATAAATTATTATAGTATTGTGATAAATGACATGAATGGGAAATTATGTATGAATGAATTGCTGCTTTTTTAGAGAGAGCCAGGCGTGTTATTTTTTCTATGACGTCATTTGAAGGAATTTTTGTTGTTTTCGATGAAGTTTTTAAATATAATAAATTATCGTGGTATTATGATAATTCTAAAATTATTACCGAGTAATATATCACATTTTAGATATGTTTAAACCAGGCAATTTATATTTCAATGCCGTCATTTGAATGAAGTTCATTTTTTTCGATGACGGTTTAAGTTTTCAAATATAATAAATCAATGTAGTATTGTGATAAGTTTTAAAATATTACCGAGGAATGTATTGCATTTTAGACATGTTTAAATGAAATTGCATTGAAGTTGGAAAGTGTTTCATAATCAATGCTTTAAGCATGATTGATCTTTCTTGTTATTAATATTTGCCTCACTTTTTATACTTTGGACAAAGTTATCGAATTTCACCCATCGAGAAAGTAAAGCTGGAATTGTGGACGTAAACTCATCATTCAGGCAGGGAACATGGGTATATTTTTGCATGCTTTCAATACCATTTATTTCTTTATTGTCATTTATATTTCCTTGTGCTTTGCTTTGATTTAACTGCAAACTGGGACCTGGGCTTCGCGTGCGAACCTCCCTTTTATCATTTTGCATTTTATTTGCGTTATCATTGTAACTCGATATCTTATTTCGCGTTTGCGATATTTCTCTTCTAGATTGGGACTTTGATCTATTTTTTAAATTTTGACTTGGCCAAAGCCCTTCGTTCAGTTTAAAGACCCGCGATTTTGACTGCAACTACGGTTTCTGTCTTGTCTCTGAAATCTGTCTTTCGCAAAAGTTTGCCTATCAGACTATATTATCAGACTATATTTTGCGGATATACAATAATTGCCTAAAAGTATCTTTTCTCAGGAATGGAACGAGCTATATCCACGAAAATGATGACACCAAATTTATCGCATGATATTACATATGAAAAATGAACAATTTTTTCAACAATTAATATATTTTTTTTTACTTTATGGGAAAATTTGATAAATGTATTTGAAAAATTAATTACATAAGAAATGTCTATTTGCGTAACTTTATTAAAAGTTTTGATTTTTTGATGATTTTTTCAAAATTTCACTTGAAAATTTGGTAGGGGGGGGGGGGGTTGGTTCCGAACATTCGATTGCGTTTAAAAACGATAGGCTTACAGTATTCGCGGATTGTGATTTTTGTACCAAATTTCACTGGAATCGCTCCATTCATTAATAAGATATCGTCTCCACAGACTCACTGACACACACACACACACACACACAGACACACACACACACATCACCTCAAAAATGTTTTATTCGTGATCAGGGATGCTTGAAATGTGATCTTCCGTCGAAAACACGAATTTGAATTTTCTACTCCGTCACAGTACTTTCCTTATACATTATGTATATAAGGAAAGTAAATATATAACTGGCTAATTACTATTAGAAAAATTGAGCATGAAATTTATGTATATTAATCATAAAAATAATTAGTAATGCATTTAGCAGTGCATTTAACAGTTAATTGACTTGGTGTAAGTTCTAAAGTAAATAAACCTTTCATAAGTATGGTAAATTATTTCAAATATTTTCTACAATCTATTCTACCATCTATTCTATAATCTATTCTACCATCTACAATCTATTCTACCAATCTATTCTTTTCTACAATATTTCTACCATCATCAGTGGCAATGTTAAGGATCTTTAACATTGATCCTTTAATTGATCATTAACATTAATCCTTAACATTGCCACTGATGATAGACAATAAAATGTTTAAAAGCGTTATGGAACTTTAAAATGCAAAAATTTTCCTGTATATCGAGATGGTGTTAGATACAATTTACATATCTTTGATAGAAAATATTTGAAAAATGAAACATACTTATGGAACAAAATACTATTACTTTTGATTTCTGAACAAAATTCAAAATTTTCCGATGAAAATTATTTTAGCTTAAGCCCATTATGCGCTTACAGTTTAGATCTCAGTTAGAACTGACAAACGAAAGTGTGACAGTTGTACTAGTTTGTCACTTCCTCCCCACACACACATACATCGAACATCATCTTCAGCCTTTCTTGGAATTTTGTTATGGGTAGACAGATATAGCTGCTGAGCAACCAAGCCCGGCTACAAGTTTTTTGCCGCCCCATGCCGAACGCAATGTGGCCGCCCCCTCCCTGAAATGCATTTTTCTGTTAACCTTTATAAATGCAATAGAATAAAGAAACACTGCTAAATGGACACTTTTTTGTTTCTTAAGTGTTCTCAATGTTTCTCAAGTTAATGGACTCTCGTGGGATGAAATATTTTGATTTTTCCGGTTTAAGTAAAAGCAAAAAAGACCAATCATGCATAAAGCATTGATTATGAAACACTTTCCAACTTCAATGCAATTTTATATAATCATCTCTAAAATGCGGTACATTCCTCGGTAATATTTTAAAAATTATCACAATATTACATTAATTTATTATATTTGAAAACTTAAAACTTCATCGTAAAAAATGAACTTCATTCAAATGACGGTATTGAGATATAAATTGCCTGGTTTAAACATCTCTAAAATGCGACACATTCCTCGGTAATATTTTTAAAATTATCATAATAATACAATAATTTATTATATTTGAAAACTTCATCGAAACAAATGAACTTCATTCAAATGATGTCATCCAAATATAAATCACATCTATATAAAAGTAGCATTTCATAAGTTTTTACTTTCCTTATATACAATAATGTAAAATATGATGTGGGCAGCACATGACTTTCCTTATATAATGCAATGGATTTGCTACTTTGACAGCAAAAAGGATAGGTTATTCTTAAAGTGGATATTTATATTATTTCCAAGATATTAAATTTTCGTCAATTAGTCGTCATTTTCAATTGATTTAGCGTCATTTTTATCCATTTGGCGAGATTTTCGTTAATTTGGCAACATTTAAAAAAATCCGCCAAATTCGTCGCCAAAATCACTCCAAGCGTTATGGGCTTAGAAATAAGTTATTCTAATAGCAGATAAATAACTTTTCACGTTTAAATACAAAAGTATTACTCAAAGTATCTTTTCTCATGAATGGAACGAGCTAGATCCAAGAGAATGATGTTATCCAATTTATCGCATAATATTACTTATGAAAAGTGAGCATTTTTCTCAACAGTTAATATATTTTTTTTCTAATTTGTGGGATTATTTGAAAAATTTATTTGAAAAATATACAATATCTCGCGAACGGTTCATGCTAGCGTTTTAAAGTTTATGTAGTATTGCATAAGTATTGCATAAGTAAGGAAGTATTGCATAAGAAATGCCAATTTGAGTTACTTTATTAAATGTTTCGATTTTTTACTGATTTTTTCAAGCATTCACTCGAAAATTTAAGGGGGTTCTGAACATTTGATTGCTTTTAAAAATAATAGTCTCCCAGTATTCATCGATTGTGATTTTGTAACAAATATCACCCGAAGCGCTACATTCGTTCGTGAGATATCGTCTCCACAGGCTCACTGACACACACACACACACACACATATATACATTACCTCAAAAACGTTTAATTCGTGATCAGGGATGCTTGAAACGTGCTCTCTTGTCGAAAACTCGAATTCGAATTTCCGACCCCGTCACAATACTTTCCTTATATATTATGTATATAAGGAAAGAAAAAATGCTCTTCTCTTCGATTGTCTGTGACACATGGTGATGCATTTGGCGAACTTGGTGAATAATCTATCCAAGTATCAAGATTTTGACACAGATTGACGAAAATATCGTTAAAATTGCAAAAATGACGCAAAATTAATGAGAATGGCGCCTTAGTGATGAATTAATTATTAAAATATTTTAACATATGGACTTTATTGCTTATTGAGGATGCAATATATATGATTGCATATTTACAGTTGCATGAAATGTAAACTAATTTGGTACAGCAAAAAAGTTTGAAATGTTGTCATCCGGAAAATCGCCAAATTTACAATTCAACGCCAAAGACACATTACCGTGGAGCTAGCACATTATTTTTGATTGTAAAAGGAGTAAATTCATTGCATTATGTCATCAAATTCATGTGCTGCCACATCAGATTTTTATTTTCCTTATACACAATAATGTATAAAAAAAGTACTGTGACGGAGACAAAAATTCGAATTGCAGTTTTCAACAGGAGAGCACGTTTCAAGCATCCCTGGTAACGAATCGAACATTTTGAAGTGATGTCTGTGTGTGTGAATGTATGTTTGTGTATGTGTGTGTGAAAGTGTGTGTGTGTGTGTGTGAAAGTGTGTGTGTGTGTGTGTGTGTGTGTGTGTGAGAGAGAGAGAGAGAGTCTGTGGTGGAGGCGATAACTGACGAACAAATGGACCGATTCGAACGAAATTTGATACAGAATTTACAATCCGTGAACACTGTAAGCCTATTTTATACGCAATCGAATGTTAAGAACATCTTTAAATTTCCAAATAAAATTTTTAAAAAATCGTCAAAAAATCAAAACCTCTGTGTGTGTGTGTGTGTGTGTCACTGAGTCTGTGGAGACGATATCTCACGAACGAATGGAGCGATTCGAATGAAATTTGGCACAAAAATCACTCCAAAAATACGGCAAGTTTATTGTTTTAAAACACATTCGATTGTTTAGAACCCCCCTAAATTTTCGAGTGAAATTTAAAAAAAATCATAAAAAAATCAAAATCTTTAATATAGTTACGCAAATAGTCATTTCTCATGTAATTTTTCATTAGAAAACGATTGACATAAATTTCAGAACATTAACATGAACCGTTTTCGATAAATTGCACATTTTTCAAAAAAAAAATTATCAAAAAATCATATAAAATAAAAAAAAATATTTCCTCTTGAGAAACATGTACATTTTTCATAGGTAAAAGCATGCGATAAATTTGGTGATATCATTCTCGTGGATCTAGTTCGTTCCATTCATGAAAAAAGATACTTTGAATAATACTTTTGTATTTAAACGCCAATAGTCATCTATCTGCTGTAAGAATAACTTATTTTTCCGTCCATAACGCTTGGCGAGATTTTGACTGCGAATTTGGAGGAATGTCGCCAACTGGGGACTTTTTAAATGTTGTTATAGTAACGAAAAACTCGCCAAATGCATAAAAATGACATGACGCTAAATCAAAGAAAATTATTACTCATTGACGAAAATTCAATATCCTGGAAAGACTATGAATATCTACTATAAAAATAATCTATTTTTTTTACTGTAAAAGTAGTAAATTCATTTCATTTTATAAGGAAAGTCCTGTGCTGCCCAAATCATATTTTCTTTTATTTTATTGTTAAAACAGAAAATGTGGTGGAGTGTTTTTTAATTGGAATAATTGTTTAATGCTAATTTGATTGAAGCATCACATATCGTTTGAGATAAAAATTTTGGTTTTACATGGTGACAAGGACAAGTACAAGTGACAGCATAAACAGACAAGTAGATTTCTTTTTAAATAAAATAAAAAAAAAATTGAATAATAAAAAATATGTTTTGTAATACTCAAGCAATAACTAATGTTACTTAGAAAACTGATTACTATTAACGGTTGATTTAAAATCCGAATATGACATACATATTCAGATAGCTAGTGAAAATACATTTTAAATTATTTCATGTTTATATGTGCACAAAGGTAGAACAATAAGTAATAATGCAAAACTTTAAAGTAGTCTAAACATTTTTCAAAATAGAAACTTGCAGGTAAATACTTCATAATAATGCATAAAACATAAATAACTCATAATTATGCATAAAAACAATAAAGCATGATACATAATATTGAACTAAATACTTTCTTAACAATAAATGATCGATTTAAAAAAATATCTAAAGTATTGCTCAGATTAATTATTACACAATTATTTCTACTAGTCATACTTAATAAGAAATAATTCGTTAGATTAATGTTCGATATATGTTGCACAACGAAAAACGTGAAAAACTGTCCTAAAATAACATCGATGAAAAGTTATCAGTAATGCTGTTTGTTGATTTCAGTGATTGATTTTTTCTGAACCAGATTAATTACTACTTTTTGAAAACAGTAATTTATTCTCTGAAGATAATGTATTTTTAAAGATTCTATGGATAATCTTATGGTGGAAAAACTTCTTTTATTGATGCGATTTGTGTATTGATAATTTTAATGGAATGTTTTTAATAAAATGGGGAATTAATGTCAGGATAAATAATTGCGAATCAATAATAGAACATTTTTATCATGTATTTAATATGAGTGTAAACATATTAAGCGTAACATTTAAACCGTGTTAAAAACCATGGTTTAAGTTATGCGCAACTAAATTATTGTTATTTAACCTTTAATGCATGGTGTAAGTATGGATAAACGATCGAAATTGGGTTGATTGTCGATTTTTGAAGAATGTACATGTTTAGACTATTTCTGAATACGATTCACTCATTTTTAACACTTTCCAACATAGTTGTAAAGTATTTATGACTTTGTTCATTCTGTCTGTCTGTCTGCCCGTTCGCACGATAACTGCCGTAAAAAAGACTATCAAAACAAAATTTTAGTATGTTATTGAGGCGGTCTATGGGACATACGGGAATGTAAATGAATAATATCACCCAATTAGTTTCGAATTGCACCCAGGTTGAAAAAGTGAAATACATTGAACCTTATGGGATCTAATTTATCAAAAAATTTTTAAGCAAAATTAAATTTTACAAATTGCTTTTATGAAATATACAAAATTTTATGAAATATTCAAATTATCTCAATGAAATTTATAATAGCAAAATGTATTTGGTAGTTTTTTAAATAAAAGTAAAAATTACACGCATATTATATGAAGAGATAACGTGACCCACTTCGAAATAAAATATTGCATCCATCTTTTTTCCCATTGTATAAATCGGGATCTTTAAAGTTCTTGTAAATTTATATTTAGTGTTGCATCCTTCCTGAAACCGCTTTATTTTTGCGTATTTTTGTGCACCTATATTCTGTGCCAACGTAGTTAAAATATTTCTGAGTTCTAATGATCATCAACTTTGGTTATTTCAACCAAGAAGCCTAATTTTAAAGGATACAGAATGCAAACAAGTGATTATAAGATCAGCTGCATAAGAATTGTTGAATTTTATTCACCAAAATTAGTTAGCTCTGGAGTCTGGAATAAAAGTGATAGCAATTAAATATTCATTGATTTTGCATAGAGAGGCAGGCAATTTATATTTCGATGTCGTTATTTGAATAACGTTAATTTTTTTATGAAGTTTTAATTTTTCAAATATAATAAATGATTGTAGTACTGTGATAATTTAAAATACATCATGACTGAATGTATCGCATTTTTGAGATGTTTAAATAAAATTGCATTTCAGTTGGAAAGTCTTTTATAATCAATGCTTTATGCATGATTGATCTTTCCTTCTTATATGATACTGTTTGGGACTGTTTGGGAGAGAGGAGATAGGACCACCTAGAATTAGGATTTCTCTTTGTCATATTTAAGCATTGTGCAATTTGTCTAAACGTTTCTCTAAAACAGCGCTTCTTCGAACATGTTGTTTCAGTTATTGTTGAATGTTTTTGCGTTTTCATATCCTGGCGTTTTGTACAGTCGTTGTGTAGTTATTCATAATTTCTAAAGTTCTCCTCTGAATTTTACATGCATACAAAACCGTGTTTTATTTAAATTAAGTCACCGCACTCTTTGCACAAAATTCCAATTCCATTTACTCAATTTATTAATGTGATATCTTGCACTATGTGGAAATGTTTTTAATTTCCAATGCCTCAAGAATGGCTGGTGATAACCGTTAAAAATGGGGTGTATTAGTTTCTGGTTGAAGAGAGTTACTTAGAGAATATACCCAAGTGATAATGATGAGTACATTTGATTTTGTATGTTTTTTTTTCTATTTAGGATACTGCATATTTATGCAGTATTTCGAAAACAGCGAATATTATTGTATTATGTTTGATAAGATGATAATATGCTTTAAAAAAATTATTTTTAACATTCATTCGCTTTTACATAAAACAATATTTTTTAAAATATAGATTTTAGTACCTTTTTTCATGTTAGTATCTTGTAATATGTTTTTATATAAATACAAATAATTAACATTTAATCATTTTCTAGAAAACATCAAAAGTTCAGGTACTCCTTTTAGTTCGTTCATCCCGAAAATCTATACGCACCTGAAATCCATCAATTAAATTAATTGAGCCGAATTCTATTCAATTTGCTCAACTGTTCAAGATATATTATGGCATACTTATTGATAGACTAATAGACATAAACGGAATTTTATTCACTCGTGTCCAGGAATCCTTAATTGTATAAGTCCATCAAATTTTGGATCCATTAAAAAATCCATCGGATTTTTGGTCCCAAAGCAATATTTAGGTTTTCCACATACTATACCCTCTCGTTAGATCACCGAAATCAAGCAGCATCGGGTGCGGTTAGTACTTGGGTGGGTGACCACCTGGGACACTGCGTGCTGTTGGCACATTTCGGGCGCGGTAGCCTGGTGGTTTGCGCGCTGGATTTGCACGCTGCCACAACTGCCGCCGTGTTCATGTGGAGTACGATCACGTTAAACATGTGGGTCCGTAAGTCCTTCCGAGAGGTTGGTGGTACGGGAAGGGAGGTACGGTCTCTGTGGGTGCCTCCCCCACTGGGTTCCGGTCTAAATTGGATGGCACTTCCCGGCCGTCCAAACGGCTACCTTACACCTTTCTGGTAGGTCGGGCGATCTGGGTTTCAACAACAACAACAACATACTACACCCTAATAGTCCTAGAATAACTTTCATTTCCTGAATCGAAATCGATTGTCGTAGATACTTCCAATTACAAAAATGTTTAAAAATATATCACAATTTATCTTATAGCAGTTTTAAATCAAGGAACGTGGGTGTCTGAAAAAAATTTAATATGCGATCCCATAATCCAAAATTCCCCAATATGTACATATAAAAACGCTCGATACTTTCACGAGTAATATTCACCGAAATATTGTTGCTTAACTTTGTAGCAGTTTTTCACTAAGAAATTAGGGATTGCACACAAATTGAATTGCGAGTCATGCCAATTTGTCAGCAAACACCCCATAGTATGCGTAGGTGTAGTTCCAATTCCAAACAAATAATTCGGCGTTGATGGTCTTTCTGGATCACTCTGATAAATCCTAAAGGTGTGCCATTAAATGAAATGCAAAACAAGTAACCGGAATATTTTTATTTTTATTTTATATAGCCCCTCAAAATTATTTTTAAATCTTAGATTCGAAAACTTGAGAAAGTGATTTAAGTCATAAAATGGAACGTTTCATATATATCTCTATAAGTTTTGTTCGTAAAAGAATAAAAAAAAACTTTACGTGTTATTGAAAATTTTTTTTTAATAATTATTGTATTGAGGGATTAATAAAGGTTATTTTTTTCCGGACACATACATTTCTCGATTTAAAACGTTTATAAAATAAAGTGTAATCTTATATTACACAATTTTGGAATTGGAAATATATATATATATATATATATATATATATATATATATATATATATATATATTACTAACGGTTCAGGACATAAAGGTCGCTCCAAGACTAACCGAGGCATCGTGTATAATGGAAGAAATACGAAGATCTGAATTATGATCCCAGTTGATAATGGAGGACCATTTCTGCAATACCTTTTACATACAAGCAGGTTAAAATTACAAACTTTTGGTAAAAAGTCTCGCAAGTAAAATTACAAACTTTTGGTAAAAATTTTAGCAGATAAAAAATTTAATCATTTGCGCCAAACATGCCGTTCACATTTTTAAACCAAGAGATATAAATTATTACTGGACATATTACATGCTATTTAGATTAGACGGCACCGCATGGTTATATTTATATGTACCAAGCGACATATAATGCATTCCTAATTACTATTATATGACAAATCACAGACAAATATGTTGAGGATGAATACTTTTATTGCTTTCGTAATTTTGATGCGTCGACGACATTACAAACTTGTACAAGAGAGGACAAGTAACTCAGATAAGATCATATTAACAAAAAAAGAATACCCATGATAAGATCATATTAACAAAAGATATGAATTAAAAGATATGATCTCAGATAAGATCATATTAGCAATAAAAGAATACCAGGAAAAATGATGTAAATTAATTTAGCACATGAGTCCATACAATAGAATAAATATAGACTTAAAGGCTTAAATTTTAAAATGTTCACTGGTATTAATAATATGAAGTTAGATAATGCATGCCTTATTATAAAATTTATTGTCGTAAATAAACATTTTATTTTTGAAAGAAAATGTTTTGGAAATTTCAGAGATTTATCTTCAGTATCATAACGTCCGAACACGCATGGCACACGTCTGTCAAGCATACTACCAAAGTATTTATGCAGTTCCATGGCCAGCCAAGTTTCCAGAATTCTCCAAAATATAGCCTACTAGCAGCGATTACCCGCCGTTGCTCGGGATTTACCATGCAAAATTATGATAAAAATTACACCGGAACATATATGACCGATTGTGATATATTACAGTTGAATGTATCGCATTTTAGAGATGTTTAAATAAAATTAAAGTTGGAAAGTGTTTCATAATCAATGTTTTATGCATGATTGATCTTTCTTGTGATTTCTTAATACTTTTCGTTATTGAGTAAGCCTGTGAGAAATAAGCCATGGTGATAGTTTCTATATACATCCATATTTCAAACCTGCGATTTTCAAAAGTGTCTTATACGTTCAATAAACTCCCACAAAACTCAGTGTTGAGTAAGCCTGTGAGGTATAAACCATGATGATAGTTTCCATTTAAATTCATATCTCAAACCTGCGATTTTCAAAATTGTCTAATACGTTCAATAAACTCCCACAAAACTCAGAGATTTAATTGATTTTCACGTTTTAAACCAAAATGTCCGACCTTTTTCGTTGTGAATCATGGAGTTAGAGAGTAGAACTCCTCGGAAAAAGTGTCGTTTTTAACTAATATCTTGAGAACCACTGGACGTAGAAACTCGAAACATGACCTATGTTTTCTGTAGGGTGATTTCAAGACTATCAAGTCAAATTTCATGAAATTCTTTTCAGCCGTTCTCATGTTATGATGGATCATGTATACACACTTTTCTTCTTTATATATATAGATGCAATATATGCTACGACAGCAGTTGCAGCCATCGCAGAATTTGCTTGATCTATTCCAGAAATTACAGAATGGCTGTCTATTTCGAAACAAAATTAGGTAGTTTGACGCCATGCAGCGCTGTTATTCAGTATGTATCGCGGCCGGAGGTGGGTTCACTATGTACTAAGATGCATTTATATAGCTACTGTTTGGAATGAAAACGGTTTTTTTTTTTTCTGCAGAACGCATGTTTTTTATTTCTATGGACATATTATTGCAAGCATGAAGTTTTATAGCGATTTACAACTCCCTTCTGTATGTATGAACTTGCTTCTTTGAAATATATGTGTACGTGAAAAATAATTATTTATCTATAATATTATTTTTTAATATTCAGCTTAATATTTTTATTACATTATTCAACTTTTAATAATATTTAAAGTTGAATGTAGTAGGGAAGAAATTATGTTATGTACACTAAATGTAACTTTACTGAAAATAATTATACATTTTAGTCAAGTAGATAGAATATGGTTGATTGATAATAAATACAATATTTAGACATTTCCATTTTTACTTTCCTTATATACATAATGAATAAGGAAGGTATTGTGACTGGGTCGCAAATTCGAATTCGAGTTTTCGACGGGAGAGCACGTTTCAACCATCCCTGATCACGAATCAACCATTTTTAAAGTGATGTCTGTGATGTCTGTGTGTGTATATATGTGTGTGTGTGTGTGTGTTTGTGTGTTTGTGTGTGTGTGTGTGTGAAAGTATATGTGTGTGTGTGAAAGTACATGTGTGTGTGTGAAAGTATATGTGAGTGTGTGTGTGTCAGTGAGTCTGTGGAGACGATATCTCACGAACGAATGGAGGGATTCAAACGAAATTTGGTACAAAAATCACAATCCTTGATTACTGAAAGCCTATTTTTTTAAACGTAATCGAATGTTCAGAACGCCCTAAATTTTCGAGTGAAATTTTGAAAAAATCATAAAATCAAAACCTTTAATAAAGTTACGCAAATAGACACTTCTTATGTAATTCTTCTATAGAAAACGATTGACACAAATTTTATTACGTTAGCATGAACCGTTCTCGAGATATTGCATATTTTTCAAATAAATTTATCAAAAAATCCCATAAATTAAAAACAATATTAAATGTTGAGAAACATATTCACTTTTCATGTGAAATATTATGCGATAAATTTGGTGACATCATTCTCGTGACATCATAGCTCGTTCCATTCATGAGAAAAGAAAACTTGAGTAATACTTTTGTATTTGAACGCCAATAGTCATTTATCTGCTTTAATAACAACTTATTTTTCCTTGGTGAGATTTTGGTGACGAATTTGGCGGAATGTCGCCAACTGGGCGACTTTTTGAAATGTTGCCAAATTAACGAAATCTCACCAAATGGATAAAAATGACGCTAAATCAATAAAAATGACGACTAATTGTCGAAAATTCACTATCTTAGAAAGAATATAAGTATCTACTATAAGAAAAACCTATTTTTTTACTTTAAAAGTAGTAAATTCATTGCATTATATAAGGAAAGTTTTGTGTTGCCCACATCAGATATTTTTTTCAGTGATTCATGAATATTATTATAAGGTACTCTATTTATTTTCTCGCCTGCAACCATCTTTAAACATTATTATTGCTTTAAAATCGTTTAAAAACTAACAGACACAGAAAACAAAAAATAAAAATAATTGCTTCTACTCTTGGGAACAAAGGCTGCTTTCTAAGTGATCAGTAACACTTAAATATTATCACTAACTAATGAAAAAATATTTTAGGTTGATGTTTTTTATATAGATGTGCAAAATCTTGAAACAAAACAACTACTGATACTATTGTGGTATTGTTTACATTTGTATGTAATTTAACTGATGTTTGGCTCAACTCGACCATAAACTATTTTAAAGTAGCTTGTAGTTTGTTTGTTATTTTAAATTTAAATCAGTTATGTTGGTCTAAAAGATTAAAACTGAAATACCCTACCCTTCACTTTAGAAGACTGTAAAAATATTTCGATTGATACCATACATAAGAATGTACCCTTCGGGGGGGGGGGAGTAACTTGCCTCGCTCCCGGAGGGGGCTAAAGACATTACGAACACAAAAATTGTATCGCCTCTAGTTTTGAAAACAATGATTTAAACCCTTAAATATCATGATAATTCAGCCATAAATAAACCCTTTTATGCGTGATTATGACAAATTTTGCCACGTAAATGTTGCCACGTTAAAAATATAAAATTCTGTATAAATTTCGAAGTTTTTGCTCGAATTTAAAAAAATTCTGTCTAGTTCTAGATTAGTTTATAGCAAAGCGGATTAAAATTTTTCATGAAAATCCATTAATATTTATGAAGCTATCGTGTTTCACAAGTAATCGACCAGAAACATACAAATAGACAGACAGACGGGTATCACTCCAAAAATAGTCAAAATATATTCAGGACATCATAAAACATATATTGGCATCAACATCTCAAGTTCGAAAATTATCTTAAAAACTATAATTGCTCTATACTATGTTACATATTTTGAGAAAGCAAAAATAGCAATATGGGAATTAAATATTTACAGAATTTTAAAATCTTAAATTAAAAATATTGCGGGATATTTTAAAGATAAAACTACATCTCAACGTATTTTAATGAACATTTTAATCACATCAAATACAGTTTTTTCTGAGAAATGAATAACATGTTTCATTTATTTCTGGAAACTTTCTTTGTGTAAATAAAATAAAATGTAGCGTACTAGGAATTCAATAAAATGAATAATCAAAATTATAATCGTAGTAAAACAAAGAGCACCACTGGGTCCTTTCAAAGTGAAAATAAAATATAAAATATGCTTGACCAAAACACTCACTTCAAGGTGAAACAAAAGGAAAAACAGGACGAAAGAGAATCGCGTATTATTTCTTATGCTACATATTTTTATTTAAAATATATTTTAATACGTTTCATGAACAGAATTATTATGAGGTATGCTGAGATCATCTAATAAAACTCCATACTTATTTTCTTTCATCAAATGTTGCATGTAATTTGCCCTTTATTCATAATTTAATTCATTAAACGAAAACGACAGATTTTTTAAAATATTTTTTGAGCTCTTTGATTGACCATTTAAGACAACTGTAATATATTGCATTTTAGGACCGGGATTGTACAGATATAAGTATAAATGGATAACTCAGCCAAAATTCTTGAATAGCAAAATGAAAACCTAAATAGGTGGCAAAAGCAATTATATTTATGCGCACGTATTCAAACAACTGAAGTTTTGAAGTCTATTTATATGTGAAGTTATACTATTCTACACCTACGATTCATCTTGAATTTAAAGTTCTCAAGAATAAGAAATGGACAACAATTTTAACCGATTCACTGACTTAGTGAATTTTGGATAACGTTTAGTGCAGTTCAGAATTTATGAGAAGATGCTGCCCAGTTGAAATACTGGTATCGGAAATAAAAAAAATGAAAAAAGTATGAGTTCATGAAATTCATGAGTCTTCATTCCAGTGATAAAGGATCCATTTCAATGACAAATAATTCACGTTGATAACGTTTTTTTCTTCGAAATTAGAGTACTTTCCAAAAACGTTTTATTCATAAATTATCTTATTGTTAGGATCCTTGTGATGGTGGAGATAAGAGTTGATAAAATATGATCAATAATGGAATTAGTTTCTGAATTTTTATATGATGTTTCGGACAAAAAAGCTGGCATTATCATATGTGATGTAGATTTTTTTGTCCAATGCAATTTCAGTCACAATTGCAGGTCGCAATGTTGGCATTATAGGGGTATATTTCCCTAAACTTGGGCTAGTATATATCCAAAACTTGGGCTAGTATATATCCAAAACTTGGGCTAGCAAGTTAATTTACTCTGTATCAAACCGTAGCAAGCCTTTTATTTAAGATCGATGGGTATTTACGAAATACTGCGGACTTATATTGCTTATGTATAGTGCATGATACTATTACGTTAACATACCATTTCAGTTTGTAGATGTAAGCAACATGAAATGTATATATGGTTATTTTAATTTCTTTCATTTGACGTGATTTCTCATATTTCCAATAATTACACATTTCACACTTTTGAAAAATATTTATGGCAATCATATATATATATATATATATATATATATATATATATATATATATATATATATGTATATATATATATATGTCAGTTGATGTCTTTTTATTGGAAATATAAATGTTTCCCTCTAACAAACGCATTCAAAATATTTATGCAACTTTAAATGCAGCGCAAATATATTTTAGTCAGATTCACAAATGCAGATTGCACTGAATATCAGAGAGAGAAGACATCACAAACTTAAGAATAAAGTGTCTATGAGAGTAAAGATACAGTGACATATAATACATCAGCATATTTGAGAGTAAAGAGACAGTATTCGAAAATAAAGGATGGCGCATAACGTTTCAACCATGATCTGTACAGAGTTTATAAAGATCCATTTATCACTAGATTTATAAAGGCTGATTTAATAAGGTGACTGGGGACTTATGGAGAATTGTAGGTACAAAAATCCATCAAATTGATCTTCACCAACTTAAAGGTTCTGGGGAGAAGGAGTTGCTCTACAAAATGGTTAGACAGTGTTGTAATGGACTTACTAAATATTGGAATCCGGGGCTAGCAGACAGCCATTCTGATTAGAGCAGGATAGTGACATACTACGGGAACAGTTGGGGTCTGTTTCTGGCTATAACACCATAGAAGAAGAAGAAAAACTATTTACGTGATCGTCTTAATAGATATCACCAATAGTCGCTCTGATACCACATTGTTTTTATAACAATGCTTTATGTAACAAATTTCTACAAATGATGAATGACACTTTATTAATTATTTTAACAGTAAATATGGGAAAAGTTTATGTAAACTAGTGAGGATCGCGGGCAATCTGATCTTAAGTAATTTTAGTTTGGCCATGGGATACCCAAAACCATGGGATTTGGCTACAAAATATAGACAACACTAAATTGCAGTCTGAGTAGCCACAACACTAAAAGAAGTTTTATAATATCTAGTGTTCTAAATAAATTTAAAACGAGTCCATTATCAAGCTTCATTTTCAGTATCTGATGTGGCACGTAACGTAAAGCTCTAGAATTCTCCTTCGTTTTAAATAAGTTAAAAATAAGTCCAATATCGTTATCAGTATCTGTTGTCACACGTAATGTAAAAATCCAGAAAACTGCTCTTTAAATGTAGAAGCATTTTCCCATGTACAACTTTGAATTTCATTAAACGAGCTTCTATATGTGTATATTTTATATAAGGCAAAAATAAGATTTATTTATTACATTGATCCCGGCGGGTTTTTTTCAGAGAATTTTCATGAATTGTCATAGGGTAAAAAACAAAGTTTATGCTCCAAAAACAATTATTGCGTGCGATCAAAATGTTCACATTGTTAAAATCATACACATCATAATTACTAGAGTGCACACATCATAATTACTAGAGTGCTATTTGATATTTTGAAAAGCTGGTGAGACACATATTGCTACATGCTTTTAAGAAAACGCAACAACCATAATAACAATCCAATTCAATTATGATTTTGAAAAGTTTGGTATGTACAGTCTACTCTCCTATTACGCGGAACTCTCATAACGTGATTTCCATATAACGAGGGGCAAACAATGCGAAAGCCCTCTCGTAACGCAGTACTCATAAAACGCTATTTCCATATAACGCGGTACTCATAAAACGCTATTTCCATATAACGCGGTACTCATAAAACGCTATTTCCATATGACGCGGTAGTCTCATAACGCGGTATTTTAATAATACAACTCAATTAGCGTAAGTAGTCTCCCCATAGCATGATTTTTTCTGTTACACTTTCACAATCGAAAGTAATGGGGAATTCCCCTATTTTTTCATCCACGTACATCACTATTTTTCAATTTCAGTTATCATGGAAATCCACTGTAACTGCAGAAATATACAGCATTGCAGTTTCCGCATAACGCAGAACGAATTGTTCTGTTTTGTACTAATTCTGAGTTTCTTATAACGCGGTTTCCATACAACACGGTATGCGGTTTCTATATAGAACGGTACGAATTAATCTAATTTTCCCTTATCTGAGTTTTTTATAACACGGTTTCCATATAACCTGGAACGAATTAATCGCATTATTGGAGGGTTGATAAATGACTGGGGCTGGTAATTATGAGCAGTGGGCTCTGCCTTCTAGTTCTATAAGGAAAGTAAAATGAAATATTTTTTTAAATTTTTAGCGAATGTATTCAACTTACAATTAATATATTAAAATAACTTAGATTATATATATTGAATACGTTATTGAAGCAGAATTTTATTACAGAGCAGAATTTAAATAAAATCAAGAATCCACTCCTACTTAAAAAAATTGGGTATATATATTTTTTTTTAAATATATTATCATTTATTTTAATTTTAAAATTTCATTCTTCAATTGATTCCGTAAAGCACTATATTTGTGTTTCGCATATTTGTGAAAATTCAGTGTTTTGCATTATCGACAAAGAAGCAATTTAAAGTTTCTTACATAAACAAAGAAGAATTTGTTTTCCAAAATACTTAGGATATTTGACTTTTTCCTGTTTTATCCTTAACATAAATTTTACAAAAGAAATTAGAGTCAGCATTCCGATGGAACTTAGTGAAAATTCCAAACATATCCGTGAAGTATTGCAGACAATAATGCTTCTAAACATGTGAAGAGCTAAAAAACTACAATAAAAATCATATAAGCTTAGAAATGTCTGCCCATAAGAAGAAATCCTAACAGTATAATTCTGATCTAACTACGTGGTATGTAATATAGTTTAACATTTATTTTGCTAGGTATTTGAAGCAAAGAAGGTCTGAAGGTTTGAGAAGTTAAATATAGTTTTAGCAAATCAAAATGGCTAAACTTAAATTTTATACATTTCTATTTTCAGTGAGTGCTTGCCACTTTTAACACTTTACAACAAAGTTGAAAAGTGTTCATGAATTTGTTCACTGTCTGTCTGTCTGGCCGTTAGCACGATAACTGCCGTAAAAATGGCTAACTCAAAATGAAATTTTAGTATGTTGTTCAGACGGTTTGTAGGATCTATGGAAATATAAATGAATAATATCACTCAATAAGTTTTGGATTGAAATCGAATTGATTGAGGTACCATAGGGTTCAATGTAATTCATTTTTTCAACTTGGGTTCAATCCAAAACTAATTGGATGATATTATTCATTTGTATTCCAATAGGTCCCACAGACCATCTGAACAACATACTGAACTTTCCTTTTGATAAAGTCATTTTTACGGCAGTAAACGTGATAACGGACAGGCAGACAGACAGAATGAACAAAGTCATAAACACTTTTTAACTATGTTGTAAAGTGTTAAAAATCATTTACAGGTATTTGAAAAGGCATATAAAATCAATTCACCCTTTGTCAAACTGAATAACTCATAATAGGACTATTAAATACACCAATTCATTTAACTCTTGTTTAAAGAAATAATTATATTTGAAGAAAAAATCAATTAAAAGTGTTTAAAGAAAACTAATCAGTTACAAATATTTGAAAAACTAAATATACGCCGTAATGAATAAGACATAACATGAAAAAAATCAAATAAAAATATTTGAAGAAAAATTCAAGTAAGAGTATTTGAAAAGCCAAATATTATCAAAAATAAATAACAAATGACAAGAGTAAAACCAATTAACACTTGTTCTACGAAATCAATTAAAATATATGTGAAGAAATATCAATTAAATGCAGATAATAAACCAAATATCATTAAAAATGGATGACACAGAGCAAGAGTAATATTAATTAACTCTTTAACTGAATCAATTAAAATATTTGAAGTAAAATCACTTGAAAGTATTCGAAAAGTCAAATCTCATTGATAATAAATGACATGTAATAAGAGTAAAATAAATTAACACTGTAAAGGAACAGTTAATTGCTAAATATTTAGTTTGAAATTTGCTTCACATGAAGTTTCAATTATTATTGAAGATGAATAATATAGTTCATTTTAGGATGCCCGAAAGCTGTAATCGGTATTAATGGATCTGACATATGCTCTGAGAAATCTCACTGTTTTAAGTGTATTTTGAACATGCCATTTTACAAATTGTCACTTCATATTTGAATGTTTAGGATTTGCAATCAATAAGAGACAGATACATTAAACAAGTTCCATAAAAGGACATGCTGCCTGAAGACAGTGTTTCTATAGAATATTTTCTTTAAAACACCGTGTTATTTATCCCACAGAGTGTGTTAATTATGTGTCAACAAAGCCAATAGAAACGAATGACCTGTTTATGATAAAACAAGAAAGATCAATCATGCATAAAACATTGACTATGAAGCACTTTCCAACTTCAATGCAATTTCATTTAAACGTCTCTAAAGTGCGATGTATTCCTCGGAAATATATTAAAAATTATCACAATACTACATTAATTTATTATATTTGAAAACTTCAACTTTCATCGAAAAAAATGAACTTCATTGAAATGACGTCAATTAAATATAAATCGCCTGGCTCCTCGGTAATATTTTTAACATTATCATAATACTACAATAATTTATTATATTTGAAAACTTCAACAAAAACAACTGAAATTTATTCAAATGACGCCATCGAAATATAACACGCCTGGCTCTCTCTATAAAATCAGCATTTCAGTCATAAACATTTCCCATTCATCTCATTCATCACAATACTATAATAATTTATTTTATTTAAAAACTTAAGACCATGGAGTTACAAGTAATTAAACGCTATGCTTAAAATTTTTGCGAAAAAATCATCCTTCTCTCTGTAAAACCAATGAATATTTCACTCAGATCAGCTATGCAGCCTCCATGAGCTAAATAATTTTGCGTTAAAGAAATGCAGCAATACAATTCATTCTACATATTTTGCCGTTTACATTTTGCATAAGTGAAAAATAGGCTTCGTTGTAGAAATAATCAAATTTGGATGATCATTTGAACTCAAATATATTGTAATTGCTTTGTTTCAGTATGTAGATACACAGAATTTAAGCAAAAATAAAGCGGTTTTATGACGGATACAACACTCAATATGAATTAAAAAGAACTTTAAAAATCATGATTTTGAGACAAGATGGATGCCATATTTCATTTTGAAGTGGGTCACGTGATCTTTTCATAAAATTTTCACGTGATAGTTTCATATAGGATGTGTAATTATTCTTTTAATTTTTATTTAAAATACTACTGAATATATTTTGCTAGAATTTTTTTTTATATATTTTATGGGATAATTTGAACATTATCTAAAATTTTCGAAGCAATTTGTTAATTTTAAATTCGCTTGAAAAATGTTTGAAGAATTAGGTCCTATAGGGTTCAATGTATTTCATTTTTTCAACCCGGGTTCAATCCGGCCGTCCATACAGTTACCTTACACCTTTCTGGTAGGTCGGACGGTCTGGGTCTCAACAACCCGGGTTCAATGCAAAACTAATTGGGTGATATTCTAATTGGGTGATATTATTCATTCATATTTCCATAAGTCCAAAGACCGTCTGCACAACATACAAAAATTTCATTTTGATTAAGTCATTTTTACGGCAGTTATAGTGTTAACTGACAGACAGACAGACAGACAGAACGAATGAACAAAGTCATAAACACTTTTCAGTTTATAATAAGAGAAACTTACGAAAACATTAACAAAATATACTACAAGTAATTCATGAAATAATTTTAATTTTCGTATTGTATAAAAATTGCTTGTAGAACATTCAATATAATTAATACTATCAGACGTAATTGCAAATCTGAGGAAAAAGGTGATGATATTTTTCTAATAAATGTGTCATTTTCATTTTATGCCAGAAACCTGTATCTTTATATCAAAAGTCAATATACTTCGTTTAGAGCAATTTTAAAGCGATGTACAGACAAAGGAAATATATTTTTTATAAAATTATTGAAACGTGTATAATAATGTTTATAACATTTAAAATTTTCAGCTTAAATTTACATTTATACAACTCATTCATTATGCAGCTTGGAATTCGCTCAGAAGAATGAAGCTATGGATGTTCTTCATGCTTTTTATAAAACATAAAGAAAGCAATTAAAATCACCTAACTTCAAGACTTTCTTGTGAAACAAAGTTGTAAATGTTTTTTTAATCTTAACCTCATATTGAAATAATTAAAAGCCGTTTAATTTTTCGTTTTTTTAATCCCAATTCACTAACACAAATAAAGAATTCTTGCATCAGAAGCGCAATTAACGAAGCATTTTATCTAGTGTTAGAAATAAGATATTTTTAAACTACAATTTGAATAGTTTGAAACTATTATAAACTAAAAGAAATAAGCAATTTTCATTAGAAACATTTCAGTTTTAACTGAAAGGCAATTAAATGTTTTGCACATTAGATTAAACTAATAGACTATGCAAGAAATATCCATACAGTTAAATTTTTAAATGCTTATTGTGAAAAAATTCAAAATTTATTCAGCTTCCTATAATATTATGACTGATAATATTTAGTTGTATAGACTTGTATAACATTATTTCAATTATGTGTCAATGAATTTCTTGTTTTGTGAAAATATTGGCTTTCCAGTTGTCAAATGGGCTTGAAGATTGCTCGGTAGCATTGATAATTTATTCACGAGGGTATCAACACCCAGTATCTACAATAATGTCACGCAGTGCAAAAAACTTTGATTTTCATATTATGCATCGGAAGTGCAACACAATATCCACCAAAACAAAAAATCTGCTGTGGGCAGCACATGACTTTCCCTGCAGACTTTATATCCACGTTCTGTTTATTTTAATTAAATTTATTTCAATTTTAATTCAATTTTCTTTCTCATTCGGTAACCGGACTTAATTTCATAGGTGGCGTAGAGAAAATACGAAAAACTAAAATATCTCGAGAACGGCTAGTCCTAGTGTAATGGGGTTGGTCTTATTCTTTTCTTCGTTAAAAATTACGTATTAAACAAGCATTTAATGGATATATTTGAGCATGCGTAGTTCTTCAGTTTAGATTTTGATGATTTTTGCGGGCCATTTTGTAAGAAAAGGCAGGTTATTTTTTTTCCGAATCGTACCAAAATCTAATCAGCACCAGGATGACTTACAAGTGACTCATCTACCGAATTTTGTGAAATTCGGTCCAGTAGTTTTTTAGCTAGAGTGGATACAAACTTTTGGGGGCCATTTCGCACAAAAAGGCGGGTTCTTTTATCCCGAATTGCACTCAAAACTAATCAGCACCTGCCCCGCCCACAAGTAACTTACCTACCAAATTTTGTGAAATTCGGTCCATTAGTTTTTCAGTTAGAGTGGATACAAAATCTGCGCAGACAGACACACAGACAGACAGGCAGAGAGACAGACAGACACACACACACAGACGTCACGTTAAAAATGGTTTTTTCGTATTCTAGAGGTCTCGAAACGTGTAGATCCGTCGAAAACTCGAGTTGTGATTTTCGGCATGATTCCAATACTTTCCCTATGCCTTACCATGTATTGCAGAGAAAGTAAAAATCAACCATGAAAGCAGCCCTTCCTTAACATCGCTAGTTTTTTTTTAAACAAATCACCTTTCTAATTCAAAACCGTTCATATAATTAATAAACATGTATTTAATTGCCATTTCAAAAGCTTTTTGCACGTTCAATATATGACTAGTAGTCATTAACTGTGCCTTCTACTCACTTAATCAAATTTGTTGATGACTTGACTGAATATCAAAAAATCGCAAATTTAAACAAAAAATGGTACATGGCACACATTTTGTTATTCTAACTTTTAAATGACACACATTTTGTAATTCTAATTTTTGAATGGCACGCATTTTGTAATTCTAATTTTTAAATGCCACACATTTTATAATTCTGTTAGAAAGTTGAATGGGAAAATATATTGAATCATATTTCCATGCGTTATAAAATTATTTAATTATTTAATTTTTTAGTTGGCAGCGGAAGGATGTGAAATTGTATTTTTACTATTTCTGGCTTATGAAAATTTTGAATATCATATTAGTGAACTAATTATTTAAATATTGTGAAACGATTTTTAAAAATTGTAAAAATTATGTCGAACTATATTTATAAAGTTATTTCGTCTTTCCAACTTTTAAGTGTTGACATTGAATGGATACCAGATTGTGTATTTATTACTTTTGAGAAGCAAAGTGGTATACGTTTTTTAAAAATCTTATGTATCATCACACCTAAGTCTAAGTTTTCCAAATTTTCAATTTCTAGGTTGATATGAAATCTGAGATGAATCGTATAAATCTGAAACCGAGATACTAGCCAGAGTAGAAGTGATCGATTATTTAGGAAATATTTAAAAAAAATCTTTTTCATCATCATCCCTAATTCGAAGTTCAGAAATGCTAGATTATTTCTTTGACCTGGAAGTTCAGATGAATTGAATAAAACCACAACTAAGACTCTGCCTTCAATGGAAGTGCTCTGTATTTTTGTAAAGTAGTTTTGATTGTTTTGATTGTCTCTTCACAACGTCACACCTAATTCGAATGATACCAAAACCAAGATTCTAGCTATGGTAGAAAAGCTTGATAATTTTGATATAATACCCCATCAGTCAGTTAGTCTGGTGCCCTTTTTATAGATTCATAGAAATATTTATTTTGCTCTATTAATATTTTAATTCTTAAAAACATTTGTTTATGGAAGATAAAAAATCTGATGTGGGCAGCACGTGACTTTCCCTGCAGAATCAAATTCATATTTTCTTTATTTCTTTAATAACTCATTAATAATTCATTAATAATTCATTAGATTGAGTTTAATTGAACCAAATAACGCGAAATTTGCATTTTTAATTTCATTTTTGTTTTTATTTGGTAATTGAACATTTTTCCGAAATCGACGTAACAAAAATGCAAGAAATCTCAAATATCTTGAGAACGGTTAGCCCTAAAGTATAATGGAGTGTGTTATATTATTTTTCTCTTCAAAAATTGCGTATAAAACAAGAATTTAATTAATACATTTGAACATACACTACTTAGTCTTTTTTTGTTTTAGATTTCGACGATTTCGGCGGGCCATTTCATAAAAAAAGACAGGTTGTTCTTTTCCGAATCGTATTACAATCTAATCGGCACCAGAGTATCCCACAAGTAACGTATCTACCAAATTTTGTGAAATTTGGTCAAATAGTATTTTAGCTAGAGTGGATACATGAAATTTATAAGGACCATTTCGTAGAAAAAGACGGGTTCTTCTTTTCCAAATCGTACTCTAATTAACACCAGAGTATCCAACAAGTAACTTATCTACCAAATTTTGTGAAATTTGGTTAATTAGTACTTTAGCTAGAGCAGATATGTAAATGAATTTTTTACTGGCCATTTCGCAAAAACAGGCAGGTTCTGTTTTTACGAATCGTACCAAAAACTAATCAGCATCAGAATCACATCCAAGTGACTTACCTACCAAATTTTATGAAATTCGGTCCATTAGATTTTGAGTTAGAGTGGATGCATACATTGCACAGATAGACAGCCAGATGCATAGCCACACACACACACACACAGCCACACAGACAGACACACACACACACAGACGTCACGCCAAAAATAGTTTTATCGTATTCTAGAGGTCTCGAAACGTGTAGATTCGTCAAAAACTCGAGTTGCGATTTTCGACATGATACCAATACTTTCCCTATACATTACCGTGTATTGCAGGGAAAGTAAAAAATCGCATTTAACGGAATAAAATCCTATGGAAAACAAATAATTTTATTTTTAACACTTTACAACAAAGTTGAAAAGTGTTTATGACTTTGTTCATTCTGTCTGTCTGTCTGTATGTCTGTCTATCTGTTCGTTAGCACGATAAATGCCGTAAAAATGACTTAATCAAAATGAAATTTTAGTATGTTGTTCAGACGGTCTGTAGGACCTATGGGAATATAAATGAATAATATCACCCAATTAGTTTTGGATTAAACCCGGATTGAAAAAATGAAATACATTGAGCCCTATGGGACCTAATTTTTCAAACATTTTTTAAACGGATTTAAAATTCACAAATTGCTTCGAAAATTTTAGATAATATTCAATTTGTTCCATAAAATATATAAAAAAAAATTCAGCGAAATATATTCAGTTGTTTTTTAAATAAAAATTAAAATAATAATAACACCTCTTATATGAAGCGATCCATGATATGAACCATGATATGAAACGTTCACATGACCCACTTCAAAATGATATATGGCATCCATCTTGTGTCAAAATCGTGATTTTTTAAAGTTCTTTTTAATTCATATTGAGTGTTGTATCCGTCCTAAAACTACTTTATTTTTGCTTAAATTCTGTGCATCTACATTCTGAAACAACGCAATGACAATATATTTGATTTTAAATGCTCATCTAAATTTGATTATTTCTACAACTAAGCCCATTTTTCACCTATGTCAAATGTAAACAGCAAAATATGTAGAATGAGTTGTATTAGAATTCCTGTATTTTTTAACACAAAATAATTTAGTCCATGGAGTCTGCATGGCTGATATGAATGAAATATTAATTGATTTTATAAAGAGAAGGACGATTTTTTTCGATAAAGTTTTAAGCATAGAGTTTAATTATTTGTAGCTCATGGTCTTAAATAAAATGTTTAAATAAAATAAATTATTATAGTACTGTGATGAATGAAATGAATGGGAGAAAGTTATGAATGAAATCCTGTTTTTATAGAGAGATCCAGGCATGCTATTTTTTCTATGACGTCATTTGAATTAATTTCAGTTGCTTTCGATGAAGTTTTCAAATATAATAAATTATCGTAGTATTATGATAGTTTTTAAAATATTACCGTGGAATGTATTGCATTTTAGAGATATTTAAACCAGGCAATTTATATTTCAATGCCGTCATTTGTATGAAGTTCATTTTTTTCAATGAAGGTTTAAGTTTTCAAATATAATAAATCAATGTAGTATTGTGATAAGTTTTAAAATATTACCGAGGAATGTATTGCATTTTCGACTTTTTTTAAATAAAATTGCATTGAAGTTGGAAAGTGTTTCATAATCAATGCTTTAAGCATGATTGATCTTTCTTGTTATAATAATGTTCACAGTCTCTTGTCACTATTTTCCAAACTAATTTCTATAATGATTTTTTCATCAATTTGCAGTATTAATGCTTAGAAATTATAGGATAGTTTCATTCCTATAAAAATTAAAATATTTTCAGTCTTGAAAAGTTTGTGGTGCCTGTAATACGACATAGTAATTTACATTAATAAGTTTAAGTTTTTTAACTAATTGCGGTTTTAATGTTTTCAGTTAAAGGTGTGCGTTAAGTTCTCTGTGGTATCATTCTACAGTTATTGGGAAATAGTTCTTTTCGAGCTCTATTATCACAGATCTCGTTTCGAACTCTATATTGGAATATTTATAATGAAACTAATATTTGTGAAAAGTATATCAAACTTAATTTTGCGAATGCCTACACCGGGCTATATTTTCTGAGAACATATAACGGTCCTATTTTGTGTGATCTTTTACCGAGTTTTACTTTGTGATAGCTTATATTGAACTCCATTTTGTGAGAGCATGTATCGAACTCTATTTTGTGAGAGATTATATCGAACTCTATTTTGTAACAACAATTTTGTTTTGTAAGAGCTTTTATCGAACTTATAAGAGTCTATATCGAACTCCTTGTAGGACGTTGTTTAACCTGTATATTAATGATCTACTCCGAATTCCCGGAGTTAACTTTGGCTTATATGCTGACGACAAGGCCCTGATTGTTCAAAACAAGCAAACTGTAGTGCAAGGTATTCTCTAAACCTACTTCGATACCTCGGTGCAATGTTTTATCCAGTTCTTCGTAAAGGGTACTTGGAAACAAGTGTGCTGCCATTACTTTCTCCCAAGCATACCCCCACATTGTCTTTAAATAATGAACTAATTCCCTGGCAATCTATTTACAAGTACCTAGGAGTGTACAGTATTTCTAAACAGTTAGAAAGTTTGCATTTAGGAAACCGGCCAGAAACCAATGCCCATCATCGCTCCCTTTGTACTGAAAATAGTCACCTGTTAACGAAAAATAAATTATTGCTATACAAGTACTGTATTTTCCCAATTATGGCGTACGGTTCCCGCATCTGGGGAACTGTAGAGAAGAAATTTACCCCAGGAAACTTCAAGTTTTTAAAATCAATCAATCCAGTTTTTTCAAATTACCTCAATCGAAATCTTGCACATCTCAATATTTGACTATTTCTAGATTACTGTTCAGAAATGTTCTCTAACTTTCTTCAAAGGTCTCAGGAGAATAAATAATCCCATGCTCGACGGTATTTATCGGTACAATCCTCGGAATGCAAAATCTTCCCAGTCCGGGAGTATCGTAATTGATACCGTTCTTTACACACTGAAGTTTACTAGTTTTACAACTGCCCTCATTTTATCGTCAGCTTAACCTATATCCGTACCTCTTTCTGCATTTGGAGATTCGCGACATCGCCGCTACCCGTCACACCCACGTTTGTCTTTTCCAACAACTTTAATCAAGCGCTTGGCCTTATTTCCCTCGGGGCGCCCCTCTACACAACATAGCTTTTCTTTAACTGCACTATATGCATAGTAAAATATTTGCAGACATATTTGTGAAAGTTTCAGGGGAATCAGTTGTCCGTAATGGGTAGTAAGGTTCTTGATAGTAACGATAATATATATATATTAATTACAAAAATAACGCTTCGGCAGACGATAATTAACTAAATATTCACTGGAATTTTCATGAACGCCTATAATTGGGGCTTTTCTTATCAGTTTGCCGAAATTATCAACAAAGTAGCTGGAAAAAATGAGCAAAGGTTGCATAATGTTTTACAGTGTATATACTTGGGCCCTAGTTATTTCCCTTTCGAAAAACTTGAAGATGGATATGATTTCAATCGGTGTCCCTAATCCCTAGCTTCAATTCGATGTAAAATATATTCGATTATACACTCCGCTTTTTATGATATTTTTCCTTTTATCTGAAGTTTAAAGAGGGGTTTTTTCCTCTCTTGGGCACTTTTCTAATCCCCATCTGTCAGTCATTCTGTGTATCAAACTCTATTTTGAGAGAATTTGTTTTGAACTCCATTGGTGAGAAATGAAGACGTCGGAAGTTCTAGTCCTGCCTTTGGTAAATCTCTAATAGAAAAAATTATATGTTCCAATAAATATATGAATTTCGAATCTTGTTCACTGATTATCTATATCGTTTCGTTAAGTATATTAAATGGATCTAAAATGAATTATAATCCTATACTTGAATATAACTGAAGTTCATACTAATACAACAAACTTCTTTATAACGCGGGTATTCGGTGGCACCAAACCACTAGCGTTATAAATAAATAGTGCTATTTAAATTGTCTACTTTCAGTGTTAAAATAGTATGTTTTATTCGGTTATAAATGCATGTTATTTTGTTCTGTACTTAGGTATCTGTTGAACAAAGGCGTTTGTAGAATGCATAATGCAGTATACTACATATTATAATTAATATCTTCAGCAAAAAAACTGAAAATACACAGTTTAAGCATTATTATAGGCGTAAACAGTAGTGTACTTACTTACGTTTCAGATATTACGAAGCTGCAGAAGCTATAAAGTCTGACACTTTAAGTTGCTTGTATGGGGTTTTGTTTTCTTTATAATTTCCCATTTTCTAGAGGCTAATCTTTGTCATGAAATGATGCTTTTCTGTCCTTCAAAACTAATTTGAACAGCATAAAATGCCCTTAGGAGTTTCTTCTGTTGTATAAATATCGTTAGTTTCGACCTCTGAATCACCTACGAAGCCATACATTTTAATATTTTCATTGGCTGCTTCAGCAGCTATGTTTCCATCAGTGATAACTGATAAATTGGTTCCTGTGGGTCAATGCCAATCCATTGAATTTTGCTTTTTGGACCCACACCGCCCGACCTACCCGAAATTTTTAGGTATTTGTTTGGAGGGATACATTAAACGGCCGGAAAGAGTCCCCAATTTAGATCAGAGCCCAGTAGGGGCTGCATCCACAAGAACCGTACGCACATTTGTCTACCACCTATCTCTCAGAAGGACTTACAGATCCACATATTTAAAGTCCCTATTCTCCACGTGAATACAGGGACAGTCAAGGCAGAACCGGAAAATCCACTCATTTGCAATTATATATCTGTAATTCTCACTGATTCGCAAAGACAGTGCTGTCTTGTTTAACCATCGGCGTGTATAAAGCAGAGAAAGCCGCTCTGTGATTCGACAGTATAAAGAATAAAATAAATGCTTACACCCACATTACATCCAAATTTGCGGTATAACCGAGAGTGTTATATCAGTAGTTCATTGTAAAAATAAATGAATTGTGATAAAGGATCAATTACGTTGTATAAAGTTCCACTACAACATCAACTCCCGTAAAGAATCATTACACATGGTTCAACATATTTCATTTTACTCTAAAACCCATTAGTTAACGAAAATTATAAAATTACAGGAAATTCTAGGGTGATCTTATCTTCTATCTCTTTTAATAGAACTTTCAAGTAGCCTTTAAATTAGCTATGTTATTTAACATTTATTAGCTAGCATTTGTTGGCTAATTACTCCCAAGCTCATTAATTTTTTAAGAAGCATTCTGGGACATGATGTTGAGGCATTACATGATTCTCTTGTATTATGCCTTTTAATTCTTCATTTTAATGTTAACTTTTAATCTAAATTGAATTTAACATAATTTACAATGATGACTGATTATTAATGTATTCGTTAGAAGTCTAGTTTGTCTGTTTCATTTTAGTTTTTGATAATTGTTATTAGCTTGAATTAGATTAAATCAACAATTTAGGAACACAATTATCACTAACTATACACACGTCCTCCGTAAGGAAAATTTAATAAAGCAACTTATAAGTCACAATTAAATGCACATTTCTGTAGTATTCTAAATAACATTTTTATTCCAAATATTCTATTAAAATATTTAACCGAAGTTCAACGAAACGAAATTAATATATTCCTGAATTCTGTGATTCTTTAATTCAAAAACTGCAGTAGATGCAGTGACGTATTCATAGAGGGGGGCTGGTGGGTCCGGACACCCCGCCCCTCCCAAATGTAATTTCTGGATACGTCCTTGCCTGTGCTCTCGTGTTTTCTCGTTCGATTGTGATCCAGTATCAATTTAGTCAAGTTTTAGTCTAGTTAGTTTTTTTCAAACTGTTTTTTGGATTGAAAGTTCATTATGCTTTGCCCTCCACCCCGAAATGAAATTTTTGGATACGTCCTTGGTAGATAGGTAGATAAAAATTCGCACATATACGTAAAATTGTACACATATGTGCAGAATCACAATATCACCAATTAAAACGAATCATAACATGGTGAAATGCCCATTTTTAATCCAGGCATGCTCACTACGCTTCATACAAATAGCACATAAACAGCAGCGTTAAACAGCTAATCGAAGCATGTGCTAGTATGTATTGTGATGTAAACTTGCTCCTGCATATTAAATACGATTGCGATTTAAATGTGTTATTTTGATTTTATTGTTTACCTGTATTTTAATTCACTTAATTGTATATTCAAATTCTAAAAACGTATATGCTTTTTGTAATTATATTCTCAAATATCGGAATTTATTTTTTAAACCTTCTAATTTTATAATTATTTTTTAAACTAAGTTTTAATAAAATATTTAATTATATTTAGAAGCACGCATACTTCATGTGCACGAGTCCAATCTTAAAAATGATGGCATTAGAGTATGTTTCAGTTGTTATGACAAAAAGGTGCTTTTCAGTGCCCATGACAAACAGAAGGATGTGACAATCTACTGTTATAACAGGTCGAAAATATATGATTTTGAGCAAATAATAATGATCTTACACGTGCATGTTCTTCTCATTAACAGTGTATACATATACGTAATCTAAGTTAATCATAATAATAATAATATGTTTAATAAATAATGTTTATTTTAAATTTTTAAATTGTGGAAGTCAATTGTGTAGTATGTTAATTAATAATTATAGTTTAGAAAGCCCCGTTTTTTGCTAGTTTAATTCTCCTAAAACGAAGTATAATATTTTCTGCTCTCCATGTACGGAATTATCATCAAATCATATCTGAAGAATAAAACAGCCTCGTCCCATTTGTAAACGTATTTACAAAAATATACAATGGGACCAATAAATGCCAACGTAAAAGCACTAAAATTGTATTTGAAGATATATCCGTAATAACTTTTATTCAATTTCAGCAATTGTCTAAACACAATAAATGAGTTTATTGATTGAACACAATATATGAGTTTGATAAAAATGTTTGCTGAAATAAAATAGATGACGTAAGAAATTGAAAATATCAACAATTACCGTAATGCAATGCATTTCACTTATAAAATTAATTTTTATACCCATTTCTCTTTTATTTATATCAAAATTTAGTGAATAAAAATCATCCGTATAAACATGTATGATTTAATTGTGCGGCTGGGCAATATAGTATAATTTTCTTCAAATAAGTTTACGAACAATATAACGTTTGCGCCACGCTATCTCTATGGAAATTTCGTTTTTCATTGATATCTATGCAAGTCATGGTCTTATAAACTCCATACATGAACTAAATTATAAGTGGGCTTTTTTAAATCTACATACAAAATTTTAAGAAATTCGATAAAGATATTCTCTCGTGATGATGAGACAAGCAAATAAGCACACACATACACAGAGAGAGGCATATTTTTAATGTTATTTATATAGATTATTCTTAATCATAACTTCAATTTGACGAAAGAAAACTTTTAAAACTAATATATGTAGTTGAGTCTTGTGTAAATAACAACATAATAATTCCCTCCATATATGGTTGCAATGCTACTCCCTGCATCCATACAAACTAATATGAGATTCGTGATTACGATTAGGTGGTATTGACGGGCCACTAGCTTTTTATTATTAATTGCTTTAATAAATTACAATGTAAATATATAGTGCAGTAACCAATACAATGTCCTTCGTCTGTTTTATTTATGAGCAGAGATACATCTTGTACTTCCGTAATTTTCCCTTTTTATATAAGTATTTATAATAACATTGCTTTAAATCAGTGTTTCTTAACCTTTTTGGCACAATGGACCACTTTAAAAATTTTAAATATGTCACGGACCCCTCTGTGAAAAAAAAATTGCTTAAACATCATTTATTACAAAATATATTCTGTTTTATTATTTAATTATTTTAATATTTTTATTTCAATAGTATAAAAAATTTGAAGAAATTAAAATTTTTAATGTGAAGGCTGTTGCTGCTTTTCCTTGATTAACAGATTGAATTGAGGGATGGTTTTCGACAAAGCAACGCGCATATCATGTTCGACATTCAGTGGATTTCGATGTTTTGTTTTTATTGTGACAAGTGTGGAAAATCCCGCTTCGCAAAGATATACTGTAGCAAACGGAATAATGGCTGCCATAGCTCGTTTTACAAGCAATGGGTAGGCTTCTCTTAAAGAAGACCAAAACTCTCCAAGAGTTTTTGAATCGAAATCCATTTTTAACAACGACTTTGTTTTCAAATCAATTAGCTCATCTTTGGCAAGGTTCATGTCATCGATACAGTCAATATCACAAAGAAAAGGATTACGAATCCACAACTCATCTTTTATATTTATTCCATCCGAATTGAAATATTTTTCAAATGAAACTTGAAGTACTTCCAGGTGTTCACAGATTTCATTTTTCAAGTTATTCAATAACAAACTATCTTGCCGAGATCCATTTTCAAAAAGCACTTCGTCCAACATTTGAGAGTTTGCATATATCCCATTTTGAATTCTAATTTTCCAAAGTGACATTTTCAATAAAAATGCCTGTAGTTTCTCAGTGGCATCCATAATTGTTGTATCAGGCCCTTGAATTGAAAGACATATATCGTTCATGTGGTTAAAAATGGTAAGCCAATTTACATATAAAATCTTTTTTCTTGAAATATTCGAAGAGTGAGTTATCTTTTTCTTCTAAAAAAAGTGATACTTCTGTCTTCAACATGAAAACTCGTTTCAAAACCTGCCCTCGTGACAGCCAGCGCACTTCCGTGTGGTACAGAAGTACCTCATGTTCTGCGTTCATTTCTTGACACAGTGTTTTAAAAAGACGATGATTAAGAGCTCTACTTCTAATAAAATTCACAGTTTTAATAACTATTGACAATACTTCTTTTAAGCTGGTTGGAAGAGTTTTTGTAGCCAGTGCATGTCTATGTAAAAACCAATGTGTAACAATAACATTAGGAGCCTCTTTTTTTACCAAATGGGCAAAACCAGATTTATTGCCAAGCATCGCAGGTGCTCCATCCGTACTAAGTGAATGAAGTTTTTGTTTCCAGTCGAAGTCGTGTTTGGAAAAGAAAACATTTAAAATCGCTAAAACATCAACTGCCTTTGTAGTTTGCAAAAGAGGCTCACAAAATAAGAATTCTTCTTTGATAGTATCAGCAGACACGTAACGAACAAAAACAAGAAGTTGACTACAATTCGAGATGTCTGTAGTTTCATCCAGTTGCATACTAAAGGGAAATGGCGATGCTTTCAATTCATCGATGATCTGTTTCAAGATATTGCAAGAAATTTCAACTATTCTTGAATGTATCACATCCTTAGATAATGGAATAGCCTCAAGTTATTTTCTCTGTTCCAGTCCACAAACTAATTCAACCATTTCCAGCGCACATGGCTTAATTAATGTCTCTCCAATAGTATGCGGTTTCTTACTTTTTGCAATACGATATGCAACTCTGAAAGATGCCTCAACCAAAGGTTTTTGTGGAATACCAAATCCAAGTTTGGTTAATGTTCCAGATTTCGAAAACTGGGCTTTCTTCTTTGTAAAAAATTCTAGATCTTTAGATGCATTTTCAGGATGAAGAGATTTGAGATGCTCTATCAATTTTGCCGGTTTCATACTGGCGTTTGCTAAAACTTTTCCACACAGAAAGCATTGTGGCTTTTCAACACCGTCCGATTCCTTCATGCAGCAGAATCCATATTTTACATAATTTTCATCATACTTCCTTTTTTTGGACATTTTGGGCTACAAAAAATATCAAATAATCAAATGAAACATTAAGAACAAACATTAAGAACACATAATTAAGAACACATCATTCCCTCTTTCATACATTATTCTAACAACGCTTTCTTACCCATGACTGGTAAAACACTAAAATAGCCAACTGAATATTTATTTTTCGCATTCAAAACTTCAGCAAGAGCTAATTCCATAGTGAAATCAAGCGTTTAGCAATAATATAAGCTAAGAAAACACCAAAAAAATATGCTACTCACAAACAGATGAAAGACAAAAATAAATGTACGTCTTACCTCCAGGGCAGATCCAACGGAAATAAAATCGTGAATCAAGTTTAAAATTATACCGCTATTTCAAACTCAAACAAATTATCGACCAATGAAAAGGCTAAAACAAAAGAGAAATAAATGAGCATGCGCGAAAAAGCGCCTCAAATTCTCTTCTCCGGAGGAGCGGAAAAAGAAACAGGGTTGCCATACAGAGCGCGCTAAGGATGAAGTAGGTCCGGGTTACCACTGCTGGCTAAATATTGATGCAAACATTTTAAAAATTAGGATCAGTCGGCGGACCCCCAAAATATGACCCATGGACCCCCAAGGGGTCCATGAACCACAGGTTAAGAAACCCTGCTTTAAATAAATAACTTCTTAAGATAGTCTCCAGTTTATGCAGAAACGATGAACAAACAATAAGTCAGTTGAAATCTCTAAATCCCTATGGATCCTTATACATTACCGTGCAATATATGTTTCTTGTGAAAATAAAATGCAGTTCCTATTAACGAATTGCAAAACCCATGAAAATTCTATCCATATATCATGTTTCAAATTGTAAGATATACCATTAATCTGGCAGGTACTTTACCTCAATTCATGTCCCAATTATTAATCCATTTAGAAAAAAACTTATCGCTCCCATGCTGATTTACCAGAACAGAGCAGGGAATGATGATAAGACGTTTGTATGGAGTCATTGATTACTGTTGCAACGCTCTTTGCACATACAATCTATTTTTTTTTTAATAATTTATTTATTTTATTTTATTTTTATTTTTTTATAGATACCTACCAAGACTTGCATCCTTAGAATGCAAAATTTGGAAACACTAATCTGAAAGTGTTTGTAATAGTAAGAAATTTCTCCCTTTAACTATGACTTTGAAATAGATATTAAATTAATAAGAAGGAAAGACTCGTGTAGATAATGAACTATTTAAGTTACAATTTATTTCAGTACCAGAAAATGATCCGGTGTTATCCGTGATTTAATGCAGGGATTAATTATATTCACTCATAGAATTTAGTTTTCAAAATGCTCCACCGTCTTCAAAAACGCGAAATATATGTATTGTATATATATATGTATGTCTGTATATATATATATATATATATATATATATATATATATTTCTATATTTAATTCTTCTTTTTATTATGTAGGCATTTTTTAAAATTAGGAGTTTTGAATTCCAACTTCTCTCTCTATTCTATCATTGGATTTTCAAACTATTTTATATGAATATATATATATATATATATATATATATATATATATTTCGCGTTTTGAAAACGGAGGAGTATTTTGAATAATAAATTCAATGGATGAATATAATTAATCCCCTCATTAAATCTCGCTCTATATATATTACGAGAATTTGTCTATTGATATAACTCATTTTTTTCAACAATTTTGAGAAACAATATTTTGATCATTTTGATGGTGGTGAGATGTCATGATGATCTGATCATTTCCGATCCGATTTGTGCGAAAATCACTCAATATGGCGCTTCGATATTAAATGACAAAAAACTAAACTGAATTCTTGAAAAGTCTCAATAAGGTGTTTTATCCGGAAGCCGAAATATCGTCTCTACCAAATTTCATGCCCATAGGTTGCTTAGATTTTTCGCCACAGCGAACGCGAACAGACGAATAGAAATACAGATAGTATCTTCTTTTGTTATTGTAGATAATATTTTCATTTCCATATTATTGCTTCTAGGAATTGCCAATATACCTGCAACCTTACTGAGGCTTTTATATGCACATGCAACAGAATATACGGATTGTATAAAGATTATGGGAATGTACCAGAGACTAATTTACGTCCTTTTTTTTTTGTCGGTTTGTTGTTTTACACTTTTAGCAGGAAATCCTTTATTTTGTTCCTAAACCACTATGCTCAGATTATGTTACTTTATTTTATACTAGCAGCATATCCGTTCTTCGTACGGATTATATAATATAACGAAACTTGAAATTCACAATCATGGGCAAATTCTTATAGTATACTAAATGACATTTTTAATCAAAGTATTCTTTTAAAATATTTAATATAATGCTCCTAAAAAGAAGTTTAAGAATCTTTGATCTCGCTATTCAAAATCATCTTCACGGGCAGATCTGAAGAATAAAACATCCTGGACCCCTTATGTAAGCAAATTTACAAAAAATATGGAATTGAATCAATATATGCAAAATAAAAGCGTCAAAATTGTATGGGATCCGTACTAATTATATACGCGAATATTAGAAGATATAACCTGTATTAGTAGATTACATGTATAAATTGAAAATATCAATAAACCCGTAATCTTTAAACCTGAAGTCAGTCATTTATTCCAATGTATGTCAAAATGAAAGTGCTAAACTTATATGGGAAGATATTCCCGTACTACTTATAATGTCGCGGATTAGAAAATATGTTCGATTAACCGTAGATGATTAACCGTATTACAATATGTGTCTCAAATATATTTGCCAAAATACAGCAGATGACGTAATAAATTGGAAATATCAATAATCCCCTTAATCTTCTTACCAGAAGGCCGTACTTGATTCCAATATATATGCAAATATATGTCAAAATATATGCCAATATACATTTACTACCTATAGTCTAGTAGGTTAGAAGATATACCCATGCATTCCTAGAAGATTACTCGTACAACGTACAATATGTGAGTGTCAGCAATTTTTGACGCAATAAAATAATGACGCAATAGCTTAAAAATATCGATAATCTCTGAATCAATAATCCCGGAAAATATCAATAATATTAATGTTTAAACCTGAAGACAGTAATTGATATTGTCCAGTCAAAAATGAAATGGCAATGAAATTTATTTTATATACATATCTCCATTGTTCAAATCGGAAAAGATTTAATAAAAATCGTCTGCCGCATAAGCACATTGGATTTAAATCCGTTGCTAAACGATATGATATCATTTGCTTCAAATAAATTGGTGGAAAAATATCGTCTAAATAATGCAATGGTTTGGTGACATTTTCATCAATTTAGCGACATTTTAAAAAATCGCCAAATTTATCACCAAGTGGGACTGTAGAACTGAGAGTCCCTCTTGGCAACACATTGACGAAACAGTATCACAATATTATCCCCTAACAAAACACATTTAATTTCATTTAATTTGCGGAATTTTATCAATTTAAAGATATTTTTATGGATTTTAAAATATTTTTATCAATTTGGTGACATTTTAAAAATTCGCTAAATATATTACTAAGTAGGACGGTTGATATGACAGATAAATGCTAACGAAGCATCATTTAAGTACTCTCTCTTAACAAAACAATATAAATTTCATTGATTTGCGCCATTTTTATCAAATTGGCGACATTCTCATCAATTCTGTAAAGTTTAAGAGAAGTTGCCAAATTAGCGATATCCCGCCAAATTCGTAGCTCTGAATTTGCAGTGATTGAAACATCTGTGATTGAAACACGTTAGGCAACATTTTGTAGCAGCGTTACCCAGATATAGATAGATAAACAGACAGTTAAACCATGTTTTTTATTATTAACAGGGAATTTATGTGTTGCCCGCATCAGCGTTATTAGTCAGAACTAAAGTTTTTGTCTGAGCCGTATCGAAAATTACATTTTCCGGTTTGTAGTAAAAGTCTTGTATGTAATCGCACGTCTCTTTTATGTAATATTTATTGGTCCTGCGTGAGTGACTAACTCCCTATACTCCCCTGCGTGAGTGATTGTTAACTCCCTATACAAATTGCATCAATGGGAAAATCTGATATTCTTCGGACTTGTTTTTTAAGACTTTCTCAAAGGAATTTTATAAGAATATTTCCCCATGCACTATAAATATTTCTAATAGGAATTCTTTTTTCATTTTATTTCCCGGTGATGTTGAATACAAGTTAATCTGCACTCTGCATTACACGAGTGACAGGTACATAGCACTAGCAAGTAACAAAAAACATCTTTGCATCTCCTGGGAGCTACGAAGAATAATATCTCTCTCGGAACAGTTGATAGGTGCTCAAATATTGTCAACGTCTAAATGAAAAAAGTCTGTTAGCTCTTCGTGTTTTAATACAAATGCATGTACTATTCATGTGACAGTGTTAGAAGAACTTGAGCTTTTTCTACTATAGCATACACTTTGTTTCCAGGAACATTTCCTATTTCTAGATTTTGATTAAAATCATATTGTGAGACTTCCTGAACATGTTCTAAAACTTTTAAATTTATATTTTTCTGAATTTGTATGTATATTTGGTTTATAATTATTTTCAATTTGCATAGCTAGAAGAACATTTATATTAATTTAACATTTTGATATTATTCTACTCAAAGGAGAGATAATTTCATTGTGGGAGAACTAATAACAGACAATGCATAGTCTATGATAAATTGACAGTTTGGGCTAAGTTATGTAATAAATAAACAATAAAATAACATTTTCCGAAGACAATTCAGTTCGAACATTGTTAAGCCATCGGATGTTTAATGGGTAATTTTCTGACTACCGGAAATACAATTTTAAACGTAATTTTAAAATTAATCACTCATCACAGTTGTATAATTATTTAATTGTATTTATTTCCAAGTTTATAGTGTTTTACGTTTGGTGAAAACTCAATTATGCAGAGCAGGTTAATGCTTGTACTTAACACAAATGATGAAAATCCCATTTAGGAAGCAATACCAATTGCAATCAAATAAAACAGTCATTTTAAACCGAATAATTTTTAAATAATTTTAAACCGAAATACATAAATATGCGCCATTGTTCAGATATTATCACGAGCCGATCTGAATATATTGACATTTTATTTTTATTTCAATTAGTTAGAGAGCTATATCTCTCAAACAAATTGACGAAATTGAAAATATGTTGACCAACATTTATAATCAACAAATGATAGAACCCTATTGATAAACTAGGAACTCAAAACTAAGGAACACCCTCAGTATTACAAAAAATAAAATTTTAAACCTAAACACAATTATATAACCAAACTTATATTAAAATCTGTTGCATAAATAGATATTTTTAATGTAAGATTTTTTTTTAAAGCAAATAACATCATTTATAAAATGATATAAAAAAAATAATATTTTCACCATTACCAAATGCTTGAAACTTTTGTAAGCATTTTTAACGAACGCTAAACGGGCACTACTGCTTAGAAGTTAACAGGGATCGAGCTAGACATATTAGTGTTTATTTCCATTGGGACCCCGAAATCAATAAAAATATCAGGAAATTACATGGATTATCGTATATCTATCTCAACTGGTAACATAAAGAACAACGATTTTCAGTTAGATCTATTCTTAAGAATGATTTGTTTTCTTTTTTTCTCACAAGATTGAAATTTGTTCATCTGTAGGGATACTCGTCTTGGATACAACATATATTTTACTTAATTTTAGCAAATTAAGTACAGTTATATGAGAGAAAATTTTGTTGTATACAAGAGTCGGCCAACTCTGCATGTAAGAACTTTTGTGGCCAGCTTACTAAAGAGATTCTAAAAATAGATCAATAAAATTAAATATATTGTATATAATTTAAAAGTGATAGCTTTTTATACATAGCATTTAAAAAATATATAACCTGTATTAGAAAAGATATAGAGATCAGATTTGTTTATTTAAACTATTATAGGGTACTTAAGCAAAATATCCATTCAAAATATATTTCACCTTATTTCATTACATTTTTATGATATGCAATGGAAGTTAATACACATAAAATATAATTTTCGATTATTTTCAAAGCCATACGTAGGAAATAAAATGCTATCAAAAATCAAAAATAATTCATTCAAAAGCAGTACAACATAAATATAATAGTGTTAACTGCTTACCAAGGCAAGAAACAGCCTTCTTCGCCGAAAATCCCAAGACGAGCATTATTCAATCATCAGAATGTGATTGGCGACTGATGTAATAACAGAAAACATACCTGAGGCAGGGAAAATATATAGAGAGAAGAAAAAGTGGTAGAAACCAAGAAATAAACAACCAGAGGTAGAACCAATGAATGAACAGTAATTTTATTGAATACCAAAGAGAAAAGTGAACACCTACAAATTATTTAAAGTACTTGCATCGTGAGTAAACTTTGATTATAGCCCTATTAAATTAAAAGAAACTAATCGATTTTGGGAGTTACATATATCGATCCAGCCGTAATAATTAACAGATTCTAAACATATATTATTTTGGAAGCTAAATGATCTAATACTACCAACCAATAATTCAGAAAAACAGAAACACAGAAAACGGGCGAAAATAACCTAAATAAATAATAGAAGGCAAGAGAAATCGGAAAATTTTACCACAGATTTCTAAGCAGAAGAGAAGAAATGATAATTATCATTAAAAGGGCGTTTGGAAGAGAAACAATAAAAAACTTTCAAGAATGTCCAGTTAAAAAAAAATTAAAAGTATAAAGGATCTTAGCTTCCGATAAAATAAATGCATGGTAAGAGTTCTAAGAAAGTTCAGCAATTGCAGACTTAAAAACTTCATGTTAAAAATATGACTCTTGTATTTCTTCTTTAATATGAAATTTAAGAGCTGCTTTTGTTGGATCATTGTAAACAAGACCGCATTCGCACAGAATGCGATAAACATCCCAACTATTCAAATCAGGAATAAAATCTTTAAAGGGAGGGGAAATTATTTTGTTAAGAGGTTTAAAAATACACACCAAAATTAAAAACGTTATAGTTAACAGATAAATTAATATGTAAAATGATAAAATTACGTTTATAAATCTCTTGGCATTGCAGGTTAGAAACCGATTTTGGCTTGTCAAATTTATGCAACGGCTTATGCAATATCAATAATAGTGGTAATAGTTATAGGTTATAGAATTTGCCAATACGTTCAAATATTCACTCTCACAATTAAGTATCTAAGAATCAGTAAACAAATTTAAGACACAGAGTAAAAGTAGAAGATTTTTGCTGAACAGAATGTTTGGGATAAGCATGGGGAGTCAAGTAAACAGAGAATGGTTTAGGGAAAACAGAAGTTTAGATCGTGAAACAAATATTTGTAATAATAATAACAACAGAGATATAATTTCGTTCCTCTTCATGAACAAACTGAATGCAATGGTCAATGAAATGAATCAAACTAAGCAAATTAGAAAGATTGAAACTATTATCTGCCAACACGAAAATATCATCTACCTATCTAAACTAGTATTTGAAACTATACAAATTAAGACATTTTTCTTCAAAATAATGCATATAGATATCATATAAAATAGGAAACAAGGAGTTGTCTATTGACAAACCTCCCGATTGTTTATAGAAACGTCATTAACAAGAAAGATCAATCATGCATAAAGCATTGATTATGAAATACTTTAAAACTTAAATGCAATTTTACTTAAACATCTCTTAAATGTGATGCATTCAGTGTTGATATTTTCAAAATTATCACAGCACTACAGTAATTTATTATGTTTAGAAACTTAAAACTTCATTGAAAGACATTTCTAGTTACACAAAAGAAACTTTATTCAAAAGACGTCATCGAAATATAAATAATCTGACTCTCAATGCAAAATCAATGAATATTTCATTCATATCACTTATATTCCAGACTCCAGAGCTAAATAATTTTGCGTGAAAAAATTTAACAACTCTTATGCAACTCAACTTATATTCGCTTGATTTGTTTACATCCTGTATACGTTAAAATTAGGCTTCGCTGTAGAAATTATCAAAGTCAAGTGATCATTTAAAATAAAAAATATTGTAATTAGATATGCATAGAATTTAGATACACCGACAATATCCAAACATGAAGCGGTTTCAGGATGGAGGCAACAATAAATATAAATTTAAACTAGCCTTAAAAATCAAGATTTTACAAATCAAAATTTATACAATTCAAGATTTTTTATTTTGAAAAAAATGGATGTCCTACTTTATTTTGTAATTAGTCACGTGATTTCTTCATATGTCGTGAGTGTAATTATTATTTCAATTATTATTTTAAAAACTACTCAACATATTTTGCTGAATTTTTTTTATACATTTTTTGTGTTAAGTTGAATATTTCTTAAAAATTTTTAAGCAATTTCTGAATTTTACTTCGCTTAAAAATTTTTGAAAATTAGTTCCCATAGGGTTCATTTCATTTCTTCAACCCGGGTTAAATCCAAAACTAATTAGGTGGTATTATTCATTCTCATTCCCGTATGTCCCACAGAACGTCTCAACAACATACTAACATTTCATTTTGATAAAATCATTTTCACGGCAGTTATCGTGCGAACGGACAGACAGACAGAAGGACCGAAGTTACAAACCCTTTTCAACTACGTTGGAAAGTGTCAAAAACGAAGGACCTTTGTTAAATACCTAAATTGGTCAAAGTTATAATTGCTTGTCTACTTCAACAACTAATATACAAAATTGGCATAACCTCTATCTCCAAAAATTAAATGCTCCTTCAGTAGGGACATTGGGGCAAATGTCAAATGAGGGTATTGCGGTATAAACAGATGATCAATATTTTAACTTGTTGACAAAGCCAAAGGAATTCTTGACAGTGTAAGTGTTACTACTAGCTGAAGGGAAAATGTATGTGCGATAAACTGAACAATACAATATGAGTGGAAGCCAATATTAGAAACAATAAGGTAAAATGCAAACTGGATTTGTGAATTTTATAGACCATAGAATCATTCACAAATTACGATTGAAGGAATCATAATTCATTTAGTTTCATGGCTCAAACTGACGAATTTTGCAGTAGGGTGTGTGTTTATATGGTCAGATTTCGAAGGGTGTTTATCACATTCCATTCAAAGTCCGTCTTGGTTAAGCTGTCAAACAAAAAGAGCAGTTAAATTTTGTATTGAGGAATGAATACATTGCTTCTAAACATGAAGTTTCGAAGTATGTAATTTATGAACATTCTTGGGACTCTAATTATGTTTTTAATTTTTCGAAAGCTACGATCATTTTTTCTCTCAATTCCATATTTGAATTGGAATGAAAGTTTCTCAATTGGTTATCTAGAAAACTTCCTTATTAATGATAATTGTTCTTCTTTCCCTTCTGCTGGGGAATATCTGATTTATTTTCTCGATTTCGTTTGCATCTTTTTTCCTTATTTCAGTTATTTTCAAGCTTTTCATGAATTTTTGTTTGTCCGGAGTATTTGTTTACTCTATAACATTCCGCAACCATTTTCTGTTCTATTTATTCTTCGTATTTGTTTAGAATCTATTATTGATCACCTCTGATTTGATAAAGTAGCTTTTAATTTAATACGGCTTTTATGTTCGTAGTTTTACTCACTAAACAAGTGCTTTGAATCCTTTGTTGCACGTTCATTTTCAAATTTAGGATTTTGTCGTTCACTCACTGTGTCTACCTTTGTTTCTTTCCTCTTTGGTTTTCATCTATTTTTATTCTCTCCCCGCTGGCATTCCCTCTCCCTGGCTTTATTTACTTTTGCCGTTCTTACATCAGTCACAGATCTAGTGCGCTTGTTGTGCGTCCTGACGAAGACGGGTTTTTTTTGCCTTCGAAACCGGTCAAGACTATTAATTTGCGCTGTATGCTTCATTTAACTAAGATATTTCAGTTTTACTACTTTTACAGCTGTTTCAGCTGTATAAACTATGTTACGTTCACATTTTCATTATTATACGATTTAGAATGATTTGAAGAATGGCCCGAGAAATATAGCTCATCGATTTTGTGAAAATTTGTATAAAACAGCGGTCCTGGATGTCTTTTATTCCTTTTATTGATTCTTAAATAGAATATGTAAATTTTATGGCTATGTGGATTATTTAAATATAATACTATTTCAGGAGCCTCAATTTATATCAGAAATACATATAAAATACTAGAGCTAATTAGAAGTCGTTACTAGGGTCTTAAATAAGCGCCCAGTAATAAATAATACGAATACCTATACCCATTTTGACCACATGAAAACGTGAAGAAAAGATTAATGTCCATCATACAAAATCTCATCTAAATGTACTCCTAATCTAAACTTCAAGGACTGCACAAGAATGAATAAAGACAAGCTGTCACGGAAAGCCTCCCGTGTGTAGGTATTGGCTTCAATAAATACAACAGCTCCAGAAAAAATAAAGACATGCTGTCACGGAAAGCCTCCGGTGTGTAGAGATTAGTTTCAATAAATACAACAGCTCCAGAAAGAATAGAGTCTGTTACGAAAAGCCTTTCATGTGTAGGAATTGCCTTCAAAAAATATAACAGCTCCAGAAAGAATACAGGATGTCAGGAAAATCCTCCCGTGTGTAGAGATTGGCTTCAATAAATATAACAGCTCCAGAATACAAGCTGTCGCTAAAAGCCTCCCGTGGGTAGGTATTGGCTTCGATAAATACAACAGCTCCAGAAAGAATACAGGCTGCCATGAAAATCCTCCCGTAAGTAGGGATTGGCTTCAAAAAATACAGCAGCTCCAGAAAGAATACAGGCTGTCACGGAAATCCTCCCGTGTGTAGAGATTGCCTTCAATAAATACAACAGCTCCACAAAGAATACAGGCTGCCACGAAAATCCTACCGTGTGTAGGGATTGGCTTCAATAAATACAGCGGTTCCAGAAAGAACAGGATTCCCCACGTCTCGTGGGGAAGCGGGGTTTGCTTGCCTGCTAGCGGGCTGATAAAATCGAATACATGCTTCGAATTAAAAATTAATAATTAATCAACGGATGGATTTATGAAATTAATTTTTCTGGTATAATCTGTGATATTGTACTCAAGTGTCATAAAAATTAACGACGATTGGCAAGTCAATTTCTACATATTTTAATATAAAATAGAAGTGTTTTAAAATAGACGAAAAGTTTATATATTTTTAAAAAATCACTAAAATTCCTCTAATAATTGTATGGATCCCATTTACAGTTTGTTTCGAAGATATTTTTTTTATCTTTTCGATAGTGTCAAAATGAAAACGCTGTGAAAGTATTTTAGGTCGCAAAGAGATCGATATATTGAAAATCGACCAAAATCGTTGTGAATCGGATTAACACATAAAATAACTACAAACTAAATCGAAATTAAAGAAATAACGCCAATATGCACATATTCAGGTCCTAAAGTATCTGTGTACCAAACTACATGTCCTCTATGACGCTTAGATTTTTTGCTACAGGCAGACATACAGAAATATTCTTTTTGTTTTATTTGGTAGAGGATTTAGTATGTTTTATTTATAGATTCTCGTACCAGTGCACATTTATAATTATACCAATGCGCATTTAAATTCTAAACCATTTTCTGTAAAAGTAACTCCTAACAAGAACGATCAATCATGCTTAAAGCATTGATTATGAAACACTTTCCAACTTCAATGCAATTTTATTTAAACATGTCTAAAATGCAATACATTCCTCGGTAATATTTTGAAACTTATCACAATACTACATTACTTTATTATATTTGAAAACTTAAACCTTCATCGAAAAAAATGAACTTCATTCAAATGACGGCATTGAAATATAAATTGCCTGGTTTAAACATTTCTAAATTGCGATAGATTCCTGGGTAATAATTTTAGAATTATAACAATACTACGATAATTTATTATATTTGAAAACTTCATCGAAAACAACTGAGATTCATTCAAATGACGTCATAGAAAAACAACACGCCTGGCTCTCTCTATAAAAGCAGCATTTCATTTATAAACCATTTCCCATTCACTTCATTCATCACAATACTATAATAATTTATTTTATTTAAAAATTAAGACCATGGAGCTACAAGTGATTAAACTCTAAGCTTGAAACTTCATCGGAAAAATCGTCCTTCCCTTTGTAAAATCAATGAATATTTCATTCATATCTGCTATGCAGACTCCATCTACATATTTTGCTGTTTACATTTTACATAAGTGAAAAATAGGTCTCGTTGTAGAAATAATCAAATTTGGATGATCATTTAAACTCAAATATATTGTAATTGCGTTGTTTCAGTATGTAGATGCACAGAATTTACGCAAAAATAAAGTGGTTTTAAGACGGATACAATACTCAATATGAATTAAAAAGAACTTTAAAAATCACGATTTTGAGACAAGATGGATGTCATATATCATTTAGAAGTGGGTCGCGTGATCTTTTCATATCATGGTCACGTGATCGCTTCATATAGGAAGTGTAATTATTATTTTAAATTTTATTTAAAAAAACTACTGAATATATTTCGATGAATTTTTTTATATATACTTTATGGAACAATTTGAATATTACCTAAAATTTTCGAAGCAATTTGTGAATTTAAATCCGCTTAAAAAATGTTTGAAAAATTAGATCCCATAGGGTTCAATGTATTTCATTTCTTCAATCCGGGTTCAATCCAAAACTAATTGGGTGATATTATTCATTTATATTCCCACAGGTCTTACAGACCGTCTGAACAACATACTAAACTTTTATTTTGATTAAGTCATTTTAACGACAGTTATCGTGCTAACGGACAGACAGACAGACAGACAGACAGAATGAACAAATTCATAAACACTTTTCAACTTTGTTGTAAAGTGTTAAAAATGCGTTCGCAGTTTCAAAGGGATTTCTCATGAAAATTCTATTTTTTTTTATTTCCATGCTATGACAAAGTTTATTAACCGCACTCTTTCCTGCAAGTAACAGGTACACAACGATGTCTAGAAATAAATATAATTTCTATTTCCCTTGGGAACTGCGGAGAGTAATGCCTTCTGAACAGTTAGTAGTGCTCAAATAATGTCACTCACTAATGTAAAAAGATTTTGGGTTCCGGATTTTTATATATATTTTCTTCATATAAAATAAAGAAGTAGGTGTTAGAAGATATTTAGCTTGACTGATATGTGAGAAAATAGAAAGATAATTACTGGCAACTTTCCTAAAAAATTATTAGGTTCTAATCCCAAAATATTTTGAGAAAACTTTTTGAGATAGTCTCAAAGTTAACTAGAAAGTGAAATGGCACATCGGAAGCTTCTTAAAAGCCAATATTTTTAATTTCAGTTCAAATATATCAAACATTTGTTGAAAAGAACATTATTTAATTTATCGAATAACATGTTTTTAATTTATAAAAAACATAATGCGCAAAAGTGCAGAAAAATGTGGCTCTGTGAAAAGTTTGAAACTGAATGAAAGGTGGATATTTTCAATTTTGAGTATAGTTGAACACGAATTAGCTATAGATTTTAATTCAAATATTACACAAAAATTGATCAATGTTGACGCAATTTTATTGTATGTTGTAAATTTAAACGCGAAAGAAAAAACAGTTTAGAAATGACAAAAGGATACCCAACTCAAATATTCAATCTGAATCACAATTTGCAACATCAATTTTAATCATATTATTTTATTTTATATTAATTATAAATAAAATAAAAATAATTGTTTTCGGTGGTTTAGAAAAATATTAAAATTGTATATTATATTTTTATGTTGCACAGTTAGCATGTCTTCACCTATTATAACGAAAGCAACAATAATCTGATGTGGGAAGGACATGACTTTCCTTATATAATGCAATAAATTTATTCCTTTCACAGCAAAATAATAATGTATAAAATCCACGATACTGTGCTTTTATGTTTCAGTTATACACCTGGCAATTTTCCCGATGACAGCATGTAAAACTATTTTAAAGTATCCAATTAACTTATATTTCGCGCAACTCTAAATAAACATTTATCAATATTGATAGCATCCTTAATAAGCGATATAGACCATATGTTAAAATAGTTTAATAATTAATTCATCAGTTATAGGTACTATTTTCATTAAATTAGCTAAATTTTTGCTATTTTGACTATATTTTGTCAATCTGGGGCGAAATATCGCCAAGTTGGCACAATTTTGCTAGATTATTCGCCAAGTTCGCCAAAACGCATCACCACATGTTACAGCCAAACGGAGAGAAGAACATTTTTTATATAATATAAGGTATGGCCATCGTATGGCGGAAACCACAATTTGCGAAACATTATTTCGAATTTGGCGTCGTTTCTATCAATTTGTCGACATTTTTCGTCAATTTAGCAACATTTAAAATAGTCACCAAGTTGGCGACGTCACGCTAAGTGCCTCGCCAAACGTTACGAACTGAGAACTGGAATATTTTTATAGTATATTCTTATGTTCTTTCCAAGATATTGAACTTTCATCAATTAGTCGTTACTTTTTTGCGTTATCATCGATTTCATCAATTTGGCGACTTTCTATTAATTGGGTGACATTTTCGTCAATTTGGCAACTTTCAAAAAGTCAGCAAGTTGGAGATATTCCGACCAATTCGTCACAAAGATTTTTCTAAACTTTACGGACTAAAAAATAGGTTATTCGTATAGTAGATTCTTATATTCTTTCCAAGATATTGAATTTTCGTTAATTAGTCGTAATTTTCATTGATTTGGTGTCATTTTTATCAATTTGGCGACTTTCTCGTTAATTTGGCAACATTTCAAAAAATCGCCAAGTTGGTGACATTCTGCCAAATTTCTCGCCAAAGTCTCGCCAAGCTTTACTGACGGAGAAATAAGTTATTCTTATAGCAGATAAATGACTATTGGCGTTTAAATACAAAAGTATTACTCGAAGTATCTTTTCTCATAAATGGAACGAGCTAGATCCACGAGAATGATGTCACCAAATTTATCGCATAATATTACATACGAAAAATAAACATATTTCACAATAGTTAATATTATACTATTGTGAAATAATATGGTGTCCAAATACTGAATTACTACCCAAAATATATTCCCTAATAGTAGATTCTTATTCTTTCCAAAATATTGGATTTTCTTCAATTAGTGTCCATTTCCATTGATTTAGCGTCATTTTTATCAATTTGATGGAATTTTTATCAATTTGGCTATATTTACGTCAATTTGGCCCCATTTAAAGAAATCGCCACGTTTACGATATTCCGCCAAATTTGCCACCAAAAATTTTCTAGTATTGTCTATGGAGAAATAGGTTAGTTTTATGGTAGATAAAACGACTAATGGCGTCAAATTACAAATCTAATACCCAAAATGTCTTCTTTCGTGAATGAAACGACCTAGATCTACGACAATGATGATAATAAATTTATGGTATAAGCAGTGGATAACTGAAGTAGATCATAATATAAAGTGATTTTCAAGAGCTAACACATTCGCCCCGTTCACATTTCGTCACCGTTCGAAAGAGGGTAAAAAAAAAAGACGGACCAAATTTTATGAAATTCAGTCCGTCATGCTAAAAATAGTTTTTTCGTATTGTCTCGAAACGTTCCAATACTTTCCCTGGAAAGTAAAAATCTGATGAGCACATGACTTTCGTTAGTTTGCGTCCTCAAAAATTGAACACGTCTTTTTTTTCTTTAGATTATGGCTATTTCGTAAAAAAAAAGCCAGATTCAAACATTGTCAAATAGCTAGAGTGTCCATTAGAAACGTCACGCTAAAAATAGTTTTTTCGTATGGTCTCCTTCATGTATTGCAGGGAAAAACTATTTTTTAGTCTGTGTGCAATTCTAGTTGACCCAATTTTGGTCGGTTGTGGTGCTGATTAGATCCTTTGAAAGAACGAAAATTGTGTGCACTAATTTTATACAATTTGGTCACAAGCTTTTTTTTGCGAAATGGTCACTCTTTCAAAACGAAAAGAATTTGCCACACCACCATGGTGCGTTTTTTTCGCGAAATGGCCACTCTTTCAAAAACTTCAGCTTTTTTTAACACTCATTTGAAAAAATAATTTATGGGACGGTGTAAATTAACAATGGTCGTTTCAAAAGTCACAAATTAAAAAATATCGGTCACCACAAGATCATCAGAGGATTTTAATTACAATCAAGAGAGTCCGGTGCACACAAGAGATTTCGGAAGTCTCAAAAAAAGATGCGTTCTAATATTTCATTTTAAAATTTAGGAGAAGGTACCGAATCTCAAAAAAGATGCGTTCTAATATTTCATTTTAAAATTTAGGAGATGGTACCGAATCTCAACTAGATCTTCAAGAGAATGGCTGCAGGTACTGAGTTCCGGAATCAAGATAAATTAAAAATACCTCGCTCACAAAATGTTACCCATCCACCCGGTTTTATAAAAGCCCCGCCATTAGTAGTAATCATTTGTTCGATTACTGTTTTTGAATACTGTACATATGAAAAGTGAAGAGATTTAACAATAGTTATTATTTTTTAATTTTATGTGATTTTTTGATAAATTTATTTGAAAAATGTGCAATATCTCGAGAACAGTTCATTCTAGGGTTCAAAATTTTATGTCATTCGTTTTCTAATGAAAAATTACATAAGAAATGATTATTTATGTAACTTTATTGAATGTTTTAATTTTTGATGATTTTGTTAAATTTCATTTCACAATTTAGGAGGATTCTGAACATCCGATTGCGTGTATAAAGCAATAGGCTTCCAATATTCACTGTGATTATGATTTTTGTACTAAATTGTGTTCGGATCGCTTGATTCGTTTGTGAGATATAGTCTCCACAGACTCACTGACACAGACACACACACACACACAGATATCACCTCAAAAAGTCTGATTTGTGATCAGTGATGTGATTCTTGAAACATACTTACCCGTCGAAAACTCGAACTCGAATTTTAGATCGGGTTACAAAATTTTCCTTATAATTATACAGTGTATATATAGAAAGTAAAAATAATTGTTTTTGGTGGTTAATAATGATATTAAAATTGTATATTGTATTGTGTACTGCAGAGTTATCATACCTTTATCTCCTATAATAAACGCAAAAATAAAATAAATTACAATGCTAAAAGGAAAATATATTCTGGTCGAAGATTTCATCACATATATCATTTCTTTCTATAAACAATGTCTTAACAAATAAAATAAAATGTATCGTGGCAGGGTTTTAATAAAATAAACAAACAGGAGGATTCATGCGATAAAACAACCAATCGTACCTTTGGGACATTTCAAAGCGGAAACTAAAATAAAAGTTCCTTGATTCAAATAATCACTTCAAATGAAACAGAACAAAAAACCGTATGCAGCACTGCACGTCTTATTCTGCATGATTTTTTTCAAATTTATTTTACTATATTTTTTATGGACAGAATGCATAAATTTAAATTTCCATTCCATCCGAAGCATATTGGTATCATCTAATAAAATTTATACTAATCAATATCTTTGTTGAGGAAATTTCACTTTTATTTCGCTCTTTATTCATATTACTTTCCTTATATACATAATGTATAAGGAAAGTATTGTGACGGGGGTCGAAAATTCGAATTCGAGTTTTCGGCAGGAGAATACGTTTCAAGCATCCCTGATCACGAATCAAACATTTTTGATTTGATGTGTGTGTGTGAAAGTATGTGTGTATGTGTGTGCCAGTGAGCCTGTGGAGACGATATTTCACGAACGAATGGAGCGATTCGAATCAAATTTGGTACAAAAATCACAATCCGTCAATACTGCCAGCCTATTGCTTTTAAACGTAATCGAATGGTTAGAACACCACTAAATTGTCGAGTGAAATTTAAAAAAATCCTAAAAAAAATCAAAACCTTTAGTAAAGTTACGCAAATAGACATTTCTTATGTAATTTTTCCTTAGAAAACGATTGACATAAACTTTAGAACGCTAGCATGAACCATTCTCGAGATATAGCACAGTTTTTAAATAAATTTATCAAAAAATATTATGAATTAAAAAAAATATTAAGTGTTGAGAAACATGTTCACTTTTCATATGTAATATAATGCGATAAATTTGGTGACGTCATTCTCGTGGATCTAGCTCGTTCCATTCATGAGAAAAAATACTTTCGGTAATACTTTATGTATTTGAACGCCAATAGTCATTTATCTGCTATAATAATAACTTATTTCACCGTCCATAACGCTTGGCGAGGTTTTGGCGACGAATTTGACGGAATATCGCCAACTTGGCGACTTTTTAGAATAATGCGAAACTAACGAACGTTGGCGAAACTAACGAACATCTCGTCAAATGGATATAAATGACGCTAAATCAATGAAAATGAAGACTAATTGTCGAAAGTTCAATATCTTGGAAAGAATATAAGTATCTACTGTAAGAAAAACCTATTCCTTTTACTGTAAAAGTAGTAAAGCCATTGTAATATATAAGGAAAGTCATGTGTTGGCCACATCAGATTTTTTTAATTCATAAAAGTAGAGTAAAATATTTTTTAAATATATCGAGTACTTTGATTTTATTATTATTTTAAAAACAACTATAAGTATAATACAACTATAACTACAACTATAGATATACTTGTTTTAATTCTTTAAAAACAAGTTGATAGTAACAAATAGAAGCAAATATAAATAAACTTTATTTGTAAGTGGTTCAGTTGTAAAATTGAATGTGAATAAATTATTTTACCCTAGACGTATTATTACAAGCAACAATAATCATAAAGCTGAAGTTATTCACAGATTTTATAATAGCAAAGGGTTTCTACTATGGAAGACAAACTTCGATCATGCTGTCTGAGCCTACAAATCTAAATTAATTTATGTAAATGTATTATGACGCATAGTCTCGTAATGTTAAAACTGGATATTTATCAAATCCGATGGGGAAACATAATTATATTTGCGAAGATTCGATAAAGAATCGTAAGTCCAGTCTATACAATCAGAGTATAGCAAAACATATGTAATCACCATACATAATTGTCTAGCATGTCTGACATCTTTCTGTCTTTCTAGACTATTGTAAATCCCCCAGGTTACCTTCAAGGCTGAATTTTTTCACACGTATAGACTATGTTACGGAAACTAACGAAACCGGAATTTCGATTTATCCCCAGAGGCGGGGAAAATATTAGACCCTTTGGTTGCCATAGAAAACTGAATCTTTCCACTTATAGTATCGACTATAGTACACTATATTACCGACACACTTATAGTACCGATTATGGTGTACTATATTACCGACATACTTACAGTATCGATTATGGTACACTATATTACCGACACACTTACAGTATCGACTATGGTACACTATATTACCGACAAACTTATCGTATCGACTATGGTGCAAAACCTAACGGAGCGGTATTTTTGAATTACTTCCCAGATGCGTAGGAAGAAGATGACCCCTCGGTTGCTCTAAAAAGCTGAATCTTTTCATACTTATAGTATGGAATACGATACAAAAGCTAACAAAGCTGGATTTTCAATTTACCCGCAGTTGCAGAGAAAATAGAGGACTTATAGTTTGCCCTAGAAAACTGAATATTTTCACACTTATAGTGTCAGCTATGGTACAATTATAGATTTATAGATATTATAGAAATATGGTACACTTTTAGAAAATGTTTCTTTAAATCCTGGAGATCCTTCAGAAGCCCTCTACTGAGCTATATAAATCTACATTTATACTATCAATTATCGGAGGGCTGGATTTCCCCCCAATTAAAAATAGGGTGAGGGCGTAAATTCTGTCACATAGCTCCCGAAATCCTAAATGGGAACATAAAAGGCTGAAATTCGACTTCTAGGTGAAACCTAATTGAACCAATCATCAACTGAGGCTGCTGTTGTCTAGCTTAGTTTTCGACCCTACATTATTAACAAAATAAAACTTCAAATAAAATAAAAAAAATAATGCTGCAGCTTAATTTTTAATACTGTTAATTTTCATTTCTTTGACAGCTTTAGATGCTAGTATGATAAAAAGAATAAAAGGTTAATTCTGAAAAGGCCTAAATCACTTTTGCTGCGTTGTAACCCGTGGTAAGTGATCTTTTGGTAGAAGGCGTAAGATTGTCAGCAACAGAACCACATGATATAAACGAGCGAATGTGATTAAGGACATTTTGAAATTGTTCTCATTATGCTACGTATAAAAAGAACCAAATATTGTTAGAGTTATTATTGTGAGACCAGAAATTGTTCTCACATGAGACATTTTTATTTGATTATTTATGGTGTCCTTTATGAAAAAGAAAGCTTGAGTCTGGCTGGCGCCGAACTTTACGACAACTTGAACTTTTAGGTCAAAAGCTATAAATTTAGGTGTGCCAGGCCACAGGGGCTGAGAGGGGCTGTGAAGTGATGCCATTGGGTTCAGAGGAACACCATCGTAAAACTAATAATTCTTGTCAAATATATCCCGTTATTAAAGTAATTAAGTGATAGTTGATAATTATGATTAACTGTTGTAGTGATAAATTGATGTTTTAAATAAATTATTTTGTTAAAGTTAAATAGGCTAATCTTTTTATAGTGATTAATGAATTCTTTTCAGGACTTACACATCAGCAAAATAATTGGAGGGCACCAAAATGTGGCAATACGTAGAATAATAAGTCACTTTAGGTTATTAAATTCATTAAAACATCAAATGTGGGACGGGGAATTGAAAGAGAGTTAAGCTGAGTTTGTACGTGGAGTTAAGTTTTAAGATTATATTAATATTGATTGTTTATTAAGCATTAAAAACATTGCCGTTGATCTCATAACGTGGAATTGACATTTAAGTACATTACTCGTCGTTGTGCCGCATTAACCCTCCAATTATTGTGGTCATAATTGTGGTCTCACAATTATGACTAAAAGAATTAGATAGACACGATACTTCGATGCCGCCAATCCTGTAGAAAATATGACGTTTAGAATATCTGAAAGCTGAATGGGAAGATTCCCTGCCAGATAGATAGTTTTAAGAATGTCATAAATATGATTGGTGACAAGAAATAACGAGCAGTTCCTTTGGAAATGAGAAATGGCTATCATTAACTGTTACGGTCTTGACTTGCATCAGAATATAATGCCATAGACGGTATTTCTTGTCATAGATGGAATATATTTAGGGGTCCACACGCCTCAGTACAAGTCTGATACTTTGTTTCACAGTTGTTTTTTTTCATTCTGATAAGAAAAATACACGAAGATTAACAAACTTATTTAGAGTATAACAGTGCAAAGTCCACTTCGACGAAAAAAGCTTGCAGCACCATACCAATATCTTAATCTGCTGGGTTCAAAGATTTGAGGTTCCAGTCACGGCTGGACCAAGTTTTTTACACCATATATAATGCAATTCGCTAAAGTTGCTATCTTATATCATCTATAAGTATAATTTTATATTAATAACAGCAAAAGAAAGTCGATTAAATGTATTACCTTTTTTCTTAGATAAAAAAAAAAATCTTTCTTCGTTGGTATAATATATTGAATCTGTAAGAAGGGAATATACGGAGAATTTTATGTCAACAGAGAAATGCTGAAGTATTTTAAGAATATAATTGTTGTCAATACGAAAAAATAATTGTTGTCTAAACGAAAACACTAAGGAGAAATTAAAAAGAATAAAATAAATAGCAGATTTAAAAACTTTCACTGAAAACACTATAATCAATGTGAATATACAAGACTACACGAAACAAAGTAGTACCCAACAAAAACAAGAAAAAAATTAATTTTGAAATAATTAGCTCATTTCATCAGAAATCAAATAAAATAAATGTTGGAAATAACAATGAAGTTATAAACTAAATGAGTTATCATCAACTAGAAAGGGGAAAACGATATGTGGCAAATTAAACCAAAAGGAGATTGGTTGCAGAAAACAAAGAAAAATGCATTATTAACTCAAGATACAATAGAAATTACATATAAAGAAAACAGCTGGTTTCAAATATAAAAAAGCCACAATCATTTGGAATAAATATAAAAGGAAACAAAATTCAACAAAAAAACAAAATATCAGTAACAAATAATAAAAACAAACACGATTTTAGAAGCTAAATGAACAAGCACAATATCAATTGGATTAGCAGTTACATATAAAGGGAACTATTAGTCTCAGAAACACAATTAGTTTTCTTCATACAGAATGGTGAAGACATAGTTCCAGAATATAAAAAAACCGAACTTGTTTCATAAACAGAAAAATTCTGTTTCGATTTCGATCCTCGAAGTAGCTTCTGGTTAAGGTCACACTGTGGTGATTCCTCCAAGATATTATGCTAGAATACATGTTAGAACATATTTGCGACTGATTGTATTTCTTGGGAATTTTGAAATTTCAATCTGGAATAAATATTTTGTAGATTAGTAAGTCAAGTAAGCTACGAAATCAAGCTAAAAATAATATAAGATTACAATACTCCAAGTATGATGTCTAATACACTTGGCAATGGTGGATGGTATGGGATGATAAATGGGATATCTTTTCATAATACTGAAGTCAAATTCGACTTCTGAACTTTACTGCAGTCAAAATGGGGCGACGATATCTGTTGAATTTTTGTGTCTTCAATTACTTATATGCATTTACATTTTAAATTAAAATTGTTCTTGCAGAATCGGAGATAAGCATCGATGCATCGTTTTATGAGCGGTAATGGGAATAATGACATATGTAAATGTAGGATTTTACTCAGCTTTAATTTTTTAAATCACTTCACTTAACACAATTTGGTTACTTTGAAGAAGATGTTATATATAACAAATAAAAGCTGTTGCACAAAGTATCAATTACAAACGTACTAAGCTAATATGCAACATATAATAAACATACATGTATAAACTTATTTAAAAATCAGAACGAACAGTGTTTCAACACAAAAACAAAACAGGTCTACAGTCACTTCCCCCTTTACTGATATAACTGCATTGGAATTTTGCTCCAGATTAAACTGCAGCAAAATGCTCTGGCATTTGCTCCAGATTTTTGCTCTCGGATTATAAGCAGCTTAACAAAAAAAGTGTTTTACTTGTAGATATTTACAATGATTAAAATGCCTTTACATGAAAATTCGAATTATAAAATTTTCGTGGAACAGTATGTTCTACATTGTAGTGTGTGACTACACTATAAATTAACAGTTGTAAATAGCATATCTAAAACATAAAAGAAACCCCTAAAATATCCATGCCTAATCAAAAATAACATTGCTTATCTTATCCATAGTATATTTCTTCTGCATCTGCCGTTCATTTATGTCGTTAGTAAAAATGTTGCATACGTTTCTACTAATGAATTAAAATTTTAAAGCATTAAACATCCCATCCGAACCTCATAATTTATCTTTTAAAAACAAATATTTAAGTGACACTTGTTTCACTCCACACCATGTCCCAATTATTAACCCATTTGGAATGGATCTAATCACTCCCATGCTGATCTCTTTCTTGCGAAACATGGCAGAAAAGATGTCAAGCTGATGTATAGAATCATTTGCATTTCTACCTCTTAAGCTAGTAATTTTTATGTTGTTGCTTATCTTATTGAGTTTAGTTGAAAATCTGTTCTACAACTAATTGTTTACTAAATAAAAATATGGAGCCCATAGTTTTTGTTCCTATTAAGACAGAGACAAAACACTTTTATTTTCCCGCCTTTAAAAGTAATGTAATAGGGAATATATTGAAATTAAAATTCAATTTTTTCAAGTTTTTGATAGATTTTTAGATTTTGGAAACTTTTTGAAATACTTTTATTGTGACATATGCGTGTCTGCGTCAGTTTGTTTAAGTGATTCTTTGTGTCTGTATGTACACCATGAAATTAGTAGCTGAATTAGTTTGTATTACCTTTATGTTAATTAAATTTTAGTGGAATTGAGAAAGAAAAGGTTTCTTTCATTTTATGAAATAACCCCAAAAGTCTACGAAATCTGAGATGAAATGATAAATGTGTTTAATTTGTATGTGTTTAATTATTTATATTAATGCTTGTTTTATATGTAATTTATGATGATACATTCGATAGTACAGTACGGAAATCTATTTTAGACTAATATATATTTCTCAATATTTTACATCGATAAAAAAATTAGCAAGTTCTTCGTTTAACTTATTAAATTTGGTTGAAAATGTATTCTAAAATTAATTGTTTATCAAATAAAAATCTGATTAAGTAGGTTTTGTTTCTGTTAAGCCAGGGCTCAGTATACTTCTACTTTCCTTCCTTAAAGCGAAATGTAAAGGAAACGTATGGAGAATGAAAATTTAAGTTTTTGATTCATTTTGGTTATTGTGGCATATGTGTATTTGTGTCTGTGTATATTTGTTTTCCTGATTTTATGCGTCTGTATGCTTAACCAATGTATCCACTTTAGATCACAAACTAACAGACAAAATGTAATGAAATCGGAACTATTACCTTGATGCTGATTAAATTTTGAAGCAAGTGGGAAAGAAAACGCCTTTTCCTACGAAATAACTCTAAAATTCGACAAAATTTGAAGTGATAAATATGTTTAATATTTTCATAAGTGATTGCTTTAGGCGTAATTTATGATTATATGGACGATACTACAGTACGAAAATCTACATCATAGAGAAATACATTTTTTCAATATTTTATATCGCTGAACAAAAAACAGGGAAAATATTGCGATTCCAGCGAAACACTATAGTATTACGATAGAACATATTTCGAACAAATCAAAGTTTTGATGCCTTTTTGGAAGTTTTAGTTGGCAACATAAACACATGAAAAGAAAAAAAGTCTACTTTCTTTTTCGATTCAGCGTAGTGTTCTATGAAACATTATCCAGTTCCAGCAAAGGAACTCAATTTGTCCTTTATTTTAAGAACGCAGAAAATCGCAGTTTTGTAAAAGCTAAAATGTCATTTGAAAAAGAAATACAATTTTACTTTCAGTACAATACACATCATATATAAGTGGACAATACTGTTTAGTCAAGAATAAGACTATTAGATTTCGAGTTTTTCTCACGTTTTAAATAGTACTAGCAGTGAATAGAATCAACGGTTTTAAATACCTGTGCAAATAAACAGTTGTATGATTCAAAATGCTTCGGTCAGGGCAGTGCCACCCAATTTAGATCAAAATGCAATGGAGGTAGAAATCACAGGGCCCATACTATCCTTACCCTAACCCAGGACCCCACAGATAGCCTTTTTGACTTCAGATTAAAAGCTCACACAGACCGGAGCAAAATATTCACAAGAGTAGGCATCGGAGAAAATTAAGCTTTTGCTATAGCAACGACATTTGACCGTCTGTTCACTTCTTTCTCAGTGTTACAATCTCATCATCAGATGAAGAAGCGTCAGTTTTTTTACTTGCATTGAAAGAGGAATGCCATACATATAAGGTCACCACAACAATTCTAATTGTAGAAATAATAAAAACGTTATAAATTTAGTTTACAATTTTTTAACCTAAAAAAGAACCTACAAATTCAGTCAACAACTTAATGAACCGCAGAAGGACTCTACAAAATCAGGCAACAACTTTCTGAACGTCAAAAAGCATACAAATTCAACGTACCAATTCAAATGTCTTCAAAATTGAGATCCGCTTACGCAAAGTTGCAACGATTTACTTCATTGTCACAGAATCCACCGAGAAATTTACACAGTTGAGACATATAGCACAGATGAAGCATAAGTTTTCTTTCTATCATTTCAGATATTTGCTATGCTGACAAACGCATAAACGCGAAGTAATTCCATGGATTATATTATCCGTGATGGAAGTATAACCCTAATGCTGGTATTACCATCTATTGTTGAATTATGTGACTGTATTTCACAGAGATCCGATTTAATCCTGAATGGTTAAAACTGGCAAAATAACAATGACAATAAATCTGTCAAGAATGACACTGTAGCTAATATCAGGCTTTGCCGTATAATATATAAGAAATAAAAAAAGGTTTTATTTTGTTTAGGGCTACATGCAGAACATGAAAAAATTACATTTTTACTTATAAATGTATAGCATTTAAGTACTGTTTGAAAATGTAAGAAATGACATATTGTAAGTATAAACAACATTTTATTCAACTTGCTAGAAATTTAGGAAAATAGTTAGCCATATAAATTGAATAAAGCCTTCTGAATATGCAAGTTTAGAAAACACTGTATTAAATATGCATTCGAGATCCCACTGCCAATCGGTATAGTGTTGGAAATAATTAATTTCCCAAATTAACTATTTTTTTTTACAAATTATCGTTTACTTTAAAATTTTCTCAGCATGAATTAGATTCTTTAGAGTGTTGCAAAGTCAAATTGTCAAATTTTAGTACTTTTCACTAACAATGCAGAACAAGTTCGCGGTTTTTTCTTCATTAACCAAAGAATAATTTGTCTTCCAAAATGTTTGAAATATTTGTATTTTTCTTCTATTTTATCCTGAAAATAAATTTGGCAAAAAAAAGTCAGAGTATACCAATAGAACGTCGTGAAAATTTCAGAAATAACTATGAAATATTGCAAACAGTAATGCTTCTGGAAATTCAAGATAATAAAAATAATGAAACAAACATATATATGTATAAGAAATATATTATTACTACGTATATTCTGGAATCTTTGACGTACCCTCAGTATGAAAGAATACGTCTTATTTCTAAATGACTAATGAGTCAATTTAGAAGCACAACGTAAATAAGAACAATATGCAACAAACAGCACGATAACTATCAGGATCGCTATACAATTCAGGTAGAATGAAACAGCAATTAAATGATCCACTAATTTGACAAAATAATCATATACTATTTGCCATAAGGTAAATTGTCCTTACCCGAATTTTACTTTACAAGGACTTACCTTTGATGCCTTCACTTAGCGTGGAGTATAAAATCTCCGACTCTCGAGTACGACAGAATAACATTCAAGACATATAATAATAACTCTGATTTAAATTGATCAATTATTTAATTTCATATATATAAATATCTTGATTATTCATAAAGTTTACTTATAAATTCATTTAAGTGACACATATATCTATAACAACTATTTAAGTGACAAACATATTTATAACAAATTATTACTATATACCGAAAATATATGCAATTTTTGTTTTTGACATGCAATAGTTCTTTATTAAGATTTGAGTTCTTAATCAAGTACTGCCAAATAAACGGTATATATTACGTGCCCTCCGTGATCATTATTAACAGATGAAATTTGTATAAATACCTCATTTTTTTGTACTTTGACACTTAGTCAAGAACACACTTTGCTGGATACCTGCGTATACTTGATACGCCACTTGTATTCACTACTCATCACATTCTTTGTGCTCTCGTTTTCTTTGTGCTCTCGCAGGAAATTTCTTGATACTCCTAAATTTACGTGTTTCTAGGATGCTACCGAACATTGAATCCGCCGACGCTTATCGAAATCTCTGGAACCACTTTTTTCTTTCCCCCTGTGGTTTCATACCACCTTCTCTCATTTGTTGTTAGTGATGGAGGGGATGCATACTGTTTAACTATGTGTGAATTCCAATTGGTTCTCAATTAGTGAGTTCCAAGTGGATACATTTAAAGTGCTATTTAGCTTGATCGATATCTGTATTCGAAATGTCAACATGTCGTGTGACATTATTCTCAAACATTGACATACCTTACAATTCAATGTAGCTCGTATCACGTCAACTGCTCTCCAACTGAGAGATGGCTTCTTTTTATAACCACAGCGTTTACAAGCACATCATTTACAAGATCAGCGTAAACAGGCATAATATACAGCAAATGGCTCGATAGCCATCGCATAAGATGACTAAATTACTTTCTGGTACAGTAGAACAATACTTAAATGCTCCACTAATTTCACAAAACATCATATACTACTCTCAAAAGATTGACATATCTCACAATTCAATATAGCTAGCATCACGCTAACTGCTCTTCAACTGAGCGATGACTCCTTTTCAATACTCTTCTTAGAAACATCCAAAATAGGCAAATATTTTGAAGAGTATTAACTACTGGTATCTTAAAAAAACGCGTAAATCACCAAATTGACGATTCATTGCCAAGTCTGGAAACCCTACCCGAGTGTTAAAATATGGTAACCCTACATTGACGTAATAGGAACACCTGCCTGTTAAGGTGTGTTTTTCATTGCGGTTCTCAAAAGAGCTTCCAGTGAAGGCATTTTACATGTTTGTAACAATATTTAAAGAATAGAACATTCTAAGAGTAAAGTATTGAATTGTGGGAGCTGTAATGCTTTATATCCTATCGTTTACATTCCGGTAGCATTTCATAGAGTTTACATTTGTAATTTGAGAAATCTGAAGATTCTGGAAATCAGGTATATAGTCTTAACAAATCGCAAAAATTATAACAAATCGCAAAAATTGTATTGTTATAAACTTCTATTTACAGCTATGCGGAAGTAACTTCGTACGTACGAACTTCGTACATACGAAGCCTCCGAATCTTTGGAACGAAAGAAATAAGTAAAAAAATTTCCTTCGCGAAACGCAATTATAAAATAAGTATCTTTATAATTTCATTTCATAACTCTAAAAAAATATAACACTGACATATTTGCATCCGCAGTGAAATATTTTTAAAATCAGCGTCTAAAACATATGATAAAAATAATTAACCTTTATATATAGAACCAGTCACTAATATACATTCTGCATACTTTTATGTCAAAAAACGTTGTAGAATTATCTATATAGAGAGTATTTATTAATTTATAAGTCCTTTGTCAAAGCAATTTCTTTGAAATGGCTATTTCTTATTCTTTTATTTCATTATTAAATACTCCATTTAAAATAGAATTATTTAAATGACTTTACATTGCATATATATTTATTTAATTCTTATTTTTTAACAAAAATAATATATTTTTATAATGATCAACGCATTTATAATGATCAACGCATACTGATTACAAAGGCTCTAAACACTCTATTATGTACAATTTAATCATTAGCAAACATAAAAATATTATCATCTGATGTTTAGACATAGTAACTTTAAAAAATAAACTCCAAATATAATTTTAATTATCTTGTGTCTAGCATTGTTAAATTTATGAATAAAAAGTGGTATAATAATAAGAATAAATATATACTTAAATAATAGACTTGACATTTATTTAAACAAGCAACTAGTTGTCTAAGTCAACTAATTGACTCATGTTTTGTATGAAAGTTGCTTAGTAGGGAATTAAATTTATTAAATATGAATTATGAAATGTATTAATAATTAAAATCATTACAAAACTATTACAAAATTATTCATGGATCACGCATTTCTACTAATATATATAGCAAATATATATATATATATATATATATATATATATATATATATATATATATATATATATATATATATATATATATATATATATATATATATATATATATATATATATATATATATATATATATATATATATATGTGTGTGTGTGTGTGTGTGTGTGTATATATATAAAATAATTTTAATAGTGTCGTAAATGTGATCTTTTAATTTTTTGGAGGGTTTAGCTAGAGGAGGCATATTTGATAAGTGTCAGTTATGGCCATTATACCGAAATATAATATCTCTTCAGGAAAGGAGGCACTCTTAGGATATTTTGTCTCGTGATTTTGCATGATTTCAATGTTTCATTTAATATCATCTCAAGCACTGTTTACAGTATTATTGGATTCTGAAATTCTGCATATAAATTTCTTATTCACTTCTAAATTTTGATTTTTCCTTTCAATGAAGCTATAGCAAGCTATAGCAAGGCTAATTACATTTTCGTGGGTGCAAAATCAAAACAACAATGCAGTATATAGCTGTTTCAAGGACATGCTAGATCCACTTTTTTAATGCTACAAAACCATAAAGGCGGAATGATCACAAATATGCAGAAGAAACAAAATAATTTACTCTTATAAACCCAATTCAATATTGCTTAGCGTTGCTTTAATTTTGACCATCCTTTTTAGTTTCCTTAAGCAAGAATATACAAAAAAATGTACATTGATATATTGTCTTGACAATTTTGATGTCTTCCATATTCAGAATAATTCTAGTTAATGACTTGTCCAATACTCCCCTTTTTCCACTGTCTGGGGCCCTGTAACCTTTTCACTTTTCTTTATACATGTTCCCTTTTCTGCGCAATATTTAGTCTTTGATAGTTTTGTGCGTCAAGTTAACTATTTCTCATCTAATTGGGACTCGTTTGATTTTGTTCAGACTTCTTCAGTAGGGACGTTTTTATTGTTTTATGGTACACTTTTATCTTGTGTGTCATATCAATTCCATGTTTCGTATTGGCTGAGCTGGTCTTCATTTTGATTGGCTCTCTCGGGTGGACTTTTAATCCATGACTTGGGTATACATACCCTAATGTTTATTCTATTTGTTCTCATTTCGTCTTTAACACTTTGGGTTTCTTGGTTGCCTACCACTAAAACAGGTCTCCAGAGCTAGAGCTTGTCCACGAAATATCTGTACGCTGTATTGTTATTTTATTACTGCTTAAATACATTGGAGTTTTTATTTTTCTTAATATATATCATGTGACTGAATTCGTGGGAAAATATAACCTCCACAATTATTATTCTTACGTCAGTATGTATCATGTACTAGAAAGTATGGGTTTAAATTTTAGTTCCTTTACTTAATATGTTTAGTACAATATATCTACTTTATCTCTTCAATTCTAATCATTAGCCTATATAATATACAAAATCTAATTTAAAATGTATTAAAACTACATACATGCATGATTCCTTTTCTGAGAAGGATGTTAATATGTATTTTTATGGAAAATTACTATTATATTTATCAATTTAGAGTAACAATGATAAATTCTGGAACAAAATTGAAATTTTATATACGATAATTATAATCATAGACAATGTGTTTTTATCTGAATAATTATAGAATTATCGTAATCAAAGAATATAGCAGACTGGAGATTTTATTTACCTTACATTAAACAGCATATAAACAAAGTAGTACGAAGGGTCCAAAATCCAATTCTAGGATTATTAAATATTTACCCATTGAGAATTATATTTGCAATATCATAGTACCAAATTTATTTCCGTTGAAGTATAAGTAAAAATATATAGTTACAGTCTGTAAATTTTTAATATTCCAAATGCTGGGTAAAAGTACATTAAAATGATGTACAACGATATCATAGTGATAAAAGCAGTTATGAGTGAATTGTTGACGTAAGAGAAATATTTAATTTCTAAAGTAAAAGTTGATAATTCAGATTTGATTCAAATAATTTTATCATTGTTTTATGTTAAAATGTGTTTTATAAAGCACTCAACATTTTCTTGACCTTGGATTTAAATCCGTTGGTAAGCTACATGATATAATTTTCTTCACATAAATTGGTGAAAAAATATCATCTGCATAATGCTATTTCTATGAAATTTTTAATTATATGTTTTAAATTAATATCTGTACAACCCCTGACTCTTGAAACTCGATACATGGGCTAAATTTTAAGTGGGGCTATACCAAGTCTACCCCGAAAATTTTATCCAATTAGGTACAACTGTTCTCTCGTGATGATGAGACAAACTTAAAGAAACTTAAAATTCAAAATCATATGCAAATTCCTATAGTATTCTAAATAACTTTGTTATTCACATTATTCTATTAAAATATTTTATTTAATTCTTCTAAAAAAATGTATAATAATCTCTGGACTCAATATACAAAATTATCTTCACAAGTCGATCTGAAGAATAAAGCATCCTGTTAGAGTTTATATACAAATTTAGAAAATTTATTTTTTAATTCTCACCAAACGACAGAGACAATCCAAAATATCGTACTCAATTATGCAAAATATTTAATTTTCATCAATTCGGTGTCATTTTGATGAATTTCGCATCGTTTTATCAATTGAAACATTTTCTTCAATTAAGCGACATTTTAAAAAATCGCCAAATTTATCGCCAAGTGGGAGTAAAAAACTAACTGACAGTTCCACTTGTTGTTGTTGGTGTTGTCGTGTCCCTAACATTACATTTAAGTAAGAATGTGTGCACTGCTTCTGTTTAGTCTAATGACCCGAGGCACCCGAAGGTAGAAGTCTGACTTCTGCCCCAAATAAGACATTACAACATCCATGCCCACAGGCGGGACTCAAACCCGCAATCTGACAGCCGAGCCATCACGAGGAAACGCCTGCCTCTTTCACCGCTCGGCCACCACATCGGCGACAGTTCCACTTGTCGACAAATTGACGAAACTTCATCACAATACTATCCCCGAACAAAACACTATTAATTTCATTTATTTAGAGCAATTTTTAGATATATTTATCGATTTACAAACATTTTCATCAATTTGGAGATATTTAAAAAATTCTCTAAATGTGTTAAACGAGCAGCTTAGGATTTCCTAAAGACTTTTTGAACGTTTTAGGAAAAATTAAATCTCCAATGTATGTGTGTATGTATACGTGTGTATGTGTGTGCGTGTTTATGTGCATGTGTATATGTGGTGGTGTATGTGTGTGTATGTGTGTGTACATGGATATGTGGATATGTGTAGGTACATGTGTGGGTATGTGTGTGAGTGTGTGTGTGTTTGTGCATCTGCGTGTGTGGGTTTGTGCATGTGTTAGGTTTAGCATGTTAACTCAAAAACGATTGCACGAACCAATTTGTAAATTAACAAGATGAAAAAATACGTAAAAGAACTAAAACTTGGATGCTATGTTAATCGCATGGTTTAAATTTGAGATATAACAATATATATTGAATAATTATAAATTAAGAAAATATTCATTTGGCTATGAATTTTAAATTAATATCGAAAATAAATGTTTTATTTCAGTATATAAATACAAATATATTTTACTTTTTGTTTCCATACATAACCAAAGACTTAAAATGATTACATAGTTAACGTATCATAAAACTAATCCCGGATTCTGCAAAACAAATTCTTCCAAATAACAATATTTTTTTAACTGATACATGTTTCTATATATTGTTAAAATAATAAAATGCCAATAGTATTCCAATAGGGGTAAAGGTTTTAAAGAAATAAATTCCTCAATTAAGTTTATATCGGCAACTGCTAAATATTTTTTCAAATACTGAATATGAGTATATTTCACTTTTTGTTTGGATTCACTGCCAAAAGCATACAAATATTGCTTTACGAATGAACCGGAAATTTAATCCACAGTTCTACAAATTGTTGTAAATAATAATTTTACTTTCCTTAGAATACAAGGTAATGTGTAAGGAAAGTATTGGAATCGTGTCGAAAATCGCAACTCGAGTTTTCGACAGATCTACACGTTTCGCCACTTTAGAACTCGAAAAGACTATATTCACCGTGGAGTCTGTATGTGTGTATCTGTGTATATGTCTATATATGTGTCTATGTGTGTGTGTGTGTATGTATGTCTGTGCGTATCTGTATGTCTGTATGTACAATGTATATATTCACTCTAGATTAAAAACTAATTGACCAAAATTCACAAAAATTTGTAGATAAGCTACTTTTGATTTACTCTGGTGCTGAATAGATTTTGACACAATCTGGGATAAAATCATATCCCCCCCCCCCTGCGAAATGGTCCGCAAAGTATAGCTAGCACTCTAGCTGAAAAATTAATGGATCAAATTTCACTAAATTTGTTAGATGACTCATATGTGAAATACTCTGGTGCTGGTTAGATTTTAGTACGTCTAGTAGGAAAGAAAAACCGCTTTTATTTTGCAAAATGGCCAGCAAAATTTGCTAAGATCTGTAATAAAAGACTGCGCATGGTCAAATGTATCAATTAAAAACTTGTTTTATACGTGGATTTGACGATAAAAACTATAACGCCAACCCTATAACCCTAGTGCCAATAGTTTTAGAGATATTTTAACTTTTTATGTTTTTGGCAAGTTACCCTTGAAAACATCTAATCCCTAAATGAGATAAAAATTGAAATAAAACATCAATTTCGGTGTAACTTGAAATAATTGTCCGTGTTATTCTTTTGCAATTAACCTCAAATATAATGAATTCTAAAATAAGTATAGAAAAAATGAATTTAAATTTGTAGAGAAAGTCGTATGCTGCTTACATCAGATTTTTTAAGTTCTGCTGTCCTCAGTTGGCTACATGGCAAGTTACCCTTAAAAACATCTAATCCCTAAATGAGATAAAAATTGAAATAAAACATCAATTTCGGTGTAACTTGAAATAATTGTCCGTGTTATTCTTTTGCAATTAACCTCAAATATAATGAATTCTAAAATAAGTATAGAAAAAATGAATTTAAATTTGTAGAAAAAGTCGTATGCTGCTTAAATCAGATTTTTTAAGTTCTGCTGTCCTCTGTATAAAGTAAAAATAAAATTGCAACAGTACTCTAATGTGACTATCTATTATTTAGAAATATATATTGCACAATATAAAGTTTATGTCGATAAATAATTGACTGAAATAACATATGATCCAGGAAAATACTATAATATTTCGATACAGCATGCTTCTAATAGACGTAAAAGTTTAGTCGTATTTTTGGGAGCTTCAGTTGGCTACATAAAACCATCGAAAGTGAAAAATCTATTTTCTTCTTCGAAAACAAAACATTAGTGTTCTTTGAAACCTTAGACAATTCCAAAATAACTCGAATTGGCCTTTTCTTCACAAGAACATGTAAAACCTCTGCTCTGTTGAAGCTAAAACGTTTTATCAGAAAGAAAAAGCATTTCTTCACTACCAGTTTAATATATAGTATATAAAAACAAAGATTAATGAGGTGGTGTTGAAAATTCGACTGTCGAATTTTAATTGATTTTAGACGTTTTGAACATTACAGGATGAATATTAAATTTTAAAGTGATACATGTGCATATTATGTATATATGTAATGCTTCAAAATGTTCCAGAAATTAAAGGAAATAGAAGTGTATACTGTGGAATTTTTATTTAATAATTACAGAAATTATATAATTTTAATTTTATTATATTAATATACACTCTTTTGCAAAACAAACGAAGCACCCCTAAAAATAATCCGATCCTCTCAAATTTTTGCATGCAAATTCCTTTATATCGAGTATGCAAGTGATTAAATTAATATTCAAGTGATTAAATTAATTAAGGATAATGAGTGTTAACTTTGGTCATAGCGCCCGTTTCTACTGCGCAAATTGCATCCTATAAAATAGGTTAAAATGTGGAGGGTTTATCTTTGCTCGTTATCGGAGTTGCAGTTCCGTGGAGACCCAACTAATAATGCCGTTACGACGTTGCTGACGATCTTATAAGCAATTAGACGAGTTCGAACGTGGTCATATAGTCGGAATGCGTGAATATGGCTAGTCATACAGAGTAATATGCTGCCACCTGCCCCGAACGGACACTGGTGCGCAAATGTGCTGGCAGCATGTTTGCTGCAAGGAACTCATGGGCGGAATGAAGTCTCTGGAAAGCCAAGATGTACGAAAGCGAGGCAAGATCGGATGATTATGCGACAGGTTCGAACTGGCCCAATGACACCATTTTCCGCCATCCAACGTGTTACAGCCTCTTCCATACCACTCGTGTTACTTTTCACTATCTCATGGCGCTTGTCTGAGGTGGGATTACGCTCGCAGCGGCCTTTAAGACGTCTGCTATTAACCCCACAACATTGGCAGAGTCGTTTGGAGTGGCGCCGTAGCCGAGGAGAGATGTCACATCATGGCTGCCAGCAGACGGGTATCGCATAGCGTTCAGCAATGAACCATGCTTCAGTCTTTCACGGATTACCATTGGGTACGTGTGTGAAGGCGCCAGAGTTAGCGGCCCCAATCAGCCTTTGTTTTGAACAGGCACAGCCCGGACCACTCATCCTGTTGCTCGCACCCTAGGGTGAGTCGGGTGACCTGGGTCTTCAACAGCACACAGCCTTCACTCCAGGTTGTGATGGTGTGTGTGTGTGGGGGGGGGGTACTATCTCTTATGACAGCATGTCGCCCCTATTCATCATGCGTACAACTTTAAAAACTCAACGATATGTTGATAAAATACTGCGGCCATTTGCGTTATCCTTCATGACACGTATATTCTGGGGCCATTTTCCAACAAGATAATGCCACGTCACATACGGCTCGCATATCTATGGACTGTATCCGTTCTGTTGATACTGTTACTTGGCCAGCGAGGTCACCAGACTTTTTGCCAATCGATCATGTATGGGACATTCTAGCCCGCGAGATTCCGGCACCCCAAAATGTAGCAGACCTGGAGCAACAATTGAGGAATGCCTGACAGAATGTATCGCCGGATGACATTAGGAAACTTTATATTACCTTAACTAGACGTATACAAGTATGCATTGCCGCCAAGAGGGGTTTCACCAATTACTGATTTAAAAGTTCAATGTGCAATTGCTAACCATTGATGAGTCCTGCGGTCTTGATTTTGTAATAATTCCATTACCTGTGTATGAGCTGTGCGCATATTTAATTTAAACAAAAACAGCTACTTCCTTCATAGTGCTTCGCTTTTTTTTGCAAAAAAGTGTTAATAGCATATGACAACAATAATTTAAATGTCTGTAAATGTAAAATAAATGTGATCCACGATAGTCAGCTTTTATGTAATTTATCCATACCATTATAGAAAGAGAAAAATATTTTTTAAATTGTAAAATATTCTAAAAGAAATAAGTTAAAGATATGCTTCTTAAAAATAATTTCTAAATAATAAAACATCAAAGAAAATAGAAATTAATTTACATCATATAACAAAAGAATATAATATTTTCACATGTTATAAGTATTAAAAACTTGCACTATTCGTAAATAAGATTTTACCTTCTTAAATTTCATATGTGCATTTAAACTTTATAAATTGAATAATATCCTTAAAAATGTTCGAAAATATGAATACAAAGAATTCGAATTAAATATTCAGTCATTCTTCCCAGTCAAATTCGTGTGATTACTTTAAGTTTATAAGCTAGATTATTAAAAATTTATTCTCAACAAGGTATTTCCAAGTAAATTCCAGTTCATAAATTGAATAAAGTAAGATAATCAAAGAGTTTTTTAAATATATTATATGAAATTCATTTTTTATATAATTTTCAGGAGTTTGTCTCCCCTTTATAATTTAATGATTAAAACATATTTCTTGGATAAATTTTACATGAGAGAACTGCATTCATGTGAGGCAGGATTAGATCAAACGAGATAAAACAAGAAAGATCAGCCATGCATAAAACATTGATTATGAAACTCTTTTCAACTGATATGTAATTTTTTTAAACATCTCAAAAACGCGATACATTCAGAGGTGATATTTTTTAAATTATCACAATGCTACAATAATTTATTATATTTGAAAACTTCATCGAGAAGAAATGAACTTTACTCAAATAACGTCATCGAAATATAAATCGCCTGGTTCTCTATATAAAAACAGTGGATATTTCATCCATAAATTTTTTCCATTCCTTTCATTCAGCGAAACTTCATCAAAAAAGCAATAATATAGAATCGTCTGATGCTCTATGTAAAATCAATGAATGTTTCACTCTTATCAGCTATATTGCAGACTCCAGAGCTAAATAATTTTGCGTTAAAGAAATTCATCAATTCTTATAAAACTCATCCTATAGCTTGATGTGTTTACATTCTCCATACGTGAAATTTAGGCTTCGTTGTAGAAATGAGTTTGATGATAATTTAAACTCAAAAATATTATGATTGCTTTGGCGCAGTATATAGATGCACAGAAAAAAATAATAAAATAAAGCTGTTTTAGGACAGATGTAACACTAAATATAAATTGAAAAGAGCTTTAACCGATATTTCCTCATCGTCTTAAAAATAGGACAACATACATAAGTGGCCTTTATATAAATTATTTTGCGTATTTTAATTTAATTTAAAGACAATATATAGTTTAAGAATCATTAACTATATATTTACCGTTGTCGCAAATTTAAATTACTGTTGGATATTTTTTATTATTTTTTTTTAAATGGCGATTCTTGCAGATTTTTTTTACATTTTCAACACACGAGTTTTTTTAAGTTTTGAGCTCCAAAAAAACATGCATATAAATTTATTAAAGTAATATTCCATACCTTTATACCAGTAAAAATGGATTGCCAAAAAAAAAGTATCTAGAGGATTGTCCTAAGGGATATATATCTAGAGGGTGGACCATTGCCCTATGTTTAGGACAGCCTGTACCGATCAAGCTAATAAAACTTTGGTAAGTTCTTTTATTTATTTTGTATACATAGACTTAGAAAAACACACATTCAAGATTTTACAGAAAATATTAATTTTTTTCAATGCTTGGTACAATCTCAAGTAGCACCTGCACGTTCAGAGTACGTTCAAAGATAGTGTTATACGTGTTATAACGGTGTTTGGTGTTATTGGCACGTGATATTCGACGTTCTACAATGGTGAAATATAAGACGTTCTTTATCTGTGGCAAAAGAACGTTCAATTCATAGAACGTTCAATTTTTTGTGTATATAAAGTATACTGTTTGACGTTCTACAATAGTTCAATAAAAACGTTCCGAAGACTGTGTCAAAAGAACGTGATATTCGGCATGCTATAGTAGTACAACATGGAACGTTCAATATCTGTATCGAAAGAACGTACAAATCGCCGAGCAATAGTAGCACGAATAGCACGTTCGTGCTATATTTTAGACCAATGTTCTAGTATTTTAGACCGATGTTCTTTTCAATTTTCTCTCTCTTTCTCCTTCTCTCTCAAAGGTTAAGATTTCCTTTGAGTCTATTTGCGATTTTCATCCTTAAATCAGTAAAAATTTAACTGTTAAAATCTACTGTATTTATGTGTTCCTGTATTGATGTATTTTCATCTTTAGTTTCTTATACTATATAATATAATATAGAGATAGTATTGTTTCCACAAAAGTATTCGTATTCAAGAGTTTGATGCCAATGTATGTTTTAGGACCTCCTGAAATTGCTTTGAGTAGTTTTGGAGTGATATCCCTCTGTCTGTACTGTTGTTGTTGTTGTTGAGACCCAGACCATCCGACCTACCAGAAAGGTGTAAGTTAACCGTTACTGTCTGTACTGTGCTCGATTTTTTGTATATTAGCTGCAACAAATATTAATGGATTTTTCGCGAAATTTTATATCCGGGTCTGTTATAAAAAAACCTAGAACTGGACGGACATTTTTTAAATTCCTGCGAAAACGTCGAACTTGATTCGAAATTTTATATTTTTTTAACATGGGACAAAATTTGACATATTCATACATAAAAATAGTTATTTATGGTTCAATGATCGATACCATCATTGTTGGGAAAACAAACTTCGATACAATTTTTGTGTGAGTGAAGTCATTACCCCAGGTATACTCGTACATTTTCAAGTATGGTATCAATCAAAAGATTTTTTTAAGTCCTCTCAATTGAAGGGTAACAAGTTATAATAATGATTTGGCCCAACAATTCCAATTTTTCAATTTTTTTTTTCTTAATGTAAATGGGAAAATTTCTGAGCTACTTAAGAATGGATTGCGGTACAAATTGGGCTACAATTCAGTTAAATTTTTTAGTTTATGGTGTGATTAAAATCACGTCCGATCACGATTTTGACCCATTGTTTATTCCAGAAATTAAATGTTCAAACCTATTTTTCTGATGTATTCTTTTAATGTAGAATATACAGTTAATCCCTGATATAAATATCAAAATGGGACTGGGAAGGTATTAATTTACCCCTAAAATGAACTGAAAACGTGATGTCAATATGTAAATCGATAAACACCAAATATTTTTTTAATCGAAGTGCATCAGAATTTCTTTTTTTTTAACATGACATTGTTAGAAGAAGACTGATCCCGTGCCAAAGGCATACCTTTCTTTGAAGAAGATAAGCCTACAGTTTACAAGACCATTGTGAGCAGCTTAAAATATTCACCACCATTAAAAAAACCTTTACTTTAATACCATAAAACATTGATTAAAACTATCATCCAGTTTTAGAGGCAAAGGAAGTTCTTGCCTTCATTATGGCTAGTCTTTTAATTTTGAAGGCCTCCTAAATTGGTTGATAATTTTAATCAACCTTGTATGCTGCTAAATAACAAAATAATTATTTTCTGTGTGTGTTTGTGGATTATTCCTGACAGCTGTTGAGCAATTTTTTTTCTAAGCAGTAGCTTTCCCCTGATTAAGTTTATTTCAGTCAAGACTGGACAACTTCAATTAGTGGTGTGGAAGGTATTTGGGGGCCTGGAGATATTATCAAACTCAAATACCTACAATAGAATTGTAAAAAGAAGCTGGGACCTAAATTATATTTTCACTTCAATCAAGTTTTGTCCCTTTGGAAATAACTTCTATGAATGGTATTCTTTAAATGTTAATATTTATAGGATGAATTCAATAAAATGGTGACAAAAATGTCCATCCCTGAGAATCAAAAGACAACATTTAAATTTTGTGCAAGAAAATCTTTAACACATTTAACTAAATGTATGATTGATTAATATTTCCACTTATTCATTTTTTTACCTTATAAAATGTGTAAACGTTACAGAAAAATGTTTTAAAATTGATTAACAGGAAAATAATAAAATAGATAAGTTGAGGCTTTTATTTATATCTGAGTAAAAGAACATAACTAATAATTTGCATACATATTATTTCAAAATATTAATTTTGATTGATTTTCTGCATTCTAAAATAAGTCATTATTTAAATTTTAATGTTAAATTTTCATGTGACATTTACATAATTTGGACTTGTAAAGTGAAACAAATATTATATTTAACATTATCATAGGATTTAAAGTAGTAGGGAGAGAGATTAATTAAGTTAATCAAATTCGAAGGTCGTAGTTTTAACCTCCACATGGGAGCACATCACACACACATATATACATATATTAGACATGTAAATTAGTAAAAGTTAATTATAAAAAACCCTAACACCATTTCTGCTAAAATGAACTGGTTTACAACGTAAAATGCAACGCAAACCAAGATTAATAAACATACGTACGTTTCGAAAATTAACTGGATTTTCTTCAGTATAAAAATACTTTTTACATTGAAGACGGAAATCCAGTTAATTTCCGAAACATACGTTGGTGTATATATCTTGATTTGCTCAGTATTGCACGTCATAAATCAGTTCATTATTGATTTTGCATGTGTCAAGTCACGGAGGGGGGTTCCAATCTAGGTGTCTTAACACGCTTATTCGATGTGCAATATAACGTTGTCACATGGTTCTAGAAACACGTGCCTATCTATAGTACTATAAAAGTTCTTTGAACAATAGTATTCGACGTGCTATAGACGTGAGAAAGATGTGTTATTGCACCAATTCTGTACGTACTTTTCGACGCTGTGACAAATAGACGTCATTCGGCACGTGCTACTAGAACGTGCTCTGTACGTACCCATAGTACGTACTGTGTACGTGCCTGTAGTACGGGATCGAAACGTTTTCGTAGTACTAAATCTGTATGTGCTCTGAACGTGCCGGTGCTACTTGGGATATGGGTTAAAAATCACGATTTTGACACAAGATGGGTAGCCCATTGGTTAGCGCGCTGGAGTTGCACTCGGTAGGCCCGGGTTCGATTCCAGCCACTGCCAAAACTGCCGCCGTGTTCATGCGGAGTACGATCACGTTAAACATGTGGGTCCGAAAGTCCTTCCGAGAGGTTGGTGGTAGGGGAAGGAGGGTACGGTCCCTGTGGATGCCTCCCCCACTGGGTTCCGGTCCAAATTGGGTGGCACTTTCCGGCCGTCCAAACAGTTGCCTTACACCTTTCTGGTAGGTCGGACGGTCTGGGTCTCAACAACAACAAGATGGATGTCATATTTTATTTTGAAGTGGGTCACGCGATCTTTTCATATAATATGGGTTATTTTATATATTTTATATATTTTATGGGATATTTTTATATATATTATGGGATATTTTTATATATTTCATGGGATAATTAGAATATTTCCTAAAATTTTCGAAACAATTTGTAAATTGTAAATTCATTTAAAAAATGCTTGAAAAATTAGGTCCCATAGGGTTCAAGATATTTCATTTCTTCAACCCGAGTTTAATTCAAAACTACGTGGGGGATATTATTCATATTTATATTCCCATATGTTCCACAGACTGTCTCAATAACATACTAGAATTCATTTTGATAAAGTCATTTATACGGCAGTTATCTTGCGAACGGACAGACAGACCGAATGAAGAAAATCATAAACACTTTCAACTATGTTGTAAACTGTTAAAAAAACTGATATTTCTTTACAGGAATTAAAATTTGTTTTTATCACTGAATTGTTTACTACATTTACTATTAAAGCAAGCAGCATACCAGTTTTTTGTACGGAATGTATAATATAATGAAACTTAAAATTCCCAATTATGTGCAAATTCCTATATTTTCCTCGATGACATTATTTTCAAAACGTTCTGTCCAACCATTTAATTTAATTCTCCCAAAAATGCATAAGAATCTCTGTTCTTGCTATACAAAATTATCTTCACAAACATATTTAAAGGATAGACATTCTGGTCTCGTTTGTAAAGAAATTTACCAAAAATATCAAGTTGCATCAATATATGCCCAAATTAAATCTCAATGATATTGTATCGACATATGACGAAATGAAAACTCTAAATTGGTATTAGAAGATATGTGTGTACTATTTTTAGTCTGTTTCAACATTCAACTAAACAGTATGAGTTTGAAAAATAATATACAAAAATAAGAAATACTACTTAAGTAATTGGAAATATCAATTATTCCCGTAATCTTTAAAATTGAAGCCCATAATTGATATATTATTCCAGTCAAAAATATAATTCTGATAACAGATATCGTTATATAGATTTCTTAATTATTCAAATCGGAAAATATTTTAAAAAATCGTCTGCTGTATAAACTCAGTAGGTTTTATTTCGTTGCTTAGTAACATATCATTTTTTTCTGCTGTAAAAACAGAGTTTAATTACGTTGCTTAGTAACATACTATCATGTTTTAAGCTGTATAAATTCATTTGGTTATATACGTTGCTCACCAACATGATCAAACAAACATTCATATAAACAAAGTATTTTACATTTGATTGGAGTATAATATCCTTACAACTCTTGGTCTTAGAAACTCGAAAAATAGGCTAAATTTTAAGTGGGGAAATTTTACTGCTACCCACAAAATTTCATGAAATTCGGTACAGCCGTTCTTCGGTGATAATGATCCAAATACACAAATAAATATTTCATTTATAGATTGGGGTTATTTTTCTAGTAAAATTTACAATAAAGTAAGTGCGCTTCACTATATCGCTAAACTTTCAAAAATTTAAATACGAATGACTATTTTGATTAAAAGGGCAGCTAAGTAAACAATCGTATTTTATTACCTTATTTTAGAAAACGTTATGATCGTGTAACCTGATATATAATGAATATCCCTTACCGTATGATGAGCAAAAATATTGAATATTGGTACAAAAATATTTGCTTTTAAAAGTTTTATGAAGTACTTTAAGATTACATGGAACTTTATTGACTTATTGAACTTATACTGTAATGTTTAGCCTTTTTTTATACAAATCATTAGCTTAACATACAAATATCTTAACATACAAATAACTTACATACAAAGAACTTAACATACAGATAATTAACTTCTGATCAAAGTGTATATAATGAGATTGATTAAGTAGATAATCATTTAATTTGTTCGTTAATGTAGTTAATTTTTCACTATGTTTGTAAAAGTTAGTATATTCTTAAAAAGACAAATTTCCCTGTTGTAGGAAAGTTTGACCTAAATTAATTTTGCTTTAAAGAAATAAAAACTGATAATGACTATAGGTAAGTTCTGACACAAATGACCTTATTTCCAGAGTTTTTAATCAGCTGATAAAGAATGCACTCCAAATTAACTTGAAAATTATGAAATTTGGAAAATGCAGATTCAATTTAGAGAAACATAATTATTTTCATCACCAGGGGTGAGTTTGTCAAATATTGGGCTAGATTTATAGTTAAACATTAAAATTTAAAGTAATATCATTGCAAAACTGTTCAATCTGTAAACTAATTTTATGAAATTAAGATAATATCCTAACACTGTATGCATTGAAATAATTAATTGCTGATTATAAGAATACAAATTTCGCGTACTCATTTATAGAAGCTGATATAAAAATTAGGTAGTTAAAATTGTTCTAAGGGCATATTGCGCCCGCTTCATCAGGTAAAAAAACAGAATGTACTGCTCAGAATATACAAAACAACTGTTGTGTGTTTGTATAGATATTAAATACATCTTTTATAAAGGTAGGAAAAATAATAAAAGGATATTGTTTTTTAAATATATGATATAAAATTTCTATTTTTAATATTTTAAGATATTTGGACAAAATTACAGTTGTATTTAATTTTATGGTTGTTACACATGTCTTTTTACCTGATGAAAGGGGATACTAACGTTCTTGCAAAAAGAAAAACTGTATTCACTTAATTTTCATGTATTTTTCTACCGGTATCTTCTTCTAGAACGCGTAAGGATTTAACATAGACTACTCTGCAAAATAATTAAAGCAGAATATCCTCAACGTATCTTGCTACAATTTAGGTTAGGTTCACTCAATATGCCACGGAGTGTTTTATATTTCAGTGGGTCACATATAAATTATCTTCTATAGCTTATATTTGATTGTGTTGGACTGATCCAATTTGTGTAACGTAAAAAGTAACCCTAGTTGAAAAAGTCTGAACCATATATTTAATTTTGTAAAATACATCTTCTAATATTTCATCCAATTCTGCACTGTATAAAAACACCATCAAAGCTATCAAAACATCCCTTACCCAAAATATTTTTTATAGTTTTCCAAGTTTTCAAATCATGTTGATAGCCTGGAGAAAAGCTATTTACGACCACGAAAGTCTACGTGTTAAAAAGAAACCCACTTTTATACCATAGATATACAAGCCGTTAGAAATAGAAAATCCTACCTTCAAATAAGTCACCTTTCTTATTGCCGGGAAGAATTTAGAATATAATTTTTGTTTCGAAAGAAAATGGTTTGCATCTAAGGAATGCCGATTTATCTAAAACCTATCAATTTTATAACACAAAGGAACGTTAGAATGCATTGTTGCAGAAATATTTTCGAATCAAGGTAAAATACATCTATTTCTGCAGTTTTCAGAGGTTTATATTTCCGTGAACCATATCTATCACGAATTTGGCGTATCATAATTTATTTTTCCATTGAAAATGCTATTAAAAATTAAAAAATAAGATGGTTGAAGGTTCCATTGCTATTTACACACAAAGCTGATGTGGGCTGAACATGAATTTCACAACACACAGCGATAGCGCCAACTGCCGTACCGTGTTGAAAACACCGGTTTTCGTTAGATCACCGAAGTCAAGCAGCATCGGGCGCGGTTAGTACTTGGGTGGGTAACCACCTGGGAACACCGCGTGCTGTTGGCACATTTCGGACGCGGTAGCCCGGTGGTTTGCGCCCTGGATTTGCACGCTGCCACAACTGCCGCCGTGTTCATGCGGAGTACGATCACGTTAAACATGTGGGCCCGTAAGTCCTTCCGAGAGGTTGGTGGTGGGGGAAGGAGGGTACGGTCCCTGTGGATGTTGCCCCCACTGGATTCCGGTCTAAATTGGGCGGCACTTTCCGGCCGTCCAAACAGTTATCTTACACCTTTCTGGTAGTTCCCGGCCACACACTTAGCTACAGTAAAACTTCGGGTCTGTCGTGTGGTCTGGGTTTTCAACACTTCAACACCTTTCTGGTAGGTCGGACGGTCTGGGTTTCAACAACAACTACACACAGCGATGGATTCGTATACATATATCAGTGTCTAACATATTTTTACCCGCACAGACCCCCCAGAAACCCCACGGTGACTTAGAAGGCGTCTGAGTATTTGCACACATATAGTAGCAACTACTGCGCGGAATATTTCTCTTATCGGCGTATAATTTCTCTTATTAAAATCACGTTGTATATTTAATAATTATTCACTTTTATCTATTTATTTTGGTCTCACAAAGCAATTATACATTGAATAACGGTGATCGATTTCGATTTATTATCATTAAACGATTTGGCATCATTAAAATATAATATCGAGAAACTCATGCGAGTTAGCGACTTCAGTAAATTATGATATGTGGTTAAAATTTTTTAAAAAATCATATGTGGGCAGCAAATGACTCTCCTTATACAATGCAATGAATTTAGTATTTTTACAGCAAAAGAGAAATATGTTATTCTTATAGTAGATACTTATATTCTTTCCAAGATATTGAATTTTCGTCAATGAATCGTCGTTTTCATTGATTTAGCGTCATTTTTTATCCATACTTTTGTCCATTTCGTTAATTTGGCAACATTTAAAAAAGTCTCCAAGTTGGCGACATTTTGACAAATTCGTCGACAAAATCTCACTAAGTGTTATCGACGGAGAAATAAGTTATTCTCTTATAGCAGATAAATGACTATTGGCTTTCAAATACAAAAGTATTACTCAAAGTATATTTTCTCATGAATGGAACTAGCTAGATCCACAAGAATGATGTCACCCAATTTATCGTATGGTATTACATATGAAAAGTGAAAATGTTTCTCAACAGTTAATATTTTTTTTAATTTATGGGATTTTTTCATACATTTATTTGAAAAATGTGCAATATCTCGAGAACAGTTCATGCTAACGTTCTAACGTTTATGTTAATCGTTTTCGAATTACAAATTACATAAGAAATGTCTATTTGTGTAACTTTAATAAAGGTTTTGATTTTTTGATGATTTTTTCAAAATTTCACTCGAAAATTTAAGGGAGTTCGGAACATTCGATTGCGGTTAAAAGCAATAGGCTTCCAGTATTCACGTATTGTAATTTTTGTATCTAATTTCATGCAAATCGCTTCATTCGTTCGTGAGATATCGTCTTCACAGACTCACTAAGACACACACACACACACGCACACATATAGACATCACCTCAAAAATGTTTGATTTGTGATCAGGGATGCTTGAAAGGTGCTCTTCCGACGAAAACTCGAATTCGAATTTTCGATCCCGCCACAATACTTTCCTTATACATTATGTACCATATAAGGAAAGTAATAATCGGAGGTGGCTCCAGTTCAATGAAGCCGAAATGGTTTTGTGTCAATATTATTTTGTAAAATAAAACTCAACTTTTTTAATATCGAAAAAAATGAACAGAATCTGATTTTATACGTTTATAGGGCTTTCAGAGAGCTACAAATATTTTATAGCCTTGATTTTTAGTTTTTAAAATATAAGCATTATAATCTTAAAAAACATAAAATTTTTATACTTCTTCAACTTGACAAGACAATTACTCCAAAAATATCACACATTTTTTAAAAATAAATATAGATTTAGAAATTAAATTTCTTCATATATATATTAATTTCGCCTATTATATATATATATTCCTTAAAAATTGATCTTAGACATATATAATAAATTACAAAGTTGAGTAAAAAACGGTACAGAATTTTATGAAATCGATAAAAATTTTCAGGTGATACAAAATTTAAATTTTTATACTGCCCCCGTACAAAAAACATTTCCAATGAGTAAAATGTTCCCAATACACTAATAAGCTGATGAACAAAATTTCAGCATTTTATCAGAGAAAGTCACAAAGATATGTATAAACAAAATTGGTGAAGAATTAATCACAAATTAAAATATAAATGTTTAAAGCAAGAGTGCAAATGACGCAACACAGATATGTATCATGTGCAAATAATATCTGTCTCTTATCTTTAATGGATCTTTGGCATGGATGGAAAACATTTTGAACAAGCTTTGTAATCTTTGTGTAAAGTTATTATTGCTACACATTGTTGATACTTTTGTAACAATAAATAGTAAAATCATTATTTATTTATGTAATCATTGTTTTCTTTCGTATTTTGTGTATGACTCCTGAAACGCGATCTCCCGACATGATTTGTCCCCTCTGAGAACCCATGTAGATGCATCAGAAAGTGGTTTAAGTCAGTATTTTTGTCTTTTCATCTCTCTGGGACTTTTATGATAAAATGCTGAAATTCTGTACATCAACGTGTTGGTGTATGGGGCACATTTTAGTTATTAGAAATGTGTTTGAACGGGGGCCGTATAAAAATTTAAATTTTGTATTTCTTAAAATTTAATTCCCTGGAAAATTTTAATCGATTTCATGAAATTATGTACCCTTTTTTACGTAACTTTGTTATTTATGATATATGTCTAAGATCAATATTTAAGGAACAAAAGCCGAGGTCAATGTTTTTGGGACACCCTGTATATATATATATATATATATATATATATATATAATATAATATAAGTAATATATATACACATTTTAGAGTTTCGATGATATTTCGAAAAAAAATATGAAAAATGAAAAATGAACGCGTTTGGACGGATACTTTTTAAAGTTTCCTTTGAAAAAATGGAATTCTACCCAAAATCTTATTATATACACTTGATTTCAAGGAGTTAAAATACTTGTTTATTGTTTTAGCTCTTTTAGTTTGTGAGATATATGCATTATGAAATTGTAAAACGGAAAACAGAAAGTTCCCAATGTTCTTCAGATTGACTACGATTAATCGAGAACTATAAGAGCTTGTTTTAATAGTAAATATATGTTATTAAATTTTCTAGTACATAATTTTGCTGTTTACTATTTATATGTCTCTTTTATAGTTTACTAAACTTATATTTCGAGTGAAAGTAGGAAAAATCAAAAAGCACTCGTTTAAGGAGCTAAAATATCGAAAAAAAACTTTTAAAATCTGGAAATTATTTTATATATCAGTAATCTAGACCTTACATCCGCCAAAAAAAGAAAAAATAATTTTATTTTTATCTATTATATTCGGCGTTAAAACGTCCAAAATGTCTACATTTTTGTAACGCCCCGTTTTTTTCGCCAGAGAAACCCCAACCATAATGTTTTTCACATTAAAAAAATCACAAATTAAATTGTCATTTTTTACTCAAATCTTAGCATATTCATAATTTGATTTCCATTTCCGAAAAATAATATTCGAATAATTAAAGGTGTTTCAGTGGTCCCAACTCTTTGAAATCCCAAGACCTCTGAAATATATCAATGGATATAATAGTACCAAATATTGTTCATTGTGTTCAATCATATCTAAAGAACAATTTAAGATTACTCCTATGTTCTGTACTAAATTTGGAATGAAAGTACTTCATTTTTTTTACTTTTATATAGTAAAATTATTTTCTCTGTTTCTTTCTCCTTCTAGATCAAAATCTTGAAATAACTCTATAAATGATTCAAACTATAATCGATATTATTCGGTCTTAGGTAAAAAGTTACGTATAAAATAACATATTTTGTAATCTTTTAAAGCGTAATTATATTTTTAAGATGCTTTTTCTATTTTCGGTGAAACGTATTCGAACATTTGAGTTTGTTCCTCAGGTTTATTCAATCATTAAAACTTTGACTTTCATCGACTGAAAAATCCGTCCCAAATTTTTACCTGTTTTTTTACAGAAATATTATATACACACACAGACTAACAATAACATAGACAGGCATTAAATACTATTGAAGAAATGGTTGATTTGTATATATATACATGCACAAGACGTGTAGATCTATCATAATCCGACAAACGAATTTTTCACCCCATCACAATATTTTCAACTTGCAGAAACTATGTATTGTGGGGAAAATAAAAACACCATTTCCCAATGTGATCTTATTCATTAACTGTTTCTACTCAGTCGAGCTCTTTATATAAAAACAAAGTTAATGAAAAAATTACAGATATTGCCCGTAACTATTTTATACATTCAACATTTATATATCTCTTACGTTGGTAAAATAAACCAAAGCTATCTTTGATTCAAGACAGTGAAATTGAATTCCCAATTACCCCTGGGGAAAATAGAACCCCTGTCTAATGGTATGAGCTCCTTTCATCGTCTTTGGCTTCACCGTTTCTTCATATTTTGGTGTTTCCGTTCACTTTATTTATGCAAGAACCCATTTCTTACTTGGCATTACGTATTTTGTTTATTTGAGGCAGTAAAAATAACATAAAGATTAAACTCTACAGATTGAATAAAAGTGTGTGAGTGGTTTATTCCTAGATGAAATTTGTATGAGTTCCATGATGTTCTTGAGATGTAAAATAGAAGTCTCGGATTGTGTAAAGATCTTATTCTTCTCTGTACATTTTAAATGCCCAAAGGTATCAAAACTCAAAATGCGATCCTGAAGCATGAACGATCAATCCTAATAGCCATGAAATTCACAACAGATATAAACAGGCCCAAACATACTTTACTAAAGCAAAGTTACAACGTTTTCTGTCAAACGCAACGGAACAAAAGTAGGTGTAACACTTACCTGAGAAAAACCGTAAGTACATGGAACTAGACACTTGTGTCAATAACCACGTTTTGTAACAATAACCATGATTAAATCTTAGTTAATCTGATCCTGCGAGTCACCTACAAGAAGTATTGAGTAATATCTTTGTAAAAGATTGACATTCAGCAGAATATAGACCTTCAGCAGAATTGCCATCGTCGACCAACATTGTATAGGTATCCAAAATTGAATATATAGAATTCATCCTTTGTAGAATTCGCCCTTTGTCTGCGAAGCTTCTGATCGCTCTTTCAATCAGAAGCTCGCAATAAGCTGTAAGTCCACTAAGAAATCATATTAAAATAAAAATTAAATAAATTATAATTATCAGGTTACCTAGACCTCGCCATTGTGATGGTTGTCTTATCAGTTCTTTCCAATACATTGTTGAAAGTGATAAAGGCGACCCATGTTGCCACCTTAATAGTCATTGCAGTCAGGGTTCAAAAAAATCTGTTACAATTTCCATAATCCGAGTGTGTCCAGTTATAAATAAAGTTGTATGTTTTCTCTACTTAACTTAAAGTTGACAATTTCTCCAGATCTGTGTCCGCAGTGCCAGGGGTGTTGCGGTACCCTAACCCTGCTTTTATTTTGCATATAAAAGTAAATCATTGTATTTGAAACTCATACTTCCAGAATAATGATTTTATAAACGTAAACTAGCAATAGTTTTTGTCATTCACTCTCAAGCTGCAACGTTAGCTTTTAGTGGTACTGGCAAAAGTGATAATTGTAGAGTCAATAATACTAAATATAGTAAATAACGTTATGAAATTCACGTTAGAATATTAAGTATCAGTGGAACCAAATCATTGCTAAATCCTCCGAAATGAAGATGCTAACTGATTGACAAAGGAGGGTAGTTATATGCCCCAGAATAAAAAACCCTGTAACTTACCAGCAAACTGAAGTACAGATATGCCATAAAATGCATTCATTTGTAAAGGACGAAGATAGCAAAATTGCTCGAAATTCTAAAGAGCAAATTCTGACAAGATGAATTGTACTCGATATTCTTGATGATAGTATATCCCTATGGCTCTAAAGCAATTGTGAAAACCGATCATCTGAAATACTGTAAGAAATTATTTGCTATTGCTTAGGTCACTTTCGCTACCAAGTGGGTTGCAAACTCGTGTCTCTACTGAACGGCAAAAATGGAAATAGATAATCTCCTGCCTTCTAGAATAGGATAAAACAAGTAATAATTTGATGTTACAGAATTAAGTAGCATCCTATTTTATTTTAATAAATAAAAATCAATATTATTGAATCAATGTATGAAATATCACTGGTAGCTGTGTTTCACGCATTTCGG